>LS850275.1:190489-219042 GCA_900490955.1 Micoletzkya japonica | reverse complement strand
ATGCGATTTCATTCACTCTCCGCTGAGTACTTAAGGTGTAAAGAGCAAAGCGCTTTTCACAAAATTGGATATACTAGCTGACCGTTATGATATACAGCTCCGATTCATTGCCAAATCGATTTTTCACGTTGTTCCGATCATTTTAACAAAAAGAACGATGGGAAAAGATGAGCGGAAAGGCCTAAATTGCATATCAGGGCAGCCCGCGAATTCAAAATGCTACCGTACTCGTGGGCCGGCTCCTTTAATATAACGAAGTAAAGGCAAAAACCATTCAGCAAACCACACAGCAGGCTTGAGAACATCACTAAATATTACTGAGACTTGAAACCAGTCAAATGTAGTAATTGAATAGTTTTACCCAAAGTAAAGCTGAAATCAATGCAAGACCGCTTTTTGAAGAGTTCATTGCAATGGTTTTCAACATTCAATTCAAATAAAAAAGTCAAGAATAGCTCGTATGTGATCTGTTATGAACAAAAACGTTGTTTTGAATCATCAGAAAAAAATCATACGTGATGCAGAAATTTTATAGCTGAGAAGTTGACTTTTCACTGTTTCCCAGGTTTTAATTTCCTTCTCCTTTAAAAGTTCTCAGCTGAGGTAATGGTACCACTATGTCTTATCGACCACTATACCACTATGTCATAATGTCAGTATACCACTATGTCTTATCGATAAGTACCATTCATAGCATTATTCATGAAAAATTTGGGCGTATACGGACAACATTTACGGAAGTTATGCAGAAAAAGCCAAAGGTGTTTTTTTTACTGTATAATAGTTTGAATGTCTACTAGCTTCTCTATCTAACATTCTCCGAGCACGAAGACCTTGCTTGACAAAGCTTTCTCTTTGTGAGCGAATTACAGAGATCAAAGATCACCAAGACCAAAGATCACAGATCAAACACCACTGACCGCCGCTCCGACTCCGTCCACAAGTGGCCGGCGGGCCTTGCGCCCGCGAAGTAGCGTCCCGTTGGGTACGGTAGGCTTGGCGGTCGGCTCTACCATACCCCTCTCCGCCGCCTCCGCAACCGTACTCCTCTTCTCACTGCTGCCCACAACAGCGCCCGTCGTCTCCTCTCCTCTTCCTCCACTCTCTACCGTACTACTCTCCGGCACTACCGTATCCTTCGCCGGGGCTACCGTATCCCTCGAGGTGGAGGGCTCAGCCACAGTCTCTACTACTGCCGCCGGCTGTTTCTCCACCACAGAGGGCTGAAGCGAGGCCTGAAAGCGAGGCCTCAGTAACAGGGGATAAATACTCATATTTGAAATTTACTGTGCGGTAGGGTAATTTTCCGGCAGCGGTAGGGTGGGCATGTAAATCGAGAATTTAGAACAGCGGTGAGGGTAATTTTGCGGTGCGGTATGGGTCATTTTATAGTAAAAGACGTTGTGCGGGCGGGAAGGGTCTTATCCCGAAAAGTATAATTAAATACAGTATTTTTCCGCTGCTCAGCAACCATAGTTCTCGTTAAAGGAGCCAGACCACGTTTCTAACCATATCGGCTCTTTACGTCATTCAGTAGATATAATCATCCTGATCAGGTATTCCGAGTTTTATGCGATTTCATTCACTTTCCGCGGAGTACTGAGGGTGCAAACAGCACCGTGCTTTTCACAAAATCGGATGTATTATTGAAGGAAGATGAACGTTGAGAGAGCTGCACAGTTCATTCCGCTAACCACCGCAAAACTTCAGAAGGAGCCGGAGATTAGCCTTAGCTGGCATTTTGCCAAGAGAGTTTCACTGTATTTAGCGGAGTGCGCTGCAAAGATTTCCCAACGTTCGTTTTCCTCCAATAATATTAGCCGACTGAGAAGGTATACAGCTCTGAATTACTGACAAAATGATATTTTACATTGTTCTGATCATTTTAGTCATACATGGGCAGCCTTCCCCGCAATATTTTGAAAAACGGGCCTACCAGTGTACGAAATCAAGCCTATCAATTTAAATTTTGTAGGAAATATAGGCCTACCAAAGTAAAAGTCAAAAGAAATATGGGCCTACAGCCCATACTTCGGGTCCGTGCCCACGTATGATATTAGCAAAAAGAACGATCGGAAAAGATGGGCAGAAAGGTCTAAATTGATATATCAGGGTAGCGCGGGAATTCAAACCCTACCGTACTCGTGAGCCGGCTCCTTTAATGAAAAATACTAGAACACAAATTGTATGAAAAATAAATTAATGCTTAAAGAAGTGGGGGAGGTTGGTTACTAGAGCATTTCATTCGTGTCTTTTTGATGGCTATGCTTCACCATCAGTTGATACTGCGCCTACTGCTTTTCATACTGTAGATCGTGAAAAATAAAGTTTCTAAATAATCAAGAGAAAGACACGAATCATATGGTGTATTGGTTACCTTGGCCATAACTGGTCGGTGGGTCTTCTTCGCCCGAAGCAGAACGCCCACGGGCGGCTTGAGGGAGGGCGCGGTGGGCGGAGCCAACGAGAGACTGAGAGGAGGCGGCAGACTGAGCGTCTCCTTCTTCATCGCCTTCACCACCGTCGTCGGTCCCGTTTCCCGGCCCGCCTCTCCGGCCGGGGGTACGGTAGTAGCGGTAGTTGCGGCACTGCTGGTCGACGGCCCGTCGCGGGTCTTGACGCGCTTCGCCTGCAGCAGGGCATACTGTAGTTGTATTATAGTTAGACCAATCGGGTCACCGGTTACGCCTCACGGTCAATTGATAAAGCTCATTTATCAAGGTGCGTCTTTCCTAGTTTACTGCTTTTTTCCAACAAAAAAAGCCCCTACGTTCACTCCTTCATCTAACCCTTTCAGCACTCTCCCCCTACAAAAGCAGGCTGGTTGGGGGTTGGAGTATGCATAGTGTACTCAGTACACCCTCCACCTTCATACGTGGGCGGGGTGCGCTGACAGCTTGCACAGCAGTGGCTCTCCCGTACACAAACATCTCGTTGTTCAACTAGTGCCGTGGTGCAGTGGACTAACCAGTACTTGCTAAAGTTCTGCAGTAGCGCCTACCCAACCACGGTACGATCAACCATGCCCACACCTATGCATGTCCACCTTCCTATAGTGGAATAAACCGATCCGTCAGTTACTTCCGTTCCAAAATGAGTCTAATTCTCTCACTTTCGCTCACTCTCTCGCCCTATATTCGGAATGATTTTCCGACGGGGACCTTCTTAATGCACAATGCCAATACTCAAGCATACCTGCGGTCCGGACGGTGCCGTTTCGGGTTCGTCTCGCGGCATGAGGTTGAAGGCCCTGAAGGGAGGGGCAACTCGTACTGGAATGACCTTCTTTCGTCGTGGTGAACGAGCGCGTGGCTACGCGAATTTGCGATACTTCAATTCTGTGCCTTTTTCATAAATATGCAAATGAGCATGAAAGAAGAGAAGATAAAATCCGGCCTTACCTGGACAGCTCCGTAAGCGCGGCCGACTTAACGCGCGCCTTGGGCGCGGGCGGCGGCCGCTTGCGGCGCGCGGCCTTCGAGGGCGACGCGGACGATGCGGACGCGGATGAAGCGGATGCGGACGGCGTGGGTACGGTAGTCTCGGAGGAGGAGGAGGAGGAGGGGCTATCAGCCTCCCCCTCTCCCCCGAGGGGAGGCGGGGGAGTGGTGAGCGAGGACAGAGGAGAGGCAGGACGGGAGGAGGAGGTGGAGGGCTCCTGCAGCGCAGGGTTACGGTAGGGTTACGGTAGGGTACGGAGGGTTTACCAGCTTTCAAGAGATAGTGTAAAGAATAGCGACTTACAATCTTCGAATGAGATCGTAGTTTCAAACAGTGATGCGCATGGGGTGGAATGAGCCTTTTTGTGAGCAAAATACACCAAAAGCATGCTCCGCCAAATGAACACGTGGATACTGTATTTGTCAGATTACGAAGCTATCGCAAACTGAATAATATTAGGCGCAGTGAGAACACAGGTTATTCGAAAGATTCGGCACGATCACTTTTTAGTTTTTTTGAAATCTCCATAAAATGCTGGCCTAGAGAAGTCGCAAAAGCGGGTGCGAAAAGTTGCTAAATAGTTTTGGGGTGGAATATTCCAGTAATATTCTAGTGTCGTGTTCCACTCAAACGATTTTGGTTTATTCTTAACCGATTTTCACAAACTTTTTGTTGTTTGAAAGCTCTATACCAGCGTTAAAATTCAGAAACCGCCTTTCTAGAAGGCACCCGCAAATTTTTAGTTGACGGCACCCGCATTTTCAAAGATTACTTAAAGTAAAGCCAGTTTGGTGTAGTGAATTATGGTCACCCTACAAAGTCTGTCTTATCGATGATATAGAACACGTACAACGTAGCTACACTAGAAGGATATCTCTCGTTGCAACCGCACTCCATGTTCATATCCGTCCCGATGACAGTACCTTCACCTTGTTGCATTGTCTCATCGTAGAAGCATTCTAGATCTCTCGTTACTGTATAAGTCACTTCATGGGGAGATAGACTTACCGTTCGATAAGTTTGTATGTAGATCCTCTAATACTCGCATTTCTCGTATAGTAGAGAAAAAACGAAGATATAATCGGTCCAGGGATCCCCCGACGCCAGGCCCTCTAGATAAAACGCGGAAGTGTTTATGCGCGGAACGATATATTCTTCCCGGGAATTTCGCGAACTGTTGAAGCGGTTATAGCGGTCTCTTGTTGTAATTTCGTGTTATTTCTTGTTTTCTTTTTTCAATTTGACTATTTCTTCATTATATCACTCATGAACGAAATAGACCACATTTGATGCATTATTTTGTCTGATCATAACTCGGTTTTAGATGCATCATAATCTCAGTAACGAGCAAAACTTAAAAAGAAAACATAAAAGAAGCTGTAAGAACGCACGCAGCACCCAAACATACAGAATGAATCGATAGCAGCAAAATCGAAAATAAATCGTTCCGAAGATGACGCATAAATTCCACTTCTCGCTAAGGCCAGTAACTTTTACCAGACCGTATTTTCGAATTATACGTTCCGCTTTTCTCTACTATACCAATTCTTTCAAGGTTATTAGATCTAGGTGTCGGACCAACTTTGCAAAACATTTCATCACTAATAGAAGTGTAGATAAGTGGAATGCACTTTCCGATTCTGTAATCCTGTCTGCATCCGTTGAATTCTTTAAGAATAAGATTAATATTATATTCCCCGCTAAAATTTAGCCTGGTTTTTATCCCTCGTTGCCTGTGTTGCGACGTTGTATTAATTGTGCAATCTACCCTTTTATCTACTTATCTTCACCCCCTTAATTTATTGGTCACTCTGTACAATAAATATATTATTATTATCACTGGTTTCAAAGATCATTCATAGCTTGTCAGCCTCCAGGGAAAGCATGCAAACTAATATCTAGCGTATGTCTTACCGTACTCCCGAGCATTGCCCTCTCAGCTTACCGTAGTCGTATTCGAGGTCTTCCGTTTGGCGGGCGTGGCGCTGTCGGAGCGCTCAAACTTGGGCACCAGGGGCTTCTGGTCGGCCGTGGAGCCGGGCGAGAACCCTTTGGGGATGCGGGGGGCAGAGGGCGTAGCGTCGCCTAATACATTCATTAATTCATTTTTCATTAAGCGTATCCATCAAGATTTGAACATAGATCAAATAGTAACGTCGTTGAGTCTTAACGTGCCGTGATTCTTTCATGGAGAAAAGGATAAATGTGCCTTGATTCACACTAATAAGCTCAAAATCCAGCATATTTTTACATAAACTGCTGGATTTCCTAAGTGCCTTGATTCTCCAAATTTTCACGGCAAAAAGTGCCTTGGTTACGTCGGAACCGACGTACTATTTGATCTATGGATTTGAAGTACCCCGACCTCTCCTATCGATCAAGACCCCCTCCCTTAAATACCCGCTTCACTATTATTACCCCAGATAAACGGTGTAAAACTGTAAAGTGACGAAACACCCCCCCCCCCCAGGTTACGACGGAACGCTATCCAAATAGCGCTATGATACTGCGAGCGCACGAAAAGCCCAAGGAATTCGTGAAGATCAGCAGGCTGGCATACCAGAGATCTCCTTGAGAATGTCGTAGTTGATCTTGTTGGACAGTCGTTTTTCCTGAAACACGAACCGTTCCATAGATGGATGGGCAGGACGTTCCATACGTGGGCACAGACCCGAACTATGGGTGGTAGGCCCAAATATTTCTTCGGAATTTTACTTTGGTAGGCCTATATTTCCTGCGAAATTTCAATTGGTGGTAGGCTTGCATTCGTACACTGGTAGAGGCCCGTTTCTCAAAATATAGCGAGGGAGGAGGTTGCCCGTGTATGGGATGCTCTGGTTGATTACAGCAGTGCCCCCCCCCCATCCATGCACAACTATCGACAAAAATAGCTGTCATCTTCTTTTGCAGCAGTCTACGCAATACTTGCCAAAATTCTGCAGCAAGCTACCCTACCCAACCACGGTACGATCCACCGTGCCCACCTATGTCAACCTTTCCTTCCATTAGCCTTTCTTCTACTGCTCTTTCCGCAAAAAGGGGAGAGCAAAATAGAGAGGAAAAAAACAGCTTTTTCTTTTCTTCCCGCCTCTTATTCACCGTATTCTTGTGCGACACCGCACAACTCCTGTGCATAACCTTCATCTCTCTCTGCATAACCCACCTGTATAATCTTCTCTATGGCCTCAGCCGGCGTCGCGGCCACAATGTGCTCCTTCCTGCGCGTCGTCCGCTTCTTCTTCTTCTTTCCCTCCGTCCGATTTCGCTCCTCCTCCTCCTCGCGCTCCCTGCCATATTCAATATTCAGAACTTAA
Source organism: Micoletzkya japonica (assembly GCA_900490955.1). Classification (NCBI taxonomy): domain Eukaryota; kingdom Metazoa; phylum Nematoda; class Chromadorea; order Rhabditida; family Diplogasteridae; genus Micoletzkya; species Micoletzkya japonica. Next base: position 212,287 of record LS850275.1, on the reverse strand, counting down.
TATTTATTCTATTTTATCTACGCTGCATGCCAAGGTTCGCCTTTACGACGCTTATCCCGAAAGCTGAGAATGAATGTAAAGACACGTATTACAGTGCCACAATACTTGTCAGCCTGTACGTGAAAGATGATTCGCTCATACGTGGGGGCACCGACCCGAAGTATATGGGTGGTAGGCCCATATTTGTTCGGAATTTTACTTTGGTAGGCCTATATTTCCTACAATATTTCAATTGGTAGGCTTGATTATTTCGTACACTGGTTGGCCCGTTTCTCAAAATATTGCGGGGAAGGTTGTCCATGTATGGATTCGCTCAGAATAGAATGAAAACAGAACAGTCAGAATGGGCCACAGTACCCCACCCGGCTACCGTACCCTCCATCCCTACCGTTTCCTTCTCTCCAGCTCGAGCAGGTGCTCGCCATTGTTCTTCATCCAGTACTGCTCCTTTATCTCGGCTTCCTGCTCCGTCAGTATGTACGAGTCTATCTCGCCGTCGTCTATGTCTACAAAAAGGCACATCATTTTTAAAAAAAAATATACTAATTCTTAGTTTTTTTCCTCCTATTGTTTGTTTTTTTTCTCAGTAAAAACAATAACTCGAACGGTTGGACGAGGGCTAGTGCTAGAGGATCTCCTACAGTAACCACGCTACCGTACCCGCCAGGTCGAGGTCTCCGTTCTCCGAGTCATGGGGCGGAAGGGGCGCGGATCCGGATCCACACGAGGATGCGGACGCGGACGGCGCGTACGCGACGCCCCCCGGGAGGATCCCGAGGGAGGCGAGCGAGGGGCCGTGTGTGAAGGACGGGGGCTTGAAGTCGTCGGGGCTGAGCAGGGGAAGGCTTTTAATATGAAGAATGGATTTGCCATATTTACGTTTCCGATGATTTTTTTTTTCAAAAACAGGAAAAACATGCCATTTGCGAAATCTTAAAATTTTTAGAAGAATAATTAGATCTACGGCCCATAGTTCGGATCTACGTATGGTTTACTGAACGTGTTTATTGCACCAACAACATCACGACATCAAGCTGAGGCCATCAGCTAGAGCTATCAAGAGTTAGCGCGCGAAAAAAAAAACTGAAAATAATATATAATGAAAAGAGACTCACGACTCGGTCTGGTTGACCTGGTCGTAGACCGTGTTGAGGATGTCGTTCCGGATGAGCATCTCCTCCGCCCGACCGATCTGGAAGTAGCTGAGCATAGCACCTCTCCACCATTGTCCAATCTTAGCTTAGTTAAACAGGCATGAGACATAACTGACTTACCCCCCCCCCAACATGCCCCTCCTTGGGTAGATATAACATATAGCGAATTACAAAGATCAGACGGAAAATAGTTCCCAAATGTAAGGCGAGATAGTGTGCAAAAGTGAGAGAATTAGACATTTCATTTTGGAACGAAAAAAAGACAACTGACGAATCGGTTTATTGCACACTCTACTGTACGGCAAATAGTAAAATATTTATCTCAATTTCTCTAAATTATACTTGAAATGTTTCTAAATACCTCCGCATCGGCGATGGACCCGCCAACGACGCGGGCGTAGGGCGACTTGCGGAACTTCTCCCGCTGCTTCTTCTCCAGCGCCTTCTCCACCTCTGCTTGGACCGGCATTATCTGCAATTCCACATCTCCAGATCTTCACCAACCTCCCCCCCCCCTTTTCCATCGTTTACGGACCACAGAGTCGGAGTAAACGGTATTCGCGAAGCCAACACGCTAGCCCAAAGCTATAGCGAGCGGGATAAGAGATCCGTATGCATGCCACACTCATATTATTTTAATATATGTTATGTAATCGGACCTCTAGTTTCACATTCTGCTGTCAAAAGTACGTATGAGTATGTATTTTTTTTAGAGAAAATAGTCAAAAAGTGTCAAAATATGCAGTTTTTTGAGTGCCATGTTTCCAATTTTGAAGATACAAGAATATAACACAGCAATTCGGAATCAGCACGTAAAGACGCGTCGAATGAGTATTAAAACTTTGAAATTCGTCGAGTTTTGAGAGATCGGACCATTTTTATAGCACATTGTAGGAGTACGGTAGATTTTTTTTCATGATCTATTACGCCGGCAATACGCCTCTCTCAGTGAGAGCTATCGATATGCAAATTTCTAGCCAAGTTAAAAATCCACGTTTTTCGCCCGTCCGTCCATTTTCCTCCCATCTCTCGCAAAACGTCTCTTAAGGAACATCTGTAAACGCATTCCTACTATGCCTCCGCCCTCTCTTGCTGGAAGTAGGAATGAGGACAGCTGAGACGGAATTGTGTTCGCACAAGCCCTACCCCCAGTCCCCTACCGTACCTCCCTCTCCATCTTCTCCGCCTCCTCCTCCTCCCTCTCCAGAATGGCCTTGCGCCGCGCGGCTTGGAATGCGGGTGGGTCCTCGCAGTGCTCCTGCAAGGAGCAACAAGCATCATCATGCTTCCTGCACATACGTGGGCACCGACCCGAAGTATGGGTGGTAGACCCAAATATTGTTCGGATTTTACCTTGGCAGGCTCGTTTTTGATAGAAATTTTCAATTGGTAGGCTTGATAATTCGCAATTTCGTACATTGGTAGGCCCGTTTCTCAAAAATATTGCTTGGAAGGCTGCCCACTGCATATAAGACACGTTGATGAGAAAAAGAATACAGGATGGCATTCCGACACAAAGGCAAATGTCTGAAATTGACACGGGTGGAATCCCGACATTTTGCTCTGTGTCGGGATGCCATCCTGTATTTTTATCTCTCTTGGGTCTTATATCAAGGGAACGCTTCCTGGCCTCACAAGCCTTTAGCACGACTATCATCTTACGGGGGAGCATGAATCGGATGGCATGATAAAGTCTTAGAAAGGAATAGCGACCTCACATCTACATAGGATGCCTAGAAAGCGCGTCGTCAACGTGCACGAATGAAAACCGCAAAGAAAAGTGCTACACTTTTGATGGCCTGGGCATCTGCCATCGAAAGAACTCTGGTCGCCGAACTTTGGAGCAAGCATTTGGGTATGCAGAAGGAAATAATGTCAAATTTTGTCGATGGCATAATGGTTCGCTGCGTACACTGCAGCAATCTAGAAGCAGCGAATTCCCTGCCATAGATGGACAGGGTTTGATGGTAGGTTAAAACAGTGACCCTCCCATACATAACGATCGAGAGTTTTAGTCAAGCTGTTCTTTTTCTGCTAGCGCCAAACCAGGATTGCGAGGATACTCAAGATCATGGACACCGCGGGCTGAGTGAGTGCTTGACGAAGATTTGAAGACCCAGTCCTCTCCTATCTATCAAAACTCCCTCCTTTGGATACCCCTCCACTGTTAGCCCAGATAAACGGTGTAAAACTGTAACTGTAACTGTTCTTTTTCTGCAGCAGGCTACCCAACACTTGGGCAAATTGTGCAGTAATGTTGTTTTACGCTTCCATAAATACCAGAGCAGAGCCTATAGAGGCCGAAAAGTGAAGCATAACCGTCGAAAAAGGCGTCAGAAAGAGAACCCTACTATTACAGGTTTCACGGGAGTTGTCCTCAAAAACGGAACGACTTAATACTTTTGATTGAAATAAGAAATTATTCCCGCTGATTACGCAATCCAATTGACTTCTGACGTGTTACTATGGCAGAAATTAATAGAATCGCAAGAAAATTGGAGCCGGAGAGGTCGATCAGCGCGCGTATTTGCATAGACAGGTCGCAATCGTTTGCGTACTTCTTGGACAACTTTCGTGCAACTTGGAATACGAACGACTGACCAGGTCGACGCTGGCAAACTGGTCGAGGGTCAGCGCCGAGGAGGGCGTCTGCGCGAACTCGTCCAGGCGCTTCCGCACCACCGCCTCCGAGATGTGCACCACCCGCACCACGTCGGACACGGTACGGTTGAAGTTGTGCGATCTGAGAAGGGGGGGGAGAGATCAAAGATCATAGATCAAATAGCGAATCACTAATCCCATGTAAGCACAAGACTAACGGCCAAACCTTGCTTACAGTAATAATACGTTGCGTCAAAGATCAATCGATCGTACCTCGCAGCCAGCAGCAGCGCAGCTCCGCACAGTCCGGTGGGTCGCCTTCCAGTCGATAACCAATCCCGCTTCATGCGTTGGACCAACCGAGTCGCGAGCGTGACCACCTTGAGCGGGACTAGAGGATACTGTAGCTTTGATTACTGTAGCAGAAAAATTTTCTGGAACTTTGGAAAGTACTACAACGCATCATATGTGGGCATCGAAATCAGCAAAATCCTAGGCACTACATCCAATTACGCGACTGGCGAAGGCAGATTAGCTGGTACGCCAGTGATGGCAAGAGTCGAAGGGAATACAATACCGCTGATCGCATACTAGACCAGGGGATAAATACTCATGCATGAAATTGCTTTCTCGGTAGGGGTCATTTTCCAGATGCGGTAGGGTAGCCATGAAAATCGAGAATTTAGTACAGCGGCGAGGGGTAATTTCGCACTGCGGTACTGCGGTAATTTCATAGTAAACGGCGGCCTGCGGGGGGCAGGAGGGGTCCTGCCCCGTAAATTACAATAAATTACTGTATTTTTCCCCTGTATTAGACCACCACTAAACCGCTATCATGCATGCAAATGGCATGAACAGCTGACCATAGAGCGAGCATTTACTGTATCCACCATTTCTCCTTAAGAGATATGTACTTCAAGAGAAACAGGAGCACCCGCCCACGAATGGGATGGAAAAAAAATCGAAAGCCTAGAATCGGCCAAAACTTGCTGTGTAAAACATTACTGGCCATCGTACGCGGACAAAACGCAGAATGGGTAGAGGAGGCACAACATTTCAGCATTCAACCATTCAACCGGCTCACCTCCCTCTGCTTCTCTCCAAAGTCGAGGAGAACGGCAAATCGCAGGACGTACAGGCAGGGGTCGGTGGTGGGCAGGTTGATGCGCAGGGACCGGCAGAGGAACGAGAGGGTACGGCCCAGGTCGAACACGTTCACCTGACAAATGCTTGGTTGGATACGGTTCCGGAAAAGATACTAATAAATTAGAGCCTTAGTTGTATGCAAGTATCGAAGCATACGTGAGCATCCGAAAGTTGTGGGCCTACACGTATATGCTTTGAGCGTTTGATTCAATTCTGCTGTACTGAGGAGCCTACCAAGTCGAGCTTCTAACAAGACCTCCAACTGACTGTGGGATTGGGATCCACGTATGAACTACCGTACTGAGCATACTACCGTACCTGGCAGACGTCGGAGAAGTCAAGGAGGAGATGGGAGGTGTTCTCCAGCCGACACGACATGTACAGACAGGCGGCTACCACGTGCGACCGAATCCGCCCCCGGGTGAGGTTGCGCGAAACGCTCATCTCAAGGGAGACAGATACATTCATATGTCAAATAAACTAATTTGATAGTCCCATATACTCTGTGATATGTATCGTTTGGCTAAAGTCGAGGTAGAAGCGTATGTCGCAATTTTCCTGTTATCACCCAAGGGATGAGTGAGCAATCAGGTCGAAACAGGAAACCGTCATAGTTGTGCAATGCGATCTATTCAAGCGCGTATATGTGGGCGGTACACAGCCTACAGTAATAAAGAATATGAAAAAAAAGAAAAAAAAACATCATTCACGGAAGCAAAGCGAATGATAAATATGCTTTGCGAAACATACTTTTTTCATTGTGGATATGCCCTAGAATTTATAATCTTCGCTCATGCTTCATGCAATCAGAATAACAAATGAAAAACGAATAATACCTTGAAAAAGTTGAAGGCCATGTCCGTGCAGTGCTTATTTATGCGGAGTTGCGATGCGACCTGAAGGAAAGTATAACAACTGAACTAAGCCAATTAAAAATAAAAGAATATTGACCCCTCCTCTAGATGCCCCGTGAGCTATGAATCTGCCGTTGGCGGCCAAGTATTTCAGCCAAATTGCTGGAATCCATCCAGATGGATAATCTTCCCAGATGGAACGGATCCATTCAGATGGATGCAGATTCAGGAAGCCCCGGCGTGTGCACCTCGTCGATGGCTCGCCGACCCTTTCCGTAGGTGACCTCTCGCGACTCTTGCGAGGACAGTCCCGGCACTCCTTGTACGGTAACGTGCGCCCGATCCATCGTTATCGTTTGACCTCAAATATTTGATTTACCAAATATTCCCTCTATCCTCTATTTAAATATATATATATATTTTTTTGTGTGCTCTCCAAGCTTCTCCACTCATCCCTTGCATCGTATTTCTCCCCACTCTTTCTACCCCCCCCCCCCCCACCGTCCACGGTGCACCACCTCAAGCGCTTATGGTGCTACGCACGCGATCTGCGATGATCCCGCGTAGCTCCGTGCCAAGTCGCCCCGCCACCCAGACCAGCCCCGCAAGTTCGACCCCCCTCCATTCCCCAACGCTCCGAAATGCCCAACGCAAATCTACAGCAGCAAAACGCCCTTATTCCTCGTAAAGTTCTGCCAAAGAATCATGAAAATTTGCTTACCAACAAGCTGGTGTCCCGCTCCGCCAACCCTCTCCTGGAACTGATTGTCGGCCACGACGATGGACTCCTCGATGACTGTTCCGCATCCCATACACGTCGCATCGCCCCGGCCCGAATCCTCGTCGATGTCCGTGCATCCACACTGTGGACAGCTACGAACCATCTTGACCAGCTTGTACTTAGTGCAACTCGATTTGTACTACCCTGAAACGAATAACGCTTTTGCAACGTTACCGAACAACTGCGGAACAATCAATGAGACAAGAACTAGGCCACGCCGACCCCGAAAAGGCCGGAAAAGGGCGGGCAAAGCCGTCAAAAACTAAAATTCACGCCAAACCCGAGCTACAATAATGTGGCCCCTCCCACTGCTAAACAGCGGAAGTTTTGATATTTTCACGGCATGGTATTCCGTGATTTTTTTATTTTTACTTCCACTTCTCACTATTCTTTAAATTTAGAATTCGCAATCAGCAACCGCAATGATAAGGTTCATAAAATCAAAAAAAACAATTCTCTAGAACTCATTTCCTTCGTTTACCGTACAACGCTCGACCGATCTATCGCGAACTGAAACTGTGGGCTCTTCGTTTTCGCTGCTTTTCGGAAGCTTCATCTCGATTCGCAAGTAATGCAGAACTCAGCGGATCCCCGTCGACCCAACAAGATCGTTCGGTTTGTTTAAATTAACTCGATTACGTAATTATAGCGATTTCAATTTCCAGCAAAAAGCAGTTACTTTGCAAAGTTAAGGCAAAGCTTCAAAAGTACTTCTTTTGAAAAGACGTAATATAGTTTATATTCTCACTTGAGGATGAAGCCGAGTGACTTGTCCCAGTCCCTGTTCGACGATCCGCTGCCCGACTACATGAACGTACTGGGAATGATCTTCTCCATGTGCGGGCTCATGATGCGGGTTAGTGTCTCGCATAAGTAGTATGATTGATCAAAAACACCTAAGCAGCATATCCATATCATTTCGGCTCATCTTGATAAAAGCACAAGGTTACGATATTTATCTTCACAGTTTTTGCAGTGTACTGTAATGCTCACACAGAGTAGTCTTACGAATCAGCGGTGTTGCCTACTTTTTGGTGAAAAGACTTTGCCTAACATTCAGTGTGAAAATGATAAAAAATGTATTCCATAATGGCAGTTGAAATGGTGTGCGTGGATGGCGCTTCTCTGCTCGTGCGTCTCCTTCGCCAACACACGGACCTCCGACGATGCCAAGCAGATCGTTTCCAGCTTCATGTACGTTCCTGACCCTCTTCCAGTGGTAGGCTTCTCCTTCTGAAGCTGTCCTCCGGTTATGATACACGCTTCTACAAATACCATAATAGGCTTATGAACATGATCGGGAAAACCATGGCAGAAGAGAACCCCAACTTCCAGGCCTGGTCCTAATATTTCATACATTTTATGGCACGTGTTTACTTTTTTTATGAATGATCAAGCAATCTTCGCGAAGCCTAAATAATCCCCCTTTCAGGTTGTCCATGTCGGCCGTGGTCATGTCGTATCTGCAAAACCCGCAGCCCATCTACCCACCGTGGGCCGGTCTTCTGTGATCTTTGATCTTTTGGTCCCTGATCTTTGAGCATCTCTTTTGCCCACCCTCGTACATAGCCTCACAAGAGTCATTCCCAGATCCAATCGCTAAATTCGTATTCACATTGCAATTGATATAACTGTGATAGCTGCATACAGTACTTTATCAACGACTACGGTATACTCTCTACAAATGCAATTTCCTCTTGTGTAGGGGAGGTGACGTCACAAGGATCAAAGACCAGAGACTAGGGGATGAGAAAAAGACCACTACCGAAGAGGGCAACTCGTACAAAGCGCAACGGAGAAGCGATTACGAAAACTACATAAAGCAAGGGGAATAGGGATGAAAACTAGACCTTAGGCTGGTTTTCACAAGGCTTGGCTGCCAATCCCTAACTTTGGGAGTTAGTAAAAAAGGAGTGAGGGTGGTCTACTTGGATGCGTGCTGTACAGTATCCTGTCTAGAAGCAGAATCTGCAAATCTGATTATTGCACTACAACGAAGAAATAGTCTCCACTTTGCACTACGGTAGCTGGGCGCAAAGTCAGTTTGCGATTCGCGGTGCGGCTACCGTAATCGTGCTTTCTGCTATTTGCCATTCGTCGGCGCTCGCCTAGCGGTCGCTCCCTCGCCGCCAGCGCTCTCGTACGATACTGGCTAAAAACTAGGCTAATGAAAGATTTGATGGCTTGCGCGCGAGGGAGAGCAGACGACCGCTCTGGTGAACAGAACCGAACGATGAAAGCAAACTACAAACTACAGACTAAAATACGGAAATACTACAAACTACACTGTAGTTAAGAGAGGGGCGAGTTGCGAGTGTGTATGCGCTAAGTGAAGTGTGCGGGGCCTGTCTAATGATGAAATGCTGCAGCGACGCGTGTATTGCTGTAGCAAAGGGCAGGGGAACGGAGCCAGGGGGAGTCGAGTGACGTCATCAATCGATAGTCCACAATCCGGCCTCATTCGTCGTCCATCGAACTGCGTCGCATCACCGGCACGGGGAAGCCGTGCTTGGTGTCCTGAACGGAATCGGCTGGATTACGGTAGGTCGAAGAACTCCAACGGTGACCTCATGTGTAGCACGTGTGATTTGTGTCTTGTTGACGGTTACGTCTTATGACCAACACATACTAGGACCAACGCTCGCTATGTTGTAGAGCGTTAAGCGTAACCATCAAAAGACATAAAAAATCACAGGCTCTACTAATCTGCTTCATACGCTACCCGCAATATTTTTAAAAATTGGCCTACCAGTGTACGAAATCAGGCCTACCAATTGAAATTTTATAGAAAATGTAGGCCTACCAAAGTAAAATTCGGAAGAAATTTTGGCCTACCACCCATACTTCGGGTCGGTGCTCACGTATGATCTGCTTCAAGACCCGACGTGTGGTCAATCAATTCTGAAGACGGGGCTAAAGCGCTCGAAGGCTAACCTTCTCGGGCCAGGCGTAGGTCCGGTTGATGAGGTCTTCGTACTCAACGGAATACACCTGGTGACGGATGAACAACTCCTGCAAAAAAAACAACTCCTGCATCTCACTAAGATAGGCATGCTAAAATAGCAAATGTCCGATTTTGGCTGTTCCGTATGTCTCCCTAAAATAGGTACCACCTTTAGAGTACGCCAATATGAACCGAAACAAACAAGGAAAAGAGCGAGAAAGAATGAAAGAGAAAGGGAGCAAATCCATCACTTTCCTGCACATCACTTCCTTACAGTATCCAATGCTTCGAGGATCAGCCAATTCTACCGTGTCCTTCCCCGTATACACACCTTGTCCTCAGGCTCCGGGTACAGTGTAGCAGTTCCGTTGGCGTAACTGGCCTTGGCAACCTACCAGAATTTGAATAAGTCTCGGTCCCACCACGAAACAACCGTACCTCAACGGCGATCTTAATCGATATCTCGCGAATGTCCTTGAGACGCGGGTAGATGCGCGAGTAGTCGTTGAGCGACTTCTCCGACACAGACTCGGCGACCTTCTGAAGCCGGAAGGGTGACCGGGTTATGGCAAATTCAAAATCGAGAAAAGCGGGGGAAAATATCATAGTACATACCCTGGCTGCGAGCAGGAACAGGTCGTTGCTGATGTGGCGAACCTGAAGAAAGCGCAAAATGAGGCACTCTTTCAAGAATCATTCTCTTCGCATTATTGCAAAAAAATATTATAATATAAAGAATTATTTAAAATAAAAGTTAGAGCATCTTTGCTATTTCTCCCCCACCTTGAACAGGACGACTCCAAGGGCGACGCCTGGGAAGATGTACGCGTTGTTGCCCTGACCCGGCTTGTACAGCTTGCCGTTCAGCGTCACGTTATCGAACGGTGATCCCGACGCGAACAGCACCGAACCCTGCACATCTTCATATAATAGTTACCGTAATCCTACGCCCTACGCATCACCGTGATCACAGCATGCCATGCATATCATTATAGCTACAGTATGCCCAAATTGCACTAATCACAGTATGCACATTAAAATCCCTTAGCCCTGGGAACCATTTGTTTTTTATAGAACTGCAAACTGTTCAATGTAAAACTAAATTATATACAAATTAAGTATTTAAAAATTATAATAATAACGAACTGACATTGGACAACGTGTAGGCCTGTTCGGCCGTGCACTCGGCTTTGCTGGTCGGATTGGACAGGGCGAAGATGATCGGCCGCGGGTTGTTCTTGCACATCTCCTTGATCACCTCCGACGTGAACGCGCCGGTTACGGTAGACGCGCCTGCGAATCGCGAACTGACTTTGGGAAAGAAGCTGACCACAATTGGTAACGAATCGCGGAGTAAGCTATGGAAAGGAGACTTTGGCGGCGGGCTAACCAATGAGGGCATTCGGCTTTACAGTCTGCACAACCTCCAGAAGACTCTTCGTGTCCGGCATGTCCTGAACAGAGAGGATTACTGTAATCCTACAGTATTCGTCACTAGAGAAATAAATATACGGTAGCTGCCCCAGGATCCCTACCGTTAGAGAGCGACTAAACATTTCTCATAATTCCATCACAATTAGTGAGAGAGTGGTGAAGGGGTTGAATGAAGAGGAAGAGGAACGTGCAGCAGTAGTCGCTCGGGCGACTACTACCTACCGTACCTTGGCGAACTTGAGGTGTCGCTCGGTCAGATTGGCCGATCTGCTCTTCGTGATCAGCCCGTCGACGTCGATGAGGAAAATGCGCTCGCACGCCTCCTTCTCGGACAAGCCCTGAGGCATGCATATTCTATGCATACGTGGGCACCGACCCGAAGTATGGGTGGCAGGCCCAAATTTCTTTAGGAATTTTACTTTAGTAGGCCTATATTTCCTACAAAATTTCTATTGGTAGGCCTGATTTCGTATACAGGTAGGAGGCCCCTTTCTCAAAATATTGCGGGGAAGGAGGTTGCCCATGTATGAGATTATTTGGTTGAGGTCAACGCTCCGTCAGTCGTCCCATTCCCACTTCCGACGAGACAGCGAAGCGGTGTGAAGAGAGTGCAGACCAAATAGGAATGAGATTACTGGCGGACCACTTCTTCGTCAACAATATTTACATTTACAAGTGCCATCATCAACCGTACGCAAAAAAACATCTTAAAAATCCAAAAAAAAAACGAATGGTAAATATCCGGGGGAAAGCACCATACACACCTCGCTCTGCATCTGTCGCACGCACATCTCCGCAACACCGGTGGCGGCCTGAATTGGAACAATGAAGGCTAATTTTTCACAAAAGCCCAGCTTTTTTTCTCATTCTTACGCTGCACATTCAATGGTTCAAAATCAATGAAGAAAATCAATAAAATCAGTGCTCACTCCTCCAGCTCCAAGGAAGACGAACTTCTTCTGGGACAGCTTGAGCTTCGTCACCCGCGTACACGCCAGGAGTCCCGCCACGACAACCGAGGCCGTGCCTGCATTGGGCGGATTACGGTAGCCCCGACTACTTTACGAACTTGCAGCACGCAATCTAGCGAAAATGGAGGTATCACAGGAAAGGAAAGAATACAAAAATATTTGCCGAATTTAAAATAGAGGTTTAAGATCGGTTCCTTTTCGAGGATACGTTTCGTTGTTATTGGTGACCAGACGCGTCGTGGCTATGAATGATGTGTGAAGCATACGCATCAAAAGGGAACTGATTTTAAACCTCTATTTTAAAAACGTCCCTCGTACCCTGGATATCGTCATTGAACATGCAGTACTTCTCCTTGAATCGGTCCAGAAGCCGGTACGCATTCACGTTGCCAAAGTCCTCGAATTGAATGAGGCAATCCTGGCCGAAGCGCTTCGTACACGCCTGTAAGGATTACATCATTTTATGCTAATTTATATAATATTCATCGTTACTAAAATTATTATTATTATAGAAAATATTATTATCAAACACGTTTTTATTGGACCTTCATGAAATTGTCCAGCAGAGCATCGTACTCCGCGCCGCGGACTCTCTTCCTCCTCAGTCCGATGTAGAACGGGTCGTTCAACAGCTCCTGAACAACAATTAAATTATCGGGGATTACGGTAACTTTCCAACGCGGGATACGGTATCAAGCACGGGCTAGTGTTGTCCAATATGGGAAGGGCGAAGGAAGTCATCCTCACAACCTGACGTCTGATTGGACAATCGCGGTAGGGTGGATTACGGTAGCTTTCCAAGGTAGGGTACGGTAGTAGCTAATTTGCATAAGGTATTAATTACCGTACCTGGTTGTCCGTTCCCACATCAATCAGCACAGGAAGGCACCAGTCGGGCTGGATTCCTACAATTGGGAAGACTTTCCACGCATTCTAATATCAAACGAATCATTAAATAAATTAATAATTATAATAATTATAATTTATAATTATAAATCATAATATTACCAGCTAGAGCGACGTAGAGGGCGAGCTTCCCGACAGGAATGCCAATACCGTATGCTCCGAGATCGCCCAGACCCAGGATTCGCTCGCCGTCCGTTACGACGATAGCCTGAACGAGAGAGTTCAAAAGTCAGTTTGCGATACTCCGGTCGATATCTGGATTGTTGACCTCGTGCATTATTTAGTGCAGAAGCAAAAACCTCCAGTAATGTTCCAGGCAAAATCAAAGCATTTTCGAGGACACGTCTGTTAAGTAGTTCCCAAAACAGGCTTTTTCTAAATATAATCAGGCTGCCTATTTCTACTTGCTGTCTACCTTGACATTGGTGGAGGGCCAATTGCACAGAATCTGGTGGATCTTGCTTATCGAGTTGTCGTTGATCGTCACGTACAAACCCCTAAAAAATATGGGAAACTGACTAATGTAGCTATGGTTTTTAGGGATCTTGGTGGGGTTAGAATGCCAGCCAACAAATATTATTAACGAAAATGCTCCGTCAGTAATCTCATTCCTACCTCGTCTGCACTGTCTTCATACTGATGCACTCTCGTCAGAAATAGGAACGAGACGACTGGCGGAACTTTTTTTTTCTCAACCACACAACGGTACTCACTTGGGGTTACGGTAGATGAAGCCGAACTTCTGGCAGGCAAGACCCACAGTGGGCGTGTAGACGATCGGCATGAGCTGAATGGAAATGAGACCTACCGTAACCCAACTGTAGAAAATGTACCGTAACCCATTTTGCAGCAAATATCTTACCGTAACCCATCAATCAATACCTCTTTGATGTTGTCGGTGAGGACTCGGTAGAAGAGCTTCTCATTACGGTCCTGAAGGCCATCGAGCTGGACGTATCTGGAATACGGTAATCGGCGAAAGTTTCGGGATCTTTTAAGGTCCCGAAGCTTTCTCCCGTACCTTAAAAGATACGGTAGAGATTGATCGATCGGATGTGTAGTGGCTTCACTTGCCTAATCATAGTGCACACAGAGCATGCATGGGGAAGGCTGCGTTTGATTATCCCTAACTATCTAAAGCAGTCAGTCTGCAACAAAGTTAGGCCAGAGCTAGCCTATGTATGCGCCTAGGATGTGACCACATGACAACCGTATGACGCAGACTCTTGTGCTACGCGTGTTTTAAAGCAATACTACAGTCAAGTATTCGCACGACGTCGCGATAAACATGTTGTGCTCAACGCACAGAGACGCAAACATCGTGCGCTTGATACATATAGTGGAATAAACGGCAATCCGTCAGTGTCTTTCGTTCCAAAATGAGTCTAATTCTCTCACTTTTGCACACTCTCTCGCCCTATATTCGGAATGATTTTCCAACGGATCTTTTTGATCCACTATAGCTCTCCCACCGTCTACTCTCATTCCTCTCTACATTCTTCTCCTCTTATCGTACACTCCCCGTCCCCCTTCCTTGTCATCCGTCTCTCGCGACCGTTAAATAGCAATCTTCAAGCCGTTATCTAGACACCACGCACGCGCCCACCTTGATGTAGCTTGAAAGACAACGCCAACAATCAATAAACAGAAGAGAAAAATAACTTAATACAACAGCATTGCGCCCAATTTGGCACCGTTCCTTGTATGGTTGGGGGGGGGAAATGCGAGTGCCCAAAGCTACCGTACTTGGCGAGGTTGTCGGGTTGCTGACGCAGCTTGGTCATGGTACGGTAGGCCTGCTGCTCTTCCGTCATGAAGGCCGGCGGGAGAAGGCCGTGAATGCCCAGGTACTGCCGTTCGTACAGCGAGAAAGCCATTCCCTGAATCAAGCAAATTACGGTAACTGTAATATGATTAATCGATTTATCCCATTTATGGATCTGCAATATGAATGCATCATCGATGGAACGTATTGCGCCTGATAATATTTGAGACCTGATATTGTCATGTCTCTGCACTCTTCAAAAGTCATTGAAATGTGATTGCATCAGGCTTATCTTCCCCGGATTGTCGCAACTCATACTTTCACTAGACTGTTTGTCTCGGCTTTCGTTCTGTGATGGAGCAAGAAAACAGAGAGACGCTACCAACTTGAAAGAAAGCGTTTTGATCGATTTGCATTACTGTTTGCCCAAATCATGGCTCCTTGTCAATGCTGGGAAGCGTAAACAGCGTGGTTATTGGAAAAGGTACGGATGCATAGATGAAACGGTGCGGCACATAAAGACGACAAAAGCTTACAAAAGCTTAATGTCAGGATGTCAGGGGGTAGACAGGGGATACATATTATCACTACCTTGTTCAGGGTGGGAGTCTTGAGCAGGTCCACGCCCCTCTTGTTCGGAGTAATGCGCTCCGGGCGGTACAGCTTGTACAGCGCAACCTGAGCATAAAACTAACCGATTAATTATTGACAAAAAAACTTCCGCCATTAAGCGTATTCCTACTTCGTCTGCCTACCGCTATCACGTCGTAAATAGGGATGACTAAAACTGATGGAGCATTTTCCTCAACCAAAGATTTCAAAATCATAGTTATCGTTATCATCTTCTGAGATGATTATCGGCCACTTGAGACGATTATTTCACCTGCTTCGGGTCATTCGGATCGTGGATCTCGGACAGGCGCGAGGTGGCGGACAGCGTGCGCCTGCAAGGAGCCGGGAATTAGGGCGAGGTTCTAAAATGCGGAGTCCGGCGGATCGATGGGAGCCGGAGAAAAACAAAGACGGACGAGGAGGTGGCGAGGGTGGTGGAGGTCGCGTTGAGCGGACGCAGAAGGGCAGCAGCCATCTCGGATGGACGGACGACCGGCGAGTGGTCTGAGCTACCCAAGGAATCAGATGGAGACTGGAAAGGAGGAGAGATAATCCAATTGGGGAAGGGGGAGGGACCAGAGTACGTAAACAAACCAACGGACATGGCAGTACTTTGAACTGGTTTAGCTATGAGACAGCAGAGAACCACGCGGGAGTGACCCCCCGTATAAGGAACAGCGATAACCGAGGAAAGTGAGACGAAGCTGAGGTATCCCCCCCCCCCCTTCTCCCCTCGCCGCTGCGTTCTATCGCCGTGGAAACAGTGTAAACAAGCACACGGACGGGGAGGCTTCGATCGAATCGCGGTTCGACCCGACGGGTCTCGCCGCGAAAGCCTGCGGTAAGCACGGTAGCCGGGGGATATCGATTGTTTGTCAGGACGACAGCGCAATGTCGTGTGACAGACGGTGAAAAAGCGGCAATATTGTAGGCGGAAGCCGGCTGGCCGAGGCACAAGAAGCGTTATCGCAAACTGAAACACGCCAAACGCGCCAGCAGATCTCGTGAGAGACTGCTGGCGCGTTCATGGTGAGCGTGGTGCGCGTTTCCGGTGCTTGTAAACTCTCTCCGCCAAAGGTCGCCTACGCAGTCGTCAACGTAGCCATCGTCTTTCATCGCCTAGCTAGAGTGCCTTCGCCCCCCTCCATTGGTCTCATCTCTACATCTCATACCGGTTACCCCACAAATCTCTCCCTCCGAAGCTGCTCAAAGGTAAGCGCTCTTGCAAAATTACACGAAATTCTCTTGCTCCTGTTCGAACGTGACTCAGTCTCTTCTGGTGTGTTCGATTGCTTTCCGGAGGGGGGGATGGGGGGGGCTCTCTCTGTCTTTTGGCAATGACGCACAACGCGCCTCCGCGCTTTTTCTCGCCTCTCTCTGTCGCCGATATTCGCTCAAGGTTATTCCGGGGTCAGGTGTCGTATCTACCGCGTAGTAGTTGCGAATCTCGCTCGTCTAGGCGCCGTGGCCCTTGTCGAGTGGCAACTAGCACGGGCTACTCTTCTGCGCCTCTCGATCGCTTATCAGCAACTCGGTCGTCTCTCGCGCGTCCCTCTTCTGGCAAGTGGTCAGCTCTCACGAGATCTGGCGGATCGCGTGTCCACGCGCTTTCGTTTTACTATTTATTTATTTACTTTTATTATTATTATATGTTTTGATATTCTAAAGTCCGCCTTCATGCTGCTCTCCTCTTCCCGGTCGCTACTCTCATGACATACTGGAGCACGTGCCTCGTCTCTTGCTCTTTCCCCCCACTCCCTCGTCCCTATCACGATCTATCAGCGTTCTCGCGATGTTTCGGGTGATGTCTGCCTTTTGAGCGATTATTTTGGTAATATTAGCTGTGCTCTTTTCCTATTCTCAAGCTTCTTGGTATCTAGAGAGGTTTGAGATGTACGAAAATCTTTTGTCTTTAAATAGCGCAAATTTTGGCTCTGTGCATAGAACAGTGCTTGAGGTATCACTACATAGTATGCATAAGTATGCGAATTTGACCTATCTTGAGCCCTTTATTTTTTTCTTCTCATAGAGAATGCCATGGCATCAGTGGCGCCAATATTAGCACGTCAGATGGCTAGACATTAGGCAATTTCGAAACTAGCATCATTTCCGGCTTTCTCTATGGCCGATGAAATATTTCGGTGTGCGAACGGCTCTCTTATTCCATCTGGTTTATTCTTGTTCTTCATTCATAACTTTTCTCCTGCTTGGGGAACTGCCAATGACCGTGCGAATGCTTGATCTTATCCTCCTATCCAGCTCACGCTTATCTCATCTATCTCTTACCGCTGGTCTTAGTTCTCCGACGATTTGCCTTGCGTAGTACGGTGGATGTAAACCGTTCCGCCCCGTTGCTTTGGTTCTAAGATACGTCTGGTTTCCTCATATCAAAAACACAAGGCACATCCAAACATATTTTGCGAAACAAACATATTTGTTTCGCAAAATGTCACCCAAACAACAAACAAACATATTTTGCGCCATGCATGAGCGCGATTGTCCGATCGGACGCTCGGATGCGTGACCGCACCGGAGAAGCATAAAGTAAGCGGCTTGTTAGGATTGCTGCTTTTAATCTTCTCTAATTGCGCGAGGGTGCCCGGCAGAGATTGGAGGACACGACTAGCCCGTGCACGATTGGCGCACCTCCGTATTCCACTCTGATTACAGTACTCTTCAGGAAATGCAAGTGGTCATAGCTCTGTGTCACTTCTGTGAGACGCACGGTCCACGGGTCGTATTCACCTCGCAGCCCACGCGAGGCCTACGGGTTCCCACCGATTCCCACGAGGTCACCTATTTATTTATTTATTTATTTATTGTCACTTATATTTTATATTTATCAAGTTTATAAATCATTATCTAAACCCGCTACATTATCTGTTAGCTTTCAACACTCGCTGAAAGGGGGCTGAAAGTGCTGACAGTGCGCATTTAATCGTGATAAGACACAGGAACGAGGAAATGATTGGGGGACTGTCTAGTGATCGAGAATTACGTGAGGGTAAACGAGATCGAAACATTTTGATTCTATTGCCTAGAGCAGCCAATCCGGAGGGGATTACTGTATCCAGAAAGGTCCCACAACCCACGTTAAGGTCAAATGATAACAGTTAAAGTAAATAATAGTAATGATTTACATAATTAATTTAAATGAGAATTAATTGATACTCAGCAGGAATCGTGTTCGTCGTGCGACGCGGTGCCTTGCTCCTCGTCGTCGCCCCCTCCCTCCTCCCTCTTTGCCGTTCCCTCTCCCCGACCTCACCCCCATCCCTCCTCGCCCCCCTCCACCTCCTCCAATCATATCCACTCCCCGTCCACCTCCTCTGGACCCTATCCACCGATACTCGTGGCGGAGGTGAGCTTATTGAGCTTATTTAATAGAATTTTAAAATACTGCATTCTTCAGATTTCAATGCACAAACGCGCCTGATTGCGATGCCATAGCCTTGAAATGTCGAAGACGCACGATTTTGTAGTGATTCGGTGTGCCCGAACTTTCGTTGTAATGTGGCGCATCGTATCTGTACATAAGTTTTGAGGAAATGATCAAAATTGCGGCTCAAATAGCTGTAGTATAGACGAGTAGGAGGTTCAGCCTAATATTATTAAAGGAAAATGAACGTTGAGAGAGCTGCACAATTCTTTCCGCTAACCACCGTAAAACTTCAGCCGGAGCCGGAGATCAGCCTAAGCTGGCATTTTGCCAAGAGATTTTCACTGTATTTAGCGGAGTGCGCTGCAAAGATTTCCCAACTTTCGTTTTCCTCCAATAATATTACCTTTTCGCGGAGAGAGAATGAGCAATATAAGAGTCCGGACGTATCATGAAGAACCTCGCCGAAGGCTAGTCGTAAATAACAGTATTTATGGCGAATATCGTCTGAAAGCTTTGTCATGTCGTTCATAGTACGGTAGAACCCCGGGCACAATGCTAGGGATAACAAAACGGATATTTTCCTGGGTCCGAACCCAGGGAAATAACCGGTATAGTAGAGAAAAAGGGAAGGTATAATCGTTCCGGTAGTAGCGCCGATTCCGGTACCTTTCAAACTGATCGTATCAAATTATAATGTGTACTATGCGAAGCTCTAGGGAATACTGATCTCAAAAAGCTATTCATTTCCCTGATATCTTTTCTTGGATCGGAATGGTATCGTTTCCAAGCGTGAAAAAATCGCTAAACACAGTAGCGGCGAAATCACGATTTGTACGTTCCGATTTTCCAGACTATATAGATGCGCTTTTTGGTTTTAATTTTTTTCTTGGTTTCAAACCCTAATTGATTGACGCTACAGGTGGACCATCCGGATTTGCTGGCGGGAGTGATGCGAGACAAGGAGATGAGGTACGGTAGATACAGTAAACAGTTTGATGGGATACGGTACATACGAGAGATCTGCAATCGAGTCCTTTTGCTCAATATGTTTTGGTATGAATATGAATGTTCCTAACATAAGAAACATAAACATCAACAGGACTCGATTGCAGAGATAGTGTTCAAAAATGATATAAAAATCTTTTTTTGCTCCCCAACCAGTCAGCGGTCGAAAAAAAGACTACTGGTAATAGTAGAAAGACCTGAATAAAGTGCTCTACTGTTCACTTACCGTATCCCGACTTACCGTATCCGAGTTACCGTATTCAGACTTACCGTAGTCCCTTGCAGATGTCCGGCCTGTCGTTCCCTCGGCGACTCCCTTGCCTACCTCTCCGTTGACCCGACGACACACACGACTTTTGTGAGCACGCAGGTACGCTTTTATTGCCCCTTTTTGCTGTTATATTTTAATAGTTTGAGAGAAATCGGCACTGTACTCACCTTAAAGGAGGACGCATTTGGCACAGCGTGCACAGTCCTAGGTTGAAGCGAAAATAGCCAAATTTTTGAATTTTTGATCTAACGTGCACATAAAGAGGGTGTTGGCACGTTGCCAAATTCACGTAAAAGTGCAAAATAGCTATCCAAATGCGGGTGTTTTGAGTAATTTTTCTAATTTTTTGCTTTTCCAAGCTTCTAATATTCCTCGCTATCGACTTAGTAACCTGTAAAATTTTTTTGGAGTCGCGTTTAACCGTTTTTGATTAGTATTGAAATTACCGTACTTCAATGCAAATTAGGATTGGCTATTGCTACAGGTGTGCACGCTGTGTTCGGTACCGTAGCCATGCTAATTGAGACTTATTTGCATAGCAACACGTACGTTCATGACCTACATCTAAAAACGGCACACTCTGAAACTACGGTATCTCTACCGTACACCGCTAAAAATGCACTTAAATAGTGATTATCTCAATATATATTCCAATTTATTTACTTTTATTTAGAAACTAGCAATATTTGGAGAAGGTGGAACACTCTCAAACCGAAGAAAATACAAAAATCTTTAATTTTTTGACAATTAAAATGTTAGCTATTGCGAACTGAGTGTGCCGTGCCTAATGCATTTTCAATGTCTGCGATTCCTTCAAATGAACGGTCGTGAGCAAGAGAGGGAAGGCCATAGAAGAGAAACTAATCGAATCCGTCACGATGCCGTCAGGAATTTGAATAGATTACGGTTCCGAATGGAGGTCCTTTAACTAGCGTATTCAGAAAAGAGTGCATAGTATATTGTTATTTTAGAATTTAGTGTTGATTGAATAGCCAGACGCTTATGGTTGAATGGTTTTCGTGCGATTTTCGATGCTGCATAGGCAGTTGACGGTATGAGCAAGCGGTAACATGTGCGGGAGATGGGAAGACAAGGGAATGAGTCACGGGGACATCTGTGTTGAATGTGTGTGTGTTGATGGGTGGGAGGATGCCTCATCTGGCAGGAATGCTGATCTCCCAATCAGCGAAAGTCGTGCCACTTACTATAGTCTGCTTCAAATGTAGCGCATTCCATTCGGGTCTTCTTGATGTATTTGGTGGTAGGCATAAAGTTGATTGGCTACTATTTGCAAAATTGGGAAATCTTGGAAAGAGTCTGAATGTCTGAATAGCTTAGGTAATATGCTTCATACATCATTCATAGCCGCATCGCGTCTCGTCGCAAAAGCAGCGACCGATTTTGGTCAAAAAGGCCCGAATGGAATGCTCTATTCAAATGGAACAGGGAATGTATGAAAATTAGCGAGCTGATACTGACTGTGTAAAGATATCAAATGTGATGATAGTAAATGAGGGTGTTACAAATGAAGATAATATTCTTTTCCAATTGTCTGGGCATTCGTGGGCAAGGGGTCTGCCGGCATCTTACTGCAGCAATCCTCCCATACACAGAAATTGCGCTGTTTATAGTAGTATAAACCGGTCCATCAGTTTCCTTGATTCCAAAATGCGTCTAATTCTCTCAATTTTACACACTATCTCACCTGATATTCGCAATGATAAACGGACGGATCTTTTTTATTCCACTATAGCTACTATGTCATTGTGCAGTTTTACAGTTTTTACAGTTTTACACCGTTTATCTGGGCTAACAGTGGAGGGGTATCCAAAGGAGGGAGTTTTGATAGATAGGAGAGGACTGGGTCTTCAAATCTTCGTCAAGCACTCACTCAGCCCGCGGTGTCCATGATCTTGAGTATCCTCGCAATCCTGGTTTGGCGCTAGTTCCCCCGTGCGCCAAGTCTTCAGGG
>LS850275.1:168569-190389 GCA_900490955.1 Micoletzkya japonica | reverse complement strand
ATCATTGTGCAGTGAGCTAACCAATACTAGAAAAACTTCTGCAGTAAACTACTCACCCACGGTACCGAGCAACCGTGTCCATCTATGTTTCTAGGTCGCCTTCAACGACCGCGTCCTGGACCGGGTCAAATACGCGTGCCTCCGGTCGCTGACCATAGAGGTCGGCACGCCGCCCGAGAGGATACCCTGTCGACCGCCGCCCAGTATGCGCTAGCTTTTATTCTATTTTTCCCCGTATAATTTCGTAGTTTAGTGATAAAATCCCGTACTTTTATTAAATTGTGTCGCATTATTATGACGAAAGAAAAGAACATGAAAAGTGGTTGCTGACTACGTTACTTTTGCTTCAATATTCCGTTCAAAAATCTCTGTTGTCTTGTGATGTAATCAAAAGTCATTTCTTATTTTTTTTCTATTACTTCTTCCTTTATATGCACTACCTTGTGCGGTAGCAATGAAGTTTGTATTGTGATCATTATAGTTATATAACGTTCAGAACCGGGAGAAGCGGAGGCGGCGCGGCGGCGCCTGATCGGTCCAACGGGTACGGTAGCCGCGTCGGGCGGCGCGGCTGCGGGCGCGGACGCGGATGGAAGCGTCTTCTTCGGGGACGCGGAGCACGGATACACGCTGTCGCTGACCTTTCGGTAAGAGGGGGTACGGTAGACTGGAAGACGCAGTGGATAAATACTGCTGTATCTGATTACATTTGTTCGGGGTGTGATCCATCCCGCCGCAAATCGTCTTTTACTGCATAATGACCCATAACGCAGTGGAAAATCACCCCCGCCGCATTTCTAAATTCTCGATTTACGGTGGCTACCCTACTGCAACTGGTAATTACCCCCTATCCCGAAATGAGTTTTAATTATGAATATTTGCCCACTGGGAAGACGATTGGGATACGGGTTGAAAACCAGACAAAATTTGAGTACTTATCGTCTGCTTCTCTTCAGTCTTGCATGATTATCATGCTTGGTTTTCAAATCCTAGATTCGGGCTCTAATTTGGATTTAGCAAAAAACAGCTGTTGAAAAGCGCCTTGACTAGGTAAAAAGTAAAAGAGTATTTGAGCTATGGTGAAAAGAATGGGCAAAAGACAGAAACCATATTTTTCGTTGTACTGTTGGGAACAATTTCATGCCGAAATTCCTTCCTGTTTGGAATCTATGATAATAATAGGGTCGTAGAATCTGCGATCTCGGGGTATTCGCCTTTTCAAGTGAATATTTACACAAACACCGTTTTTTCTAATTATAAGAGGCTTCGATCATCCTTGACCTTACAAAGTTACCTTCTCATCTGGTCAGAGGGTAAAGATTTTGATTTCTCACAGAGGATTACCGCTGTTGTTGTTATTAGCACGCATGTCTCTTGCTTACCGGGGCCTTCTCTAACCAGAATAACTATGATATTTTCGCTCTGCAAACCAGGATACGTGCGCCATTCGCGCTTTCTGGAACAGGGGACTCCATGTTTACGGTACCCCCCCCTCCTTTTCCTGAAGTCGGAATACGGTAGTTGACCGCGGAAGCCCTAGCGAGTGCGATTATCCGCTGCCCGATGAGCAAATATTTTGCGAGTCTTGAGGAAGGAAAAAAACAAGCGGATGGTCACTGAGTTACTATAATATTTGAGGCGAATTAGGAGGATTGAGTAGTTCCGCATAGGATGTGAAATGCAGCAATGGGCCTACAGGAATTCATAAGGCTTGTTCATAGGAACGTATGAGAACGCTGAAATTATTTGTCTGTGCACTGTTCTGATCTAATTGCATGGTGTACACTCTTTAGCACAACAATTTGCCATGTTAGGCAAACATCTCAAAGTATGTACTACGAGGCTACTTAGTGAAATTATTGAATTCTTGTTGTTTCCCGTCATGTTATGGCATACTATCACCGTGGGTACGTGCAGTGCACGTGTGCTGATATTTGCGCGAAGAAGGAAGGGGGGGGGGAGGGAATAACCGTGAGTAACCACGACCTTTGTACGTGTATTTCACTAGGTCATAGGTGGGCAGGTATATGCTCGTATCTCCCTGCCATTCTCTGCTTGTTTATCGTGCTGTGTTCCTTCCTTATTGCGTTAATTTGTTCTCCGAACTCCTTTCTTCGATTCAAATCGTGAATGGCAGAGTGCCTTCAAGAAAGGAACTGTATAGCACAGTATTTCGCCATTGTCTTCTAGTATGTCTTCTAGTACTCTTCTTCCTCACCTTCTTCCGCCTAGTTCCCGTTATCTAACCTGCTAAATGTTTACGCCGTGTTCCTGTGTTACTCATGCGTAATTAATTGGAATGTTCCTTGAGGTTGATGGTTATCGCGTTTTGAGATCTTATTCTTCTTTGTGACGTTTTCGAAATAGCCTATATTACAGACCGTACGTGGGCTGACATTGTCCGCACAGCTTTTTTGCCGGTTCTCTTGCATAAATGCATGAATAGAGGAAACCAACAAAAAAGCAGCCAACTTGAGAAATGTGCTACATTATATATAAGTCTCATATTGTTAGCACGTTAGGATGGGTGCCTCTACCAGGGAATCACGGTGCCAAACGTTTGAAAGGATGCTTCTGATTTCGCCTAACTATGCAAAGATGTCAGCGGAAATGTAAGGACAACAGTAGCCTGTGTATGATTTATAGGTTTAAAATCGGTTCCTTTTCGACGATATGTTTCGTTTTTTGTTCGGTTACGAATGATGTGTGAAAAGCATCAAAGCATCAAATAAGCAAAAATGAAAATAAGTAAAAATAAAATAAGCATCAAAAGGAGCCGATTTTAAACCTCTAGTATGATTCCTACCCTTTCCTCTCTTCCCTTCAATCTCATCCCCCCGTTGTCGGCTTCTCCTCACCCCCCCCCTCAAAAGAACCCCTGTTGCCCCCTCCCGCCTTCCCCTCGTCCACTCGATCGCTCAGTCACGAAAGATTAATGGCTATCGTTTGGCTGGCCCCGTCAAAAGACGCAAAAAAATGGTTGCCATTGGCGTAATGGAAATGTCAAGAGGAAGAGTGCATGAGGAGGACATTCTCGATGTGTTGTTTACTGTGTTTTCTGAGATAATCAAAGTTCCTCAACCCGAGGAAACACCACCCAAATGTTTAATTAAAATCCAGTATGATATTACTACAGCGTTTCGCATTAACTATCTCCTAGACGTCGTCTCCAGTTTCCAGTTTTACACCTTTATCAGGACTATCAGTGGATTGGGGTCCAAAGGAGGGGCATTTGATATAGATAGGAGAGGTTAGGAGCTGCAAATCTTCTTCAAATAAACCCCTCATTAACGTCTCATCAACACTAATCATATGGGACGATCAGGGTTGATGAAAAGACCCGATTCGGTGCAATGATGGTTTCCCCAACGGCTTACATGATCTTCATCGTTGCAGATTAAAGGACTCTCGAGCTCGGGGCTTCCAGCGTCTCTACTCCCTCATCGTGGTCTCCTCTCATATGCAGTTCATCCTCAACAACCACGACCCTCTGCTGGCCTCGCTTACCGCGATGAAGTCACGGTTACAGGCGAGCGCTAAATTAATTTGTTTTAAATGATTTAGGCTGATGATTGGTCCATCGCTTTCTTGCATGCGGTTACGGACTGTTCGATGAAATGGTCCGCGCAAGACAAGGGCGTATGGTGTTGTCAGCGCCCCCCGTCATTTCACGGAAAGTGTACCCGCCCGGAGCTGATGTGTATTCGAAGCGATCTCGCGCCTTGCGCTTAGTACGACCGTAGTCCTCGCGAAATCCGTGCAGACCCCTATTCAGGCATAGAGCACTATAGAGAGCGAGAGAAGATGCCGTGTTATCGTCAACATGTTCATTACGAAGAGTGTGTGTGTGTGTGTGTGTGTGTGTGTGTGTGTGTGTGTATGGGCTATTCACAGATACACACACACACACACACACACACACACACACACACACACACACACACACACACATAAAACAAGCCGAGTTCCCGATGCGTAAAGTGCACATACGCATGGCGACAACATTCAACATTCGTGGACAACATTCCGAAATATATTGTGAAACTCGTAAAGTCATTGTCATAGCATTGCAAAGTCATTTTAAGTATTGTGAATCTCGAAAAGTGCATAAATACGCATTGCGAGCATCAAAGCAGGCGATGTTGTTTGTTGGCCTGCGCGGCGCACCGGAGGCTACGTTATACGGAATGATGCTGCGGGGCTGTACCGGGGATAGTTGATGTTCCCCCCGTGTGCTTGGCCTATGCAAAGCTATGTAAGCCGAACCGCAAACAACTGCGTTTTCTGAGCGAGGTTTGCCGGTAGATTACTGTAGTGGCCCACCCATACATAACGATAGAGAAATGTAGACTAGATATTCTTCAGCAGCAGCAGTCTGTCCAATACTTGCAATTGCAAAGGGTTGTGCAGTAAGCTACCCAACCGCAGTACCAGCGACGTACGTGGCAAAACCGTGCCCATCTATGACTTGATTCCTTGCAATGATCGAGAGTCTTGATTATTGCATTACAAATGACGGTCCCCTTACTCTATCTCCGCTACGACGGTGATACGCCCCGTCGAAGCAAGTGTAATTTCCCTAAAGGGAAATGAATTTCCTCCCCTTGTCGGTCGAGTTAGTCTCGTAAAGCTCTAACTCTCTCCCCTCTTGCTTTCGCTCCCCCACTCTATCCGTTCCGCGGTTTTACTGCGTGGACTTGTAGAGGGGTACTGTGACCGGATAACGTCCTACGGGGAGATTGGAGGGGAGGGGAGCTTTGGGGCGACGACGTATCCATATTTACGCTGTTATCTGCAAGTGCAGTTGGCTCTGCAGAGGTAGTGCATATGCACGCAAATCATAAATCTCTACTCTAGTACTTATTGCCTTTGGTCTTTTGACGACGAGGCTATAAAGGAAAGGACGAGGAGATTGTAGCAGCGGATAGGCGGCTAATTTCCGGAATGGAATATCTCTGCGATTGACGCGGCGAGCCTGCAGGGCTACGAATCGCGTTCAGTGACATTTTGTGCTGAAAGGTGTAGCGGTTGTATGGAAGGAGTACTTGAAGTGAGGATTCACGGACACGCGTTTTTTTTGTTTCTACTTCAGAAACGAATGAGTGGAAGGCGCGTCAGGGGACTTGAGAAGTGCCCTCATTAGTTAGCAGTTCACCAATGAAAGCAGTAAAAAGGGCAAGGAACTTTTCGCACTCGTCAGCTTGTTTAACTACCTAAAGCATCGAAACAGTTTTACGAAGGCTGTACATCGGTTGCTATGTATACCTCCCCTTCGCCTCTTTTCTGTGAAAATGCAATCCTTGCAGAATGAGAAAGTGAACTAAAACGGAAAGCAATGCGTCTTTACGTTGCAAGAATGAACTTTTGTTTTTTTTCTTACTTGCAGTTGTTTACAACAGCATAAACGCAGACAACCATACGGACAGACAGACAGACGGACAGACTACTGCTACTCTTTTGAGCTTGGCCAGACAGCAGTCCTACTCTGTTAATTAGTCGTGCGGCTCAAGAGTGCACCCCTCTCAACGGGGAGACGCGCTAGAGGGCGAATACTGGGAAGTGTAGCATATTCCCCATTGAAAGATCCGTGCGCTCGGAAAGCTCTGAGAATGCCCAGCGACGGATGTGTCGGGATGGCGGCGATTTGTGATGTTTGAAAGCGTAGTGGAAGTGCTTTCTGAACATGTGCACGTCTTTTTATGGTGAAAGAAATGCGAGCACCCCTGGTCAGTATACTCAATTCGACAGAAACAGTACCGTGATATTTCGAAGGTGAAAAACGTATTCGATAAATCACGAGCTTTCGATCCCTGTTCCCCTTGTGCCGTCCCAAGTATATCATGCGTATCGGTGCCGCATCAGCAAGCCATATGGTAGGAAGGGTGGTCTAAGTGGCATAATATTTGCTCTCGGGGCTTGTGTTGTGGTGGTGGTGGTGTATTTATCTGTATGGGAGTGGTGCCATCTCGCCACTCACTCTCTTCGCTCCTCTGCTTTCGTCCTGCTTGATCTCTTGGACTCCTGCAGAATGAGTTGAGGCCAGGAATCTCATGTTTCTCGAATAATGGAAGATGTATAATATTACCATCGGATGTGTTCAGGACCGTACATGGGCTGATTTGGCCAGCGTTTCTGCAGGGTGCCTTACGTAATTAGGGAAAATCAGCCATTCCTCCGACCAAATACTAGTGCCCATAGCAATGAGTCGGTCCCTCATCGCTCCAGTTCCGTGCGTGCCCTCCTCCTCTTCCCCTTTTTTCTATTGTACGTCGGGGGGGGCAGTGCCAGGATGATGCTCTCGGTTTTCAGGGCGTATTTCGACAAACACCGTCGACGGAGAGGGGAAAGAGTATAAGCTGACTCTCCCCTTCCTCGCCCCCTCCCCCCTTTCCTCTCTCTCGGTGTTTGGTCGCTTAACATGAAGCATGAACAAGCATCTCTCTCCCTCCCTCCTCAGTTCACTCTTCCCTAATTACAAAGATAGTCAACAGTAGCAGCGAAACATCGGATGGACGGACGCGGAGACAAACGACACTCGGGAGAGAGAAAAGGAGGATACGTGATACGATGATCAAGAGAGGAGATATCGGAAGGAGTCGGGGGGATAAGGGAGAGGAGATCAGAGACCGGCTGGGAAGGCGATGAAGGAGCTTGCGAACGACGGAGGCAGACGGCCTTGGAAGAACGAGGACAGACAGGCTTTCTGTGGCTGGGGAATCCGAAAACTACTAATCACGAGTTTGCGCGAAATAGAAGGGGACTATCTTGACTTGATACGTTGTCTATGCAGATGTCAAAGCATTTTGACACCTAGCTGTAGTAGATAAGAGGATGATCGAATATGAGCCGCATTCCCACCTGCCACCCTCCGGCGGGTGATAGCTCCCTACCTTGGTGTTGCTCACCCCGCTGCTTCCGTCCCTCCTCCGTCCCTCTTCTCTCTTTCCGTCTATTCATCCCCTCAGCGGCTGTCCCAACACACGCCCGTCGCGACGACGTGCTGCCTAATAATGGCTGGGCAAAGATAGGGTGGTGATTCCGCCCGTATGGAGGTTGGTGATGGCTCGTCGTTTCGAGATCTCTAGCACACTATTGTTCGCATATTGTTATTCAAGCAATATTCCATACGAATATGCTGCCATCGCAATATTGTTGTTCTGCCGCGGCGGCCATCGCAAGACACCTGTCCATCAACAGCATAATTGCGACATTCGACAGTCCCTCCCTCGTATAGTTCTCCTTTACAAGCCAATAGACGATGTGCGCAAGAGTACCTCCCAACCCTGGTTGTTTGTAGCATCCTCAAAGGAGGGCATACGCAGAAGGCCGCCGATTGTATGATAGCTAAGGGAGAGGTGACATTTATGGGAGAATACGAATAAGAAGAAAGGAAGACGGATGTAGACGGGGAGCTTTGTAGCGGGGAGAAACTGCGAAAAAGTTGTTTGCTTTGAGTACGAGATACGATGTGATATGCTATCCTGGTAGAGATACCAGGAAGGACTGGGTGATCAGTGGTGTGATTTTGAAATAAGAATAGGACGATATTAATGCATTCTTGTAACGGCACGATGCTTCCAGATACATTACCGAATATAGCAATTCATGCTTTGAAGGCTATGCTTCGCCCACTGCAGGATAACAACCGTCGAAAAGACTCGAGCGGAATGCTCTAATTATGAATAGGCCTATTCCTTGATGAAAATGGAGATCAATTCAATGCTCGATCCCCGGAGCTAGCCATCCCTTCCAACATTCGTGTGGTGTCCGCCTCTGCCTCTTCCAGTTGTATCTTCTCTCTTCTTCTTTTTCTTCTTCTAGTTCTCATCCTTCCTCTCCTTCAAACTCACTCTTCTATTCACAGTTCGTGTTGGCTTTGGCTCTCTGAGTGTTTTTCGTCTTCTACTCCCTTCTTCTTCTTCCTATTCTACACAAGGCCACAGCACAACTACCACCAACAGCCCCCCCCCCCCTCCGACTGGCGTTGCACAGAATACGCACTCTACTCTTTCCCTCTTTCTCTGCGTCTCTGACCTGCCCGTGATCCCTCGAACCTTACTCAACGAAGACTACGTGTCAACTGTACTCTTGGCCTGCTCCTTGGGAGATGGTTCACTTGACGGAAACTCGTCGCTCTTCCCTCTTCTTCCCTTTCCCCCCTTTCTCCTCGTCCTCTTCACCTCTTTTTTTTTCGCAGTTGTTCGATCGGCGACCACTGGAGTAGTTGGCTGCTCCCCTCCACTGCCTAGCCACAGTACCCTTCTCTCTACCCTCGCCCCCCTCTTCAACTCCTCTTCTCCTCCACTAATTCCTCCTCGTGTCCTTCTCGCATTAACTATGCGTGTGGTCCCTTCCCTTCTGCTCTCCTCGTCCCCTCGTTTCGTTCCATCTTCCTCTTCTTCTGCTCTCTCTGGGCAATTCGGCTCAGCCTCCTCCTCTCCTTTTCTCCGTGGCCTTGCGTCAGTCTTTGGCCTGAGAATAAGAAGAGGAGGAGGAGGAGGGAATAGGAGAAGGCGATTATGGCCCCGCGAGACAGTGTGGTTAATCGAGCAGAGGAGAGACCAGAGAGAAGAGGAATATGATTACGACGGCACAGGATTGATGATGGAAGAGAATTAGCACTCTGACAGGTAGTGTTCGTTCGGTCCGCCGAAAAAAAGGTAATACGGCAACGAGTTTGGTGGTCGTGGCCGTTAACTCTAATACCCCCCCCCCCATTTATGACTCTATCCCCCATTTACTCGAGACTAAGCTGGGGGGGTGCACTTTGCGTCTTGCAGTCAGTCTATAGGCAGGCTAGACGAGAACTCACGGGGAGGCCGAGCCACCCAGACAGACAGACACAATTCATCAGTCATGAATGAGGTCGAGACGAGGGAAGAGGGGAGAGGAAGACAAGGGCGGGGTGATGCATGATGAGACCGTTGATGGACTCTGAGAGGGCACGAACGAGAGTCTTGCAAGGCTGTAGCTCTCGATTAGGACTTGTGAAGAGTTGATATACTCTTTGGTAGAATGTCTATTAATGTCCATTAAAAGAGTTGATGCACCCCTTGATAGAGTCTCGGCACGTGCACAGTCAGTCCATGGCAGTGTATGGGTGGTCCGTGTCCACCTAAAAGACTGCTGCTTGGTCGGCTCTTATGGCGAGTCTGGGAGGTCGTTCACCAGCACATTTGGTGCTATGAATGCGCCTGTTGCCCTGATTACTGCCCCCCCCCCCTCTTCTATGCTCAACCCTCCCCTTCCTTCCAAGGTTGTCTGCGGATCGGCTGCAAAAAGCGAGAATAAAATGGGTGGAACGAAGGAAGCGAAGCGAGGCGAACGCCCCCGTCTCCAACTGCAGTCTGTTGTAAATTACGCAGAGCAGACTTGGAATAACCCTGCAATCTGCGGGGAAGAGAGGAGAAAAGGGGAAGGGTTGGTGGGGAACAAGAGGCCCTGTGGAGGAAGAGAAGGGGTTTTGAATATGAACACCCTGTGAAATGAGCAGAATCTTGGGAGGTGTAACTTGAAGTAGACGGTAGCAGTGGAGATAATAGAGTGATTGACTACTCTGTTGGACTGTAAGCAAATATGCTAATGCGAACACCTTGTACAGATGCGGGCAGCTAATGAGCTAGATTTGTGCTTATTTGAGGCATTCAACGAACAAGGCCAGCTGAACGTTTGCAATACAGGCAAACTGATGAGTGAATGAGTGAACGGTCGGACAGGACTACGAAGACGCGGGTTTGCGCGGTGTATTGCGAGTTAGATGTACAACTGCTCCTGCTGAAGGTCTTACTGAATGGTGCAATACGATGAGAAGGAGAGGGGGGGGGGGAAATCTGTATTAATGTTCGGCTTAAGGACCAGTCACGGGCGGTCTTCGAGGCCGAGATGCACGTCGCGCCTACGGTAGACCTGCGACCGGAGAACGCGAGCCGAGCCAATATGCTGCCCCAGGGATGGTTCCGGAAGAAGGTACGGTATTGGTGACGAAACCGTCGTCCGTCAGTAAACGCGCATTCCTACTTCGTCTCTGCACTAGCTTCATACCGTCGCATACGGGGCGCGTGTTCTATTGTTATTGCACCGGGCTTTCCAATCTATCCCGGAATGAATCAGTGTCCTTTTGCATAGCCGCAGAGTGGGGTGCGCTACAAGGAAGTGCCCCTTGGTACTGCGGGGATTCACGGCCCGCGACGTTTTCTGTGGTTCTATTTTAGGATCTAAGGAACGTTGTGTTATAGAAAATAGTACCGCTGATGCATACCCATCAAAAATACCGTAGTAGTAGTAGTAGTAGTCAAGTCTATAGGGGTTTGTCAGCGTGTCTGTATTCACCCCATATGTCTAATACGGCCCCCCCCTTCCCTCCCTTCATATAAGTCTCGCACAGAGTGGGGGTCGTAGTGAACAGGAAACGACCGACTTTTTTGCCACGACAATTCACGGCGCCATTTATACTCTCTCACTCTTGCCCTCTATACCCCCCCCCCCACTATCGTTTCTCCCGCGGTCGTTTCCTCCCCTTTGAGCACCGCACTCTCGGGCCCGAATGGTGGTCGAGGAAGGGGGTGGGGGACAGGGTATGAGTAATGCTGTACTTTTTGTGCGCGTAAGCTTGAGCGGATAACCTAGTGCGGGATTGGTTAGTGAACAACTCATAGAGGAGGGGGGATTGTGTGCATGAGGAAGTGCGTAATGCGTACAGCGCTCCGCAACAATTCCCAGCCCCGCGCTATCTGGCAATGCGCACTTTATTGGATGCATTTACAGGGAAACGGACTGGCTAGACGCCGTTGTGAGCTATGTAGATATGTGCCCTTACAAGCAGTATACTAACAAGGGATTGTGCTCATCGATGCCTACGATGTATGCCTGTATAAGATGTATGGCTCCACGGTATCTAAGATGCATTCCTAATTTGCAGATAAACGTCGATCCGGCTCGCGATCTGAAGGTTATCGTGGGCGACGAACTGGTCTGGCTCGGACTGCATAGGTGAGTACTGTAGGGATACGGTCCCCATTCTGAGAAAGTACGGGGGGAAAGTGGAGCAGGGGCTTAGTCATAGATAGGAAGGCCCAGATGGACACTATTACGGGGAGGGCTGTAGGGTGATAAAGTCCTTTTATGGGCATATTTCCGGCGGTGCAGCGATCTTTTTTTCTCTTTTTTTTTGTGCCCGTTTCTCAGAGCTGGGAGGGGATGGATGTGTAATGTTCGAGGCTACTTCTCAAGTCGGCAGCAGAGATACGATCTAGCACGCTAAACGCTCGCGATTTCTTTTACGTTTTCGCCTTTGGCCCTTTTTCGGTCAGTTTATATGGCATTCGACGGCGTGATTGACGCGTATGCGCTCTGGCAGTAGAAAGCAGTATGAACAGGGGGACAGTCCCCCACCCTTACTCTTGCCGGAAGGGAAATGGAGCAATTAAAGGACGATAACAAGGTTCAGGGGAGAGGAGGAGGAGGAGGAGGAGGAGGATGGGGTGGTGTGAGTGTAACGGAAGCCAGCAGAGAGCACACTGCTCGGGTGTGGTCTCCGTGGCCCCACGGCCCAACACCTGACCAGGTTGATGAGAGGAACACCAGTGTTCACCCGGGGGGGGGATGGATTGTGACGATAGCACGCATGCTTACTTAGAAATGCTAGCCTAGCTGGGTGGCCTGCGGCAGTTCTCCAACTTGGGTACTATAGCTAGACCAGTACACTACTGGAACCGAGGTTCAAAGCTGGGCCAGTATGCTGGCTCTGTCGAAACGCGGAGGCAGGATGGGGATCGTATGATGATGGTGAACATGAGGCCTCTCTAGGTGGGGGGGGGCTTCATCTTCTCCCGGCTTTGCCTTCATCGTCGTGCTAATCGAACAAGGAGGCACCCTCTCCCTCCCCCCCACGCTCACCGAGGGGCGAGAATGGATAAAGGCGGCTAATACTTGGTCACTGATGCGTATGCGCCGCATCTCGGACTCACTGCCCGTGTTGTTGTTGTTGTTATCGTGCCCCATTCTCCATCCGTTCCGTATCCCTTCCCTAGCGGGGTTTCCATGGTGTCTCGTTGAGCGATGGTCTCCTCTCGATATCCCATCTCTGCCATCTCCCTGTTTGCTCGTGCATCCACAGCATCTGATTCTCATCGACCGGCCAGTGGAGAGCTATTTGCGGAAGGCCTTCCCTACTTGTAGTGACTACTCTTCAGTCCCGCTTTGCTGTGATGCCTTGCCCCCCCCCCTCAAGGCTCCCTCGGGACGGACTAGCCGATAGATAGCCCCCGGGCCCCTGGTCGATGATCCCTTAGAGGCTCGGCCTCGGTGCTACATGTTGATGATCACTACTGACTGCTATCCGCGTCTAGCGGACACGATGAGACTTCCCTCCGATTGTAATTGTGCCTGGCTGGCTGGAGGTTGAGCTGTGATCAGTAGCAGTCGGGAGGTGGTGTGCGCTTGACCAGCTATCCTCCCATTCCCCTTCCCCCCCCCTCCTTTCACTGCCCGGTCCGATCATAATGTGTGTGTGTGTGTACTCTGTGAACGAGTAGGGAGGGGGATGGTGACTGACTCGACTGACTAGTTGCTCGCTCCTCACCAATTGCGGTGAGAAGAAGGAGACGGAGAGAAGAGGAGGACAGAGAGCCCTCGCCCGACACAACGGCGGTTGTCCTGCGGTAATTGGAGCGAGAGTAGCGGGAGGAGTACACCACACACAGCGAGTGGGATGCGTACTTTGCGCGCAACCTTTGACAGTACTACCACCGGTCACAACAGGCAGGCTGCTACCGGCTATTGTGATGGCCCGAGGATACTGTAGCAGCCGGAGAGTGTAGCATAGCTGATGAGCTCCTGGCCTGCCCTCGTCTCATCGAGTTGAGAGGATCGGCTCTCCTCGCTTCCCTTCTCAGAATGCGAGGAGGACAATCGCACTATCGTCCATCCCCCCTCTCCTTCTGTCTCTCCCTAGGCTCCCTTCATTCCCGCTTGCTCTCTCTCTCTTGTTCCATTTGGCTTAATGAACGTCGACGACGAGGAGGAGGATGAGGAGAGTCGTCTGTGAAGGCTTTCGTGTCGACGGCGTACCCGGAATAGCACACAGTCTCGCGTATTCGGGAACCATCCATTTCATCACAGCAAGACTTTCTTCAACACCAACTCATCAGGGTCGATGAAATAATGACCGATTTGATCAAGTGGCTGGTTCCCACTCTCCCCTCTCATCGATGGGAACGCAGCGGTACTGCGGAGCGAACGCCCTGGCCAATCTTTGAAACTCTCGGCTAGCCAACCGAACTGGTTGTCGTGAGAGCGCCTAATGCCAATGCTGATCGTTTGGTCGTCTTTATGCTGGACACACGGCGCTACCCACTGCGCTTAGTCCCCTCCATTCGATGATCTTGTGCTCTTCGCACCTCCTGTTTCCCTGTTTCCATGAGAGGCGCAAAAACACTCTTCGCGGGGACGGGGAGGCATCCTTGAAGAAGCCCTAGATAGGCGACACAAGCCGACACGAGAGACGGAAAGGCTCGGGCGAAAACATGCAATGGTTGAACGATGGTCACCTACTGCCTCTCAATAAAGGCGTTCCCGATGTAGCTCTGACAGTAGTAGTAGTAGTAGTAGTGGTGGCATACGTGGGCACAGACCAGAAGTATGGGTGGTAGGCCCAATTATTTTCGAAATTTTACAATGGTAGGCTCATGTTTCCTAGGAAATTGCAATTGGTAGGCTTGATAATTTATGAATTCGTACTTGGGTACGGCCATTTCTCCAAATATTGCCTGGATGGTTGCCCACGTATGAGTAGTGGTCTTTTAGCAACCTTCTCCCCCCCCCCCTTCTCGCTCCTCTCCCCTCGTAGCCTCGATTCACTGCGCTTCTCCTTCGTCCGTCCCCCTACCCGTCCCTTCTTCCGTGAATGTTTACGGCAAGGAAGAGGAGAGAGCGAGAGAGGAGAGGGAGAATGGGAGAGAGAGAGAGAGTAGGATAAACGAAGCGAAATGACTTCTCGCATTGCATCCCTCTCTCCCTCTCCCCGGTACCGACCGAACGACTCCTCAGCCACGTCTTAGACGGGAGCACACAGGCGGTCTTGGCTTCGCTGTTGGCCCTCCCTCGCTCCCCCCACCACTCCCTTCGTTCGTCCATTCTCCGTCATTCGAATGAGAAATATCGGCAGAGGCCAGAGAGGATATAGAGCGGAGAGCCGGGTGATTGATGTCATTAGCTATGCAAATGAGGATGAGCGGTCATGATCTCCGTTCCTTACTATAATACCCCCCCCCCTCCCTCTCATCTCCCTTGCCCCTCCCTCCCTCGATATATTTATGCGAGGAGCGCACACACATAGTATATGTGTGTGTGTGGCTTTGGACTGGTCTCCTGATCTCGGTCAACCTTCTCCATCTTCTTTATTCTGCGCTCGGTGATCTCCTCACCCCCTTTCTTCTCTCCTCCAGTGCTATCGGAACATCATCATTTTCGGTGTTTGCACCACCATTCTGCCGCAAGAAGAGGCACACACACACTATCGGCATGAGAAAGCATCTCGATCGGTAGAGATTGAGAAAGTGACGATGAAGGAAGGAGTTGGGGGGGAAGGGAGATGAAAGAAGGTGCAATGATTGGCTGTTGGAGCACCACTATACAAGTGTGTGCATGTGTTAGCAGCGAGGTGCTATGTGTCGAGGCACACCCGGCAATTAGCTTGATCACTGTGGAGCATACTGCATAGAGCAAGGGGGCAAGGCACGGGCAGGGCAGAGCCTGCGGATCGTTCGACTCGAACTCTGCAAAGTCCGGCTAGCCGGATTACTGCAGAATGCAATTCAATTGCTACGCCTCGCATCAGCGTGACCTCTGGACAGCTTAACGTAGATTTAAAAAAAGAATTAAATGCACCCTATCGCCTCCCTGAGCAAGCCTCGTCCATGCCGAAGCAGGAGGCGCTGCTCCCAGGCCAGATCGCTAACGACCCTTTGGCTCGCTGTCTCGCTTCTTTCTTTCTTTCATTCCTTCTTCTTCTTCTTCTTCTCCTCATCGGTCGTTCCTGCCCCTTCTCTCCTTGTACGGGCGCAACGATGCGTAGGTGAGAATGGGGTCGGCCGACCGAGGACAGGGTGGAGGAGAAGGCGGAAGAAGAAAGAGCTGAATGAGAATTTCGAAGGCCTGTCCGTCTGTCCCCCCTGTCCTGTCGGCTCCCCCTGTGAACTGCCGTAGGAGAAGGACGGCGCCGCGCACACACACAGACAGACATTATTGCCTCTGTTATCCTCTCCGTTCGCACTCTGTGCGAGTCGTATACACCATGTGGACAGGAGATGCTGGTCCATTTGAGCTAGCGGCGAGCGGAAGCAGAGAGTAGTAGACTGGCTACTGTCGATCCTGGAATTCAAAATTGTGATCCGACGGTAATGATTCCGTCTTCCGCTGGTCATTTGCACTTTTGGTTGTTTACT
Source organism: Micoletzkya japonica (assembly GCA_900490955.1). Classification (NCBI taxonomy): domain Eukaryota; kingdom Metazoa; phylum Nematoda; class Chromadorea; order Rhabditida; family Diplogasteridae; genus Micoletzkya; species Micoletzkya japonica. The sequence continues at coordinate 174,946 of LS850275.1, read as the reverse complement.
TATGCTAAAAAATAAGGCAAGTTCAGTCAAGGATGCGCGGAACGAAAATTTGGAATACGAGGACCGGCAATACGCGCTACATATCTGGCCATTCCTAGGATTTGGGAATGTGCTTCCCCGGCTGTGCGCCGGAGCAGTTCGCCGTGCGTACACAAACGCGCCAAGAAGCTAAGTCGAGAGGACGGGATAATTGGCCGTGTCTGCGGAGGGAAGGAAGGCGAATGCCCCGTGCATGCCAAAAAAATGGAACGTTGGCACGATTGCGGAAGAACGGGGGGAAGGGGGAAGGAGGGGGGAATTGGACGACGGGGCGAACGAATGAAAGATCTCACTCTCGACGATACTTTGTGGTATAGAATCTCGCTCGGTCTCGCGGACCACAAATAGAGCGAAGAAGAGGAGGAGGAGGAGAGGCGTATTTGTGGAAACACACAGGCAGCGCCCCCCCACCCTGTGAAGAGATTGTGCGAGGGATACTCAGGAAGGGAGGGAACAGAGCGAACAGCATCAATGCATTTGGTGGTGATTGGCGTGGAAGAGGAAGAAGAAGAAGAAGAAGTGCGGTCTTGGAGTCGAGTCGTTGGTCTCTTGAACGACCTCTCCTCCTCCTCCTCGTCTCGGCCGGCCACTCAATAATAGTCTTTCGCTAATCCGAGACGAGGCGAAAACACACGTCTTGCGTCTCTTCTTACTCCTCCCCCCCCCTCCCCTTCTTCCCTCTGTATCTCTCAGTTCTCTCAGCGTGGCTCCACTGCCTCCTCACTCGACCTCCTGTTACCCCTGTCGCTCTCCCTCCAAATGGGCTTTGTTCTATTGAGTCGAGAAGATAAATGAAGGAGGAGAAAGGGAAGGAAGGCCACACAGTGGGTTTTGATTGGACGGGTCTGTGTGAAGATGGAGAGAGGGAGTATGTGTTTGTCTGTGTGTGGGATGACCCCCCATCTATTCCTGTATGTTCTACTACGTGATCTCTTGGACATTGTGCACAGACCACTGAGCAAATTGGCATGGGTCAATCACGGAGAGGAGAGTAGGGAAGGGACTCATCACACATTGGTGATGAGGTTCATCGGACAATGAGCTGTGAAGGTCCAAGAAGAGACAAAGGGGAAGGAGGAAGAGGAGACAATCTCATTGCATATACGAATGGGGATGGGGGGAGGAAGGCCTGCGAAGTGGATGGGGTTGCAAGGGACGGTTGATAGAGCAGCGGATGGACAGGAGAAGAGGACAGGAAGAGGGTGACATACAAATGACCCATGGGGACAAGGACGAGGCGGAGGCTGGAGAAGAAGGAGAAGGGGAAGAGGCCACAGTCGCCAGCTGGGACAGTGGCAGGACGATGCAGAGAAGGGAGAGGAGGAGCGGAGTTCCCTCCATGACTGTGGACTGTGATGGTGATACGAAGAGGAGTGCCATCTGTTGGAGGAATACGCACGTATGCCGCGTTCTAATGGATGCATCGGTGCAGGGTGAAATAAATAAATAAATATAAATTTAATTTTTATAAATAAATAAAAATAAATAAGTGTGGTCTCCTCGGTACGCGCGCTTCGTTCCCCTCTGTTCGATTCGTTGTTTTCGGATGGGCAGGGGTAGATTAGGGGTTGAAAACCAAGCGCGATTAGCGCGTCTTTATCGCCTGACTCTTCTCATTCGTCCATGCTCCTCATCACTCTCTCGGTCGTCTCACAATGCGAGTAAACTGCTTGGTTTTCAAACCCTAGCAGAGATGAGGACGGTGCATGAGGAAGAGTTGACGCATGCGAGGAACAACGACCAGAAGAGGGAGCTCGGGGGCTGACCTTTCACGCTACTCTTCCCCTCTTCCCTCCGTTTTTTTCTGCTGATCTGTCGTCCCTGTCTCTCAGACAGACACACACATACACACACACACACACACACACACACAGTCGTCTCCCTTTCCTCACTTCCACTTCCACTTCCATTCTTCACAGTCTCCCTCTGCCCCCCTCGTCCCGTCCGTCAAACTAACTCACAAACAAGTGAGTGCACAGACAGACACGCAGACGGTTGGGACACTCCCCTCCCCTGCTCCCCTCCTGTGCTCCCCTTTGTTGTCCTGCGAGCCTTGATCTTCTTGGTCGGATGGTTAACGATCGGGCGTCTTATTGGCGAGAGATTGATCCCTCGAGCCGCACCCCTCGCTCAGTTTACGACGCCCGTCTAGACCGAGAGACTGGGTGACTGTAGTTCTCAGGGAGACCCCCCCCTCGCAATAGTCATTCTCTCCTCCTCCTCCTCCGCCGCCGCCGCCGCCGCTCCACATTGCAACCGTTAATCTGCCTACTGACCCATGGAGGGGATTTATCTAGACGAGGACGGGGGGGGGGGATGGAGGATATGAGTGAAAGAATGCAGAGATTGGCTCTCGCATGTCTCTACTCTCTTCTCTATTCTCTCTCTCTCTCCCGCTGTCTGTCCCCCTGTCGGGAAGAAGATTACGCGTCTGTGTGTATGTGCACCACCCCCCCCCCCTACCATTAATGTGGTAGCGAAAGGGTGGGGAGAGGTCTCCAAGAAGGAGGTTACGCACGCGAAAGCGAGACACTCGGGAAAGAAGGAGGAGGGAGGGAGGGGAGAGGAGGAAACGGACTTGATTATGCTATTCTCGGCCTTTGCTCTCCCTTCTTCCTCCTGCTCCTCCTTCTCTGCTGCTGCTGCATCCGTAATCTCCCGTGACTCGCCTTCTCCTTCTCCCTCTTCGCAGTCTTCTTCTCTCTCTTCTGCTCTAAGGAGGCTCGTTGCAGCCGCCCGGCAACACATTGATAATGAAGGCGTTAGGAGGAAGACGAACGACTAGAGAATTCTTGCTCTTCGTTTCTCCGCTCCGCTTCTGCTCTTGGTCCTTTGCTACTCTCGCCCGTCTTGCTGGAGTCCTCCTCTGTCGCCCCCTTCAGCCCTCTCCTCTCGTCTTCCCATGGAAGGGTACACGTAGAGAGAGAGAGAGAGAGAGAGAGTTGGGCTGCAAAAGGAAAGAGGCAAGGCCCCCCCCCTGCTACACTTCTACAAGGAAGAAGAGGCGAAGATATGTAATAAAGAGATGGAGATAGAGAGACAGAGAGATGCCACATAAGGACTCTTCTCTTCTATTTCACAGCAGGGAAGCTATTATATACGATTGCGACGACTCGAACTATAACTGAGGATGGGGAGAGGGAGGAGGGGGAGGAAGAAGAAGAATGTGAGATGAATGGGACGCGACCGACGGCCAAACCAAGAGAGAAGACGAGGAGGGGGGATAGGCACAGAGAGGAGTGTATACTTTGGCAGGGGCACACAACACAAAGGAAGTATATATAGATGGAGGATGGAGAGAGCGAAGAGACAGATGATCTCCGTTGGCCTCTTCCGTGTAGAGGCCTATTGAATGTAAGCCCTCTCCCTCTCTCTCTCTCGGCAATATGAGGCAGAGTTTCGAAAGAAGACCGATGAAAGGAGAGACATAATGTGTGTATGCGATGTGTTGCGTACGCCTGGGAAGGGTACCGGGTACGGTACCGCTTTCGAGAGAGTAGTGGCAACGGGACGATGGCGCCAGTGGCGATAAGATGAATGGGCACGAAAGTCGGATGCAGACTTGGAAAGTAAGCGGTGATGAAAGTCCGGTTTGGGGGGGGACTCATCTAAACACTCTCTTGATGTTGTCTGACAATGAGGGCTACGACTCTAGTCTGAAGGCTATTATCTATCAACCGGCTGAGGTTACTCAGTCGTTTGATATAATATATCGAACTGACGATGGGTGACCAGCTTCGCCACGTTCATTCTTCTCCCCCTCTTCTCCCCCCCCCCCCTCTCCCCTCCTCGCCGTGCTACTTTTGTTGTCAGCCAAGGCAACGGCGCGAGTGCTGAGTTTGAACGGCTGAAATGAAAGGAGAGGAGAAGGGGGACGATGGGGAGTAAAGGGGGGGGGGCTCCCCTCTGTAAAGGCCTCTCTTTTTGTGTGTGTGTGTACGCCTCGTATCGTCTCGTCGTCTCTCGATCGGCCACACTCTTTCTCGCACTCTCAGTCTCTTCGTCCTCCTCTTCCTCTCTTTTCCGTGAAGGTCTCCCTTAATAGTGCATTCCAATTAAGGAGGATAGGGGGGGAGGAGAGCGTAGTGAGGAGGAGATGAGAAGGGAAGGGAAGGTGAAAGAGGAGACGGAGTCTTCTCGTTACTCTCGGTCAGTCAGTCTGTGTGCTCCTGTATGCTCTGACTCGATGGCCATAACCACCCGCTAAGCAGGCATATGGGGGAGGGCATCCTCTAAGGGAGGGCAGAGGATGGACGAGATAGAGGAGAGGAGGAGGAGGAGGGCGACACGGAGATGGATTGGGTTACTTGTCGTGTGCAATGGCAGAGGGGAAGAGAAGAATGGACGGCCACCTGGCCGAGAAAGGAGGACTGTAGCTGGACGTGTCTTCACCTGTTTCGTAGAGACTGACTATTCTCTAGGGTTTGAAAACCAAGCGCGATTAGCGCGTATTTATCGCCTGACTCTCTTCATTCGTACATGCTCCTCATCGCTCTCTCGGTCTGATATTGCGATTAAAAGGTTTGGGTTTCAAGCGCTAGTATTCCCTTCCAAGCGACATTTGTGGGAAGCTAGCGAATTCGTGAATACGACTCTGCAAGGCCTACGATGCTGTGTATTGTTGTGGTCTCTGATCGCCGAGGCACAGCTTCGGCTCGGCTTCCCTTAAGCCTCCCCCCCCCCCCCCCCTTCACATAAGTTGTGTTCCTCCCGTCCTCCCTTGAAATGCCTCTGAACGAGACAAACGATGTATCGTTAGCAGAAGAGAGATGGCTAGCGATAGGGGTGGAGGGGGGGGGAGATAGATTGTGAGGCAGAGCGAGAGGGAGGGCGGTTTGCTGTGTGTCCGAAGCGGCGGCGGCGGCGCCTCCCTTTCATCCTCACACTCTCCTTGGTCTTCTTCTTCTTCTTCTTCTACTTCTTGTTCTACGTATTCTCACACGCACGCATAACACGGCTTTCCGCGACGGGAATGCGACGATCTCGTGTCTGTGCTGTCGTATGTGAGCACGACGCTCTGTCATCGTTAGTGCCGTCGAATCGCGTCCGTTTTCATGGTTATCTTTCACGTATTCCATAAGTCAAGCAATACCCGTTATAGTTATGCTGGACCAGATGAAAGATAACCCTAAAAAGGACCCGATTCGACCGACGGCTCTAGTCATCCTGATGACACTGCGCTCTGCTCCAAAGGGCAGATCATGCTTGCAAAAGGCGAGAGGGGAGGTGAGAGAGCATGGGAATTGGAGAGACGCAGACACAGTCGCAATTCGGACACTGGCGGAACGCAGTGTGATGAAAGCTGGCCGTCAGGTAGTTATCATCTAGTGACAGTACAGTGATGAAGAAGAGAGTGAGACCGCGAAGGGGGTTAGTCAGCGATTGTCTCGCGCGCTATCGCCGTGAGTGTATGTGTGATGTGAGTCTCGGTTTCCCCGTCGGGTACAGTCTAGTTTATCTGTGCGAGAATGGAGACGACGCACTGTCTGCTGACCATTGCAAAGGAGAGTTTAGAGGGGGGTGATCGAGTGGACGGGAAGAGAAGGGAAGGGAAGGAGGGCTAAAGATAAAGGGAAGACGAACGAAGAGTGACGCTCTGAGAGCATCAACGACCCATTCCCTCGACTATACCATCTCCCCTCCCCCCTTCTCACTCCCCTACCCCCCCCCTCCGTTTCTCTCTTCTTCGCTATCCTCGACTCGGTCTGTTGACACGATCGTTCGAACTGCGGTAGGTGGACGACGAAGAGGAGGGAAAGAGGAGAGAAGAGAAGAGACGGAAGGAGAAGTGGAGAGGGACGAGGGGGATAATGGAGCGACGACGATGCAAAGATGAACGACGAGAGGGACGATACGGCTTCCTTCAGGTGACAGTGTGTAAAGCTCACCGTGCGTCCCTCTGTCTCAGAGAGCGGGGATCTCTGCCGCCTCAAAGAGCGCGTCCAAGGAGGTGGCCGTAATGTCAGGCAGGCAGGCAGGCAGCCTATGGTCAGCTACCCGCAATCGGTCGGGCCGACCTTGAGACACGAAAGTGGCCGCGCGCGCACACAGGCGACATGCACGCGTGTGTATGTGTGTGTGTGAGCAGTAGAGGCTTACAATCGGTTCCCCTTTTCGACGATATGTTGTTTCGTCGTTTTTTTTGGCCGCCAGACGCGTCGTGGTTGTGAATGATGTGGTGTGAAGCATACGCATCAAAAGGAACCGATTTTAAACCGCTAGTGAGCATGGGAGCCGCCCTCTCCGACTGTGGAGGCCGCACCGCACACCCGCGTAGTGTGCGGTATGCTACGCGCGCGCGCGCCGAGGCGAAAGTGGAGAGAGGACGGGGGGGGGGG
>LS850275.1:95442-114157 GCA_900490955.1 Micoletzkya japonica | reverse complement strand
GGGGGGGGGGAGTCTCTCTCGCGAGGTAGGAAAGGCCCGAGAGGAAGGGCCTTCTCTGCCCAGTGGCATCGCCTCCTTTGATCTCCCCTCGTAACAGTCAATAACTTGTTCGGTGCAACTTTTCTATCAGACTTCAACCCTTCGCGGTAGGAGTCCGCATAGATCAAACTCAACATAGGTGATTTGGCGACACTTTAGGTTCCCTTTAAAAGGCTTGGTTGTCAAACCCTACCACCACGACCGTTTTGCACCTACATTTAAAAACGGCACACACTTTCAGCATACTGTAACGGAAAAATAAAAAAGTGCTACCGTATGACGCTCTCACCACGAAATTGTGCGCGTTCATACGCGTCACGCCTCAAATATCTTTGGAATTTCTCGTTTCTATCGCAAACTGAACTACACTAACGCGAACTGAAGTGTGCCGCTTCTAAAGCATTTTTGATGTCTTAGCTCTGCTCATATAAACGGTCATGACCACGTAATTCAATGAGCTCATTCCACAAGTACAAATTGCGAGTACTAATTACTAATATATTCCATTGCTTTTAGTGACGAGACGCGTCGCGGGCGTGAATGATGCATGCAACGTACGGATAAACAAGCAGGACTCCGTTGCAGATCTCTAGCAATTACCGTACCCCCTCCCCTTACCGTATTGAACCCGTCGTCCTCGGCCGCGACGGCCATCTTCTGCTTGTGCTTCGCCGCGTTCTTCTTCTTCTGCGTCGTCCGGGCATTCGGTCGCTTGACCACTGCAAAGCAAAATGCACTAGGGAGCGGGAAACGGACCTCGTCTTCGGTACACGTTTCATGTCCCTTCATACAAGGCGGTTGCCTGCCCGGACAAGGTTATGAGGCACTCAACCGTCTACCTCCGGTATTATTGGCGAAAAAGTATGTACCCGCTTATCTACCCATGTTTTGCAAGGTCTGCGTGATTGATCTACGACATTCAGTCTTCGCCAATAATACAAGATCAAAGCATTCGTGGACTACGCAAAAGGCAGATCAGGAGATAAGAACCGCAAGTGACGTTTCGTAACAAACTGTAAGTTTCCTGTTCCAATCTACAAACTTCCAATAATATACCGTTATCACATGCCAAACTAGGTCGTTCTTTTTTTTCTTTTTTTTCCAAAACGCCTACTCACCCTGTTCTCCTCCACTACTCTCAGCTCCTCCCCCACCCTTCTTCTCCTCCCATTCCCCATTCGTCATCTTCTTCTCTCCATTCTCCACTCCCTTTCCGTTCTTCTTATTCGCTCCATTCTTATTCTTGTTCTTCTTTTTCTTCTTCCCCTCATCATCATCATCCCCGACCTTTTCCTCCTTCTTCTCCGCCGCTTCCTGAATCGCTCACTTTTTTCCATGCCCAAGGATCAAAGAACATCCAAGTTCAAAGATCAATTTCCTAAAGATCAAAGATCAACTGACGCCTTCTGGTCGGGGCGTCTTGGCATTGCTGAGCTTCCTGATCTTGGCGACGAAGAAGCCGTCAATGTTGTGGACGTGCGGGTAGTAGCGGCGAGTGAGGGACAGCGAGGGATGGAAGCGGTACTCGCGGAACCTCCAAAACGGGACGGATATCTTTTACCTCAGACAGAACAAAGATTCCAAAAGTTGAAAAAAATCTACATGGTTGAGGAAAATGCTCCGTCAGTTCTCATTTCCGACGAGAGAGCGAAGGGGTATGAAGGGAGTACAGACAGAGTAGGAATGCGTTTACTGACGGAACTTTTTTCGTCAATAATGTTTGACGTGCGATAAAAGGGCACGATCGCTTAAATCAACGCGCACAAAGCATTTAAAATGCACAGCGAGTGGCGAACCGCGACGCATACGTGACGGCGTATTGAGAATGGATTTCTAAGCCAAAATCTGACTACGGTATCAGATCTCTAAAGGGAAGCTCTGTCCCACAATTAGATGTAGGTTGTAATCGTACGTGTACAAGTAGACAAAGGTGCCTGCCTCCAAAGCCGAAAAACCCCCTAGTCCACTACTCACTTGGTGTAGCCCTCGACGCCGATATCCAGGCCGCTGGGCACGAGTTTGCAGTGTCGCTTGCCCAGGGCGTAGTTGACCACGGCCTCGTTCTCCTCCACCTGCACATCAATCAATAATCCAATATTCACACATTTTTTCAAAAGAATCATAAAATCATTAAAATTTCCTATGCTTTTTCCACTATTTGCTGGCCACAAGTTTGATGGTGATGCCCAAAATACTTAAACAAATCAATAAGCAGCGCCCGCTCACCAGAACGGAACAGGTGGAGTAGACGAGGTATCCCCCAGTGGGCGAGTTGGCGTCGAGCGCGTCGAGGGCCGACAGGATCAGCTCGCGTTGCAGGGTGTGGCTGGAACACACAATTATTATTTATGCATTTTATTTATCGTTTATTATTTATTCATTATTATTTATCGTTTACGAGCGAATTATGAGAAATTATCACACCTGAACCTTTTGAGTTATTCATGCGTGGGCAATACACACCTCCCATACACAAAGATTGCGCAGTTCAGCTACTATATTATTTCGCAGTGAGCTAACCAGCAGTAGAAAAAGTTCTGCAGTAAGCTACCCAACCACGATAACCTGTAACCGTGCCCATCTATGGAGTTATTAAATCTTGCACGATTGGCACTATGGTTGTGTTCACGGAAATGGTCAGGTAACAGCATCTATTACAAAAAGACCTGTTAATGGAATGCTTTCCTCCATCTATCCATCTTACTTAGTCCCTCTCCCCACTCACCGTTTCTGCACGTCCTTGCTGTCCCTGCTCGTCTTGACACTCTGGTCCTTCCAGATAACGCCCGTTCCCGAACAAGGTGCATCGAGCAGAATGCGGTCAAAGCCCTGCGGCATAATCTGCAAATTTGCTATATATATATATATATATATATATATATATATATATATATATATATATATATATATATATATATATATTTGAGGAAACCATTCCGTCCGTTGCCTTTATTCCTATTTCCCGATGGGAGAGCCATGTGGTATGAAGAGAGTACAGGCGAAAGCATGAATGACGTTTACCCTGGCTTTCTCATTTTGTCGTCTCTCCTTTGACCGATTAGTCAGCGCCTCATAATCAATGCCTCATAATGGCGACAATAATTTAAAACTAACATCAATAGATAATGCCAAGGTATATATAACTTAAAAGAGGAGAGGAAATCGCCCCAAAGACAATGCCGACAAAAACTGTAATACTAGTTTATCACCGCAAGTGTTTATTTGTTACAAACTTGCGGTGATACACACTATTATTATAAACCTTGTGGTACTCCCGTCCATCGAGCGTGCTCACGATGGAGCAGTTCACCCCCAGACGGTGCAGGTTTCCGATGATGGCCTTGCATCGATCCGCCTAAAAAAACAGGAATACGCATATTTGAAATTATTTGGGGTCATTGTCAAGATGCGGTAGGGTAGCCATGTAAGCTAAGAAAAAAATAATTAATTACAGGATGATTTTTCTCCTGGCCTAAAACATTACTTCTACTCTTCGTACGTTAGAGCTTCGAAACGCCTGAACACATTGAAGCTCTCAACAATGGTGGTAATACAACGAGTCGTTATCCGGATTAGGGTTCGGAAAGGGGCGCCCCCATGAAAGGCAAAGTCGTCGTTTGCCGCTTCCCTTCCCCAGCCCTAATCACGAAGATGAATAAAGCCTAATTGTAAGAGGTACTCACGCTCGGGTCGTTGGCGAACAGGACACCCGAGTTCTTCATGAGGGCGGCGATGTGGGAGGTCTTACCTCCGGGCGCCGCCGCCATATCGAGTACGCGCTCGCCGGGCTGCGGCGCGAGCGCCATTACCGGAAGCAGCGAGCACAGGCCCTCAATTAGAGATTGCAATTCCATCCTTTGCACGTCGCTTCAACGTTTTGCCATTAGAAAGGTTAATGGATGAATGCATGAATGAGATTGGTTATTTAAGGGGGGGTGGGAGAGTTCTGCATGCGCGTTCCTTTTGGCCCTAATAAGTTTCAATGCTTTTTGGCGATGAGACGCGCGCCGCGGTTAGGAATGTTGTGTGAAAATAGGGACCAACTAAACTCTACGGCATTGTCCAAATATTCTTGTACGTAAGTAGAGGAAATCAAAGCGAGAGCTACTGAAGAGAAGCAGACAGCGGATCATGCATATTTGCACCGTTCCCTGCCGCTTTGCCAACACTACGAGCTTAGCCTTGCTAAATCGTTGTAATATCTCTTTCTTACACTATAATTATAATTATCCTTATAATTTTCCTCTTTTCACCTCTACACTGCATTTCCTTGTGAAGTCGCATAAATCTATCTATCTATCTAGCACAATACCTGTATCATGTAGTGGCCGGCCAGATACTCCGGCGTGGCTCCCACCGGCACTTGGGTATCGTAGACGACCAGGCCAACCTGCGGGGCACATTTTTTATCTTATTTAACTTAACTTTCCCTATTTTCAAATATTGCAGATTTACTACATTTTTTTTCAGACAATGATTAGGAAAATACGAAGCACACGAGAAAAGAAAGAAAAAGTTGTTAGGATGTAAAAAATGAGGGGGGGGGAGGAAAAAGGGCAGACCTTGGTCCACTTTGCGGCCGGGTCCACATTCATACCGCGATTGATCAAAGCCTTGGCCAGCTCTCCTCTGCAAATGCTCACCGTAGACTACCGGAGAGAAAATTAGTCTTTATCGGGGTTCGCACAAGGACTACCGGAATGACTTATGGAATTAAATATTTAAATTTACGAAACTAAATCCCAAAGATCAACGATCAAGGATCACCAAACCTCCTGGTCTTGAGCGAGTTGGTGCGAATCGTAACGGGTCTCGGCTGGTCGTTGGCCTCGAGAAACTCGAGCAGCTGCAACGCAACGCGAACCTATCCTTGTTTTAGAACTTGACAGGTGTTTTTTTCATTATGCAAAGAGTAGCACTTGAACGATGAGCTAAACAGCTGCTTGATCGCCTATGGCTTCTATCGAGAATATTCCTTCCTTCAGCCCTGTGTAGCACTCCCTTACACTGGTCATGCATGTCGATAAAATAAACTTTGAGATGAACCTAGCGTCAAGTACAGTATCTATACGTCTCAACGTCGAGAAGAAGAGGTGAGGGATACCGTATCATTCAAATGCCCACCTCGTGTCCCGCAGGGAAAATGTGCATGAACTTGGTCATGAGGTACTCGTTGTAGCCGTAGTACGCGCACAGGTCCCGCGTTAGCACCTAAAAGTGTCAAATTATTTTCACGAAGATCAAAAAATCCACCGAACGGTTCGAACTATTGTTAGGGGAAGACAATAGTCCTGCTCTCCTTGAGCGCAATAGATAATCATCTTCCCTGATAGATGTTCTGTTCCACGCCATACAGATGAAAAATACTGTATTTGATTATATTTTTCGCGTGAGACCCCTCCCGCCCGCAAACCGTCTTTTACTATAAAATGACTCATGCCGCACGGCAAAATTACCCCCCACCTCTGTTCTAAATTCTCGTTTTGCATGACCACCCTACCGCCGCTCGAAAATTACCCTACCGCAAAATAAATATCAAATACGATTATTCATCCCCTGACGCCATATGAACATTATTGATGGAAACGTTCGTCAGTAAGCCTTATTCCTCGTATGTTGTTTGGACCTTCTTCATAATGACTCTCTCGGAATTAGGAATGATGCAATGGGCCGCAACTTTCTTTCCGCAGCCATACCTGCACGTAGTCGCCCCTCGACTTGCTCTCCTGCCTGCGGTTCTTGAAGTCACCGAGAACCTGCAGCGAATCCCATGCATACAAGGTAGGTAGGCCCAACCCTTAGCCAAACTTGATTTGGTAAGCACCACCTTATAACGGTAAAACCTCATTGCGAAGTATGATCCCAATCCCATCGACTTCTGAACTTTTCTCGTCATTTCAATGTCTCAAAACAGTTTAGAAGCTTTTTTTTGACTACGAAATTGATATATTCTTAGAATTTACTGTACATACATGGGCAATATCATTATCACCCCCCCCCCCCCCATCGTCTTTGTATTACCTGAATGACGTCCTGAATTCGCTGTTTCATGCCCGCTAGATTCGGCGCCTTCTGATGCTCCTCTTCCACCTTCAACGCTCCATTTTAAAACGCTTAGAATATTACGCTATTATAAAATACGATTTTATATTTAAATAAGCAAAATAAAAAATAAAAGTATTAATAATAACCTCTTCAACCGTTGGCAAGTCGAACACCTCGGCTGAGGCAATATTCAGCTTCAACTCCTCGTCTCCTTCTTTCCTGAAAGTCACATGTTGCTATGGTTGAGAAAAAAAAATAAAATAAGTACTAGTAGCACATTTCGAAAAGACTGCAAGCAATTTAAAAAAAATATTTTGCGCATGATGCTTTTTAACGAAGGGACTTACGCAATCTTAGCCTTCTTCTTATCCAGCTGCTTGCTTTTCTTCTCAATCGGCAACGCCTCCTCACCTCCCTCATCCTCCTCCATTTCCTCGTCCTGAATTTAGAATTATTTAATTTTAAATCTGTATTTTCTTCTACGTTCACATAATGCTACGCTTACTAGTCCGCAGCAATGCTTAGCTCATACCACCGTTTCCGTAAACAATAAATATATAATATACCAGATAATTTAATTTTAACTAAGCTGTATGCATAATGGGAATCGGGTTTGGGGGGGGGGTTGAGGAGTATGGATCCCTCCTAAGCAAGGAATTAATCGTATTTTCCCCTCACCTCTCCGCTGCTAAAGTCGTCGTCCATGTCGATATCCTCCTCTTCATCCTCGTCCTCTTCTTCCGAATCACCCTCTCCATTCTCCTCATCCATATCGTCCTGAAGTCAGTCGTATTGTGGGGACAAACCATACATGGGCAGATAACACCCCAAAATTTTAAAAATGGGGGTACCATCTCAACAAACCAGCATACGTGGGCAGGATTACCAACAACTATTTCGGTTTGGGGTCTACCATTGTATAAATTGGAGTTTTTATTAGCCTACCAATAGGGTTTCTAGCTACCAGTGATGTAAAACCAAACCAGGCTACCAGTCATGTAAAACGTTTTCTACCTTCCCATAAGCATACCAAAAAAAATGTCGGGCCTACCGGCCAGAAAATCGGGGCTATCACCCGTACTTACGGGCCGTGCCCACGTATGGGACAAACCATTATTTTCTTACGTTTACTAAAAAACTTAATCTTAACAATAAAGTGTACACAGACCGAAAATTACTAAATCGTTGGCATAATTTGAAGTCCACGACAAAAATACCAATATGTTTGTATATTTGCGCGAGTTCAGCATTGGCATAGTATGCCGGTGGGAAAGAAAGGAAATAAGTAGATAGCCTACATCACTGTCGAACAGCTTGCCGGCACTCGCAGCCTGCTTCTTCAGCGCTTTCAGCGACATGCCCGCGTCCTCATCACTTAAGATCCAAATTAACTTTTTAAATTGATCAATATGGCCTATTTTTTATGAAATCTGGCTATTTTTCCATAAGCCTGAGAGCCCCGGCCCTCCTAGTTCCAGTTCCTTTAACAAGTTAAATGATACCTTTCTTCCTCGTCTTCACTCTCATCCACTTTCCTCTTCTTCACTCCCTTCTTCGAAGCCACCACCTCCGATCGCACAGCTTTCTTCACCTTCTTGTCCAGTTTTCCGGTGGCCTTAAGGTTCGTCAGTTTATTATTACGTGTATTATTAGCATCTTGATAACTACTTTTCATTGCTTTTGGTAACGAGACGCGTCGTGGTCATAAATGATTTACGAAACATAAATATCAAAAGAACTCTCTCGTAGAAGTCAAATTATTAGGCTATAAGTGAACAGCATAAAACCCTTTTTGAAGTGAAAAGAATAAATAAGCGGAACCTTCTTTCCAATCTTGCCACTCGGAGCCACGCCCTTCTTCACAACCTTCAGCGTTTTCTCTTGTGCCGCATTTCCATTAGCAAACTTCTTTTTGGGCTTTGCGATCACCATCCCTTCTGAAACACTAACTGTAATAAAGAAACAAAACGGGAAAACAAAATACAAAAACAAATACTCCAAATTTCGATTATTTCGTTCCGAAACTATGCGAGCATTCCACGAGATAAACAGAGTAAGTATGTGCTATTTACCGGCTCAGTCTCCGGCTCTGAGAGTTACAGTAGTCTCGTCTTTTTTAGCCTTTTGTAAATAAGTTAAGGAATCATGTATAACGAGCACATAAGCACAAGTCACCAATGCAATCAGCCAATAATTCACCATTGCGGTAAGCCGCCTAGCTGCAAACCATTAAAGCTGGGGGATTGGCAAGTCATGGTAAAGTATGCCATCACCAAACGGCGGAATCTAGGGTTCTCTTATTGACGCATTTCCAGGTTTCCGTTTCAATGTTCACGCGCTGTAGTCGTACCCCGGTATTTATACAAGTCTGAAACGTAACCGAGCAAAGGCGTCAAAAAGAGACCCTAGCGGAATCGCACCAAAACGTACGTTCATGACCTACATCTAAAAACGGCACACTCTGAAACTACGGTATCTCTACCGTACACCGTTAAAAATCCACTTAAATAGTGATTATCTCAATATATATTCCATTTTTTTATTTAGAAACTAGCAATATTTGGAGAAGGTGGAACACTCTCAAACCGAAGAAAATACAAAAATCTTTAATTTTTTGACAATTAAAATGTTAGCTATCGCGAACTGAGTGTGTCGTGCCTAATGTATTTTCAATGTCTGCGATTCCTTCAAGTGAACGGTCGTGACCAACTACATAGAACCGTGAACAAGCGTAGCTCAAATAACTTTATTATTACAATATCCAAAGCCCCATATGGTGAAAGCACCAAGATAGCAACACAATCGAATCGATACCGTAAACACTGGAAACCCGTAAAACAAAATGAAAAAGTGGAAAGTAATGTAGCCCTGAATACAAAATTAATTACAACGCAATGAAACAGTCTCTATGAAACGGACAAACTTTACTTTTACCCTTCATATACCTTTATAAACGTCTATTTTCGTTTTTTTTTCATTGACTCACGCAAATACTCACCAAAAGACAGCATAATTTGGCTTAATTTGATAGAAATTGCAGCAAGTGCCTTCTCGATTATGAAAATGATCATGAAACATGGCCACCAAAAGGACCCGAACGGAATGCCCTACTACTAAATCGCCCTTATCCAATCTCGTAGTCCCCGTAAACCTCCTCTAGGGCAATCTCTCCCTCCTCCACCACCTCCTCCTCCACTTCTTCCATCACCGCGACGTCGCCGTCGTGCACAATCTTCTCGTCTCCTGCAGCGAAAAGTTACCGTAACCCTCCGTATCATTACTCCAGATTACTGTAGCTCTCGTTGCTATTATACTACTTTTCTCTAAAGTCAAACCAGCATCTTATTGCAAGAGTGAGAAATCCCCGTCTAATCCTCCTACTCCCTACCGTACCCCTCGACCTACCGTACTCCCCTCCCCCGATCCGTCCCTCCTCTCCCTCTTCCTCCTCCACTTGCTCCATGTCCTCTTCCGTCGTCCCTTGCCTCTCCGAATTCGTGTGAATGAGATCGTGCTTGCGGAGCGCGGAACTGCAATGGAATCCAACCAGTTACATACATTTGAAAGTTTTGAGAACACCAAAGGATTAAATATAATGCACGGGATTCGAACCTCTTGCCGGGAGATTTCCAGTAATTAGTATGAACACGGTAAGAAAGCGTGCAGAAAAATATCATAGATTAAAAAAGTACATAAAATGCCGAACCAGTCTCGAAAGCTGCTTCCGCATACCCTACACGTGTAAGGCTTCTCTCCCGTGTGCAGCCTGAATATATGCTATTCACGTTGAGCAATCTTTTAATTTTTCCCCTTATTTCTCCCTAAAAGCAAGAGCCCATAAGCTTACTACAATATCGTACCTGTCAGGTACTACCTGATATGGCTAGTGAGTGCCTGACTCTGCGTGAAGCCCCTCCCACAGTACCCGCACTCGTACGGCCGCTCGCCCGTGTGCACGCGTTCGTGGATGAACTGAACCCGGGCAATTTTATCATCCGCAAATAACAAGGCCATTTCGTCATCCAAATGAAATGCATCGTTCAAAAAGCTTCGCTAGATCACGCAAACACCGTAAATCGTCCATTCCAGACAAAATAAACGTGTGCAGAAGGTTCAGAAGGTCCTCTACCGACCAGCTACAGTACCCCCCGTACAGTATACCTTGTCTCGTCGCTGGTGAAAGGGCTTGGCGCAGAAGTCGCACTCGTACCGATGCGGGCGATCGATACGGCCCGTGGCCGGACATCGGGTCTGAGAGGGAAAGGGGATACGGTAGGCATACGGTAGGAAAAAATTCAAATTTCGCCCATTATACTTTGGATTAGTGCACTCTTCCTACCTTTGAAGATACACAGCTCTATCACGTTATCGAGTACGATTCACCGTTTTCCTTGGTACAATTATTATATAAAATAGAATGATATACTCACGCATAGATCAAATGGTAACGTCGTTGAATTTTAAATTGCCTTAATTCTTTCATGGAGAACGGGATAAAAAGTGCCTGATTCGCACTAAAAAGCTCAGAATCCAGCATATTTTTACATAAAGTGATGGATTTGGCGGCCAAAATGCCTTGATTCTCCAAATTTTCACGGCAAAAATTGCCCTGGTTACGTCGGAACCGGCGTACTACTTGATCTATGTGCTCACATGGTGATTGGCCAGGTCGTCGTTCGACCGAAAGCACTTGCCGCACATGTTGCAGAAGTGGCGGCTGCAACGGAGCAATACAAAGATCAACCAACATTTCAACGTCAACTCAGTTTCAACTCAACTTTTGAACCAACGTCAACTCACAAGTCAGTTGAGCACTCAAAACCCTGATAGGCCCTTCTAAACCGATAGGAGAGCCAACGCAAAGTAGGAAATGAGCTAATTGGCGGAACGTTTTCGTCAACAGTACGGACTACTCACTTTCCAGCCTCGTGCAGCTTGAGATGCTGCTGCAGGTTGGGCGGGTGCCGAAAGCGCTTACCGCACGCGTGACACTCGTGCGGGCGGTCGCCTGCACATCATCATCATCATCATCATCATCATCATCTCGATTTTGGCGCCAAATTAAAATTCAAATTCGCCCTAATACTAACCGTGAGATCGGGCGTGCGCGTAGAAGTCGTTACGGGTGGCGAATGTTCGCTGGCAGGCGTGGCAGGAGAAGGGCGCGATCAGGTGGCCTTCCTTTAAAATAATTATAATATTTTTTGAATTCGCGCCAAAACAAAGCTTACAAAGTAGTCGGTATTTATTCACGTCTTTGTGATGAGTATGAGCAGGTTTCACCCATCTTTTATAACGAAAGGATCTACCATTTCATGTGCAGGCAGAAAGATCATCATTACAACGCGAAACGTACGCTCTAGACATGCGCAAGAGTCAAGCCCCGGCATACATGGGCGCGGTTGTCCGGTCGGACGTTAGTATGGGTGCCTGAACCCCAGTGTAATACACGTATTTGGTTGGCTGCTGTAGAATTTTTCCCTAATTATGTAATGGTGCCTGCAAAAATGTTAGGACAACAGTAACCCATGTATGAGCCCCGCCCACTCTGCAATTGGAGTCCTACCGCGATATGCCGGCGGAACTCGTCCATACTGTAGTACATCCGCTGGCACAGGCCGCACCGGCGCTTCGTCAGCGGAATCTCCGTGTAGTAGCGGTGCGGGTCGGGCGTCGGGAACTGGTCCCATTCTGGGAATAAAATAAAGTATTTCCTGATTATATTTTTGCTATAAAATATCATAATTAATTTACCAAACGCTTTTTGGCTCATTTAATTTTCATCTTTTCGACAGAGCGAACGACCTGCCTATTTACCGTAATCTCTTACCGTAATTCGGCTGTTCCGGGGGGACGTCGGTAATCTTGAAGGTCAGCTGCTTCTTGCCAATCCGCAGCGTCAGCCGATTCAGCTTGTTCCTACCGTAACCCCGGGGCTCCTGAACGGATACGGTATACGGTGGATCGGAAAGCTTTGCACAGTTCGCACATCATAAGGTTAAGTTTAGACGTCTGCAATAGAGGTTTAAAATCGATTCCTGTTCGTCGATATGTTTCGTTGTTTTTGATAGCCAAACGCGTCGCAGTTATGAAAGATGTGCGAAACATACATCAAAAGGAACCGATTTTAAACCTCTAATTTGCAATCGAGTCCTTTTGGTCAATATGTTTCACGCACTTAGCGACGAGGCGCGATGTGATCAGTATAAGTACTAAAAGGACTGGATTTCAGATCTCCAGTTTAGGTAGTCCTCTCAAAAGGTACGCCCACCTCATCGGGCGGTGCAGTAGACGTGGTCGGTTGTTGGCCACCTAGGAAACATACTATTCAAACATTACCGCAATGAGAATAAGTATATTCGAAATTTTCTTATAATTTCAAATTTTTTATCTCTACCAGAATGAGACGGACAAGTGCCGAGGCTCCGATAATATATTATAAAATACTGGCCGTGAAACTGGGGTTACCATCTCGCTGGTCCCTCCCGTCAATCGTAACCGTCTTTGAGATGCCAGTTGGCTCCCTGCAAAATAGGCTTATCAGTAGAGCATTCGATTCGGGTACTGTTGATGGCTATGCTTCATCCACCACAACATAAATAATCGAGCGTTCCATTCGGGTCTTTTTGATGCATATATGTTTCACACAACATTCATAGCCGCGACGCTTCTCTTCACCAAAAGCAGCGAAACATATTGGTCAGAAAGACCCGAAAAGAATGCTCTAGTAAATAAGCCATTAGTCCATTATCAATTGATCGTGAAGTATAACCATCAAAAGTACCCGAATCGTATGCTCTACTTATTAGCAATCAGCTTATTTCTTTCCAGCCTTACTGTACAGACATATTGGCACTTCGAATTTGAGGGCTAGGGGGGGGGGTTCTTGAAAGAACTCCTGCACAAGGCAGTATGCTAACTCTATCCTATCTCCTCATTTCTATTCCCTGTCTACATACATTTCATTCACACCCTAAAGCCCTTTTATCATAGGTGGGCACGGTTGCAGGTACCGTAGTTGGTAGTGTAGAACGTTTGCAATTATAGGGTAGGCTACCGCAGGAGACTATTTTGACTAGAGATCTCGACCGTCATGAATGGGAGGGTCACTGCAGTAATCTACCAGCAAACCCTGCCCATCTATGGCGACGATAAATAAAAATAAACTGTAATACCTGTACATCTGCGTATTGCGCACGACGCGAACACCTTGCGAGGGACCAGCTGCGGTAGCCTGCAATAGATGAAAGATTGAGGTGCTGCGTCAATCATCAACGCTCTGCGTCATGGGCCAATTTCGAAAGCAAATTAGGAGAATAGAGAAATTACAGGAACGCAGGGACAATCTCGCGATTGGGCACAATACGGAATCGCGTGGAAACGGAACAATGCAAAAGGCATACCGGCCGAGAGGAAGGCTGCACTGCCTCCGTCTTTCTTGGTGATCCGCTTGAGCTGGGCTTATCCGCCGCCGAAGGTCTTGAAAGCAAAACTATTTAATTTATAAAAAAAGTAACAACTCAATTCGTTCTACTATACTTCGTAATACGCAAATATATAATAGCGTTATCTCTGGGCAGATAAATTCCCTCGTTTGTTCAGAATATTACTATGCTTCATGTTTATTTAATTCTAAAGGAGAAATAAGGAAGGAGGAACTTTTGAGCACTATTATGAAGGAAATTACTCGAGCAGCTCGAAGCCTCCAAATGGCTCAGCCTCGTCATTCATGATAGGTTGCAACTCTGAACATTGTTAAAATGCACAATAAATATATATAAACCATCTAAAAAATACATAAAACTGCTTTCAAAGTGATTTAGAACAAAACGCGTTATGTCGTCAGTTTGCGATAGCTGTGAGGTGTGGGTTACCGTAATCTGTGCTGTAGGTATGTTAGGTCAGAAACCTGCCTTGTACTACCGTACCCTCGATGAGATAATATTATCTACGGTGCACGACGTTTTACCAGTCCGTGTTCCGAGATTCCGAATGTCTCTGCGTCTCTCTAATTTCCATGCTCTTTCGCCTACACTCTCCTAATTTGCATACGACTCTATTCTACGCAGCAGGACGTAGTGTAGGGTGGGGATCATTTGCGCACAAAACGAGTTCCGCACAACTCTATGTAGCACGTTAGAGAATGTTTATGAAAACAACTCGTTGTCAGGTTATTGTTTGAACAGAATCCGATTACATTTAGAAACCTCATTCATTGATTTCTATTATGTACATAACTAAGGCCTTGTGCGCAAATGAATTTGTGCAGAAATAATATCCACCCATTATCATTTTATCATGTCAACAGTAGCAGAGTGATCATGAGAGGAAATGTGAAGGAATAAAAAATAAAAGTCTACTCACCTACGTTATTCTAAAGCCTTCGGAATCCGAAATAAAAGCAGACCCCTCCCAAGAAATACTGTACCGAATCAAAATTAGATCTTTTTGAATTTTTAACAATCTAGCCAATTTCAGCATTAGTTCAGGCTTTTTACACATGCCAATACTGTTGCATGTTGCATACTGTTCGTAGCTAATTCTGTCCCCCTGGGCGCGTGGATGGTGGAAGGTAAGGGCACGGAGTCGTGTGTCCGAATACGCTTCACCCTCCACGTGCACTCATCGTATCCTCCAGTCAATGATCGAATAAAAGACTCAAGCAGCACCACAGAGCATGAGCCCAAGTTTGTAACAATTGTAACATTGAGCATAACTTTCTTCAATGTGGTGCTAGAGAGTTCTAGTTGGACTTTTTGGAATCGTCCTGACGAGATATATCTATATGCTAATTTTGGAGATTGTGGGACGCCGAGGAATTTGCATACGGAAAACTCAATTTTTACAATTGTTACAAACATTTTGAAACTAAATTTCAAAGTCTTCGGAGCGTCACCAAATTTTACAGGCAGGTGAAGCTGGATAAAAGGATTAATGATGCCAAAGTTAAAACTCTCTAGGATAATTAATTTAATTTTGTCTACGCTGTACGCGTAAGGCACGACCGTTTAAATCAACGCGCACAAAACATTTAAAATGCACAGCGAGTGGCGAACCGCGACGCGTATGTGACGCGTATTGAGAATGGATTTTTAAGTCAAAATCTGACTACGGTATCAGCTCTCTAAAAGGAAGCTCTGTCCCACAGTTAGATGTAGGTTGTAATCGTACGTGTAAGGGGTTTGGGGGAGGGAGTTGAGGATAACATCGAGAAAAGTTGTGGTCGCACAAATGTGACGATTTGTTACAATTGTTACAAACATGGGCCCATGTTTCCTCTCTTGACGGTATATACATAGTGCTCTGGTCCTCTAAATACCCGTTTCTCACTCTGATATTCAGCCATCCGCGTTCTCTGATTATATGGTGATGCCAGTAATCCTCTTACGGAGGCATAGCTTCCGCGTGAGACCGCGAATTAGGTAGGACGTACCTTCCCAAGCTTTTTCACGGTACTCTGCTCTTGCCCTTCACGCCTGCAGCACGTAGGAAGAAGGTGGGTGGTTGTGGTAGAGGAAAGGGGAAGATAGCATAAATATTTAAATTGTTCCTGCTGTAGGTACCTCAGAATCCGCTTTCTATCTATAATAGTGCACTTCTATGAAACCTTGTCAACGTGGAAAAAGCTGCTAAAAGCGCTGCTAACTTCTCGAGCACAACATGTTCGTCCTAGTGTTTTTGCAAGGAAAACTTTTAGCGGTAAATTGCAAGCTTCTAAATGTGATCAATTTTATTCATTAAGTGCGCACACTCGTACCGCGACGCGGAGAAGGCGATACGCAATGGTGGCCTCTTCCTTGGTTCAACGAATCACGACTTTAGAAGTTGAATTGACCAAATGGACTCCATTGCTCGCTTTAGTAGCTTCGCTATGAAAAGACCGCGATTGCACATGTACGTGTGAGTTGTTTCTGAGTGTCCTCTTCGAGGAGTGTATAGTACAATAAAATGATAGCAAAAGTGAGAGAATTTGAAATCAATTGGTATCATTTTATTCCACTATACGTGCTGTTGCTTTGCCTTTCTGCTATTCAAGGATTAGATGGTTAAAAAATGATGAAGGAACTGTCTGTTTTCGCATACTTTGCAGAGCAAAGCAGTTGTGCAATTCAGATTCGCTACCAAATCGTTGAGTGGTCGTGCACGGTTCGCAATGTACAGTCAGCATCGGTGAGTTAATTTTTTTGCTTTAACAAAAAATAAGTCTATTAGAAGATAAAGTCTACTAAAATAAATTTACATGACCCACATACATTTATGTTACACAAAGAAAACCTTGAAGGCGATGTATGGTTGAGAAAAACGTTCCGTCAGTCGTCTCGCTCTTATTCCCGACGAGGGAGTTAAGCGGCATAAAAAGGGTGCAAACAAAGTTGGAAGGAACTTTTTCGTCAATAATACCATTGCAACTTTTCCGGTATACGGCCTCAAATTAATCTGCGCCTAAATGTAAAGTGGGGTTGGTGAATTGAGTGTGCCGTCCCGTCGCACCATCTCATACCACCGTGCAATCTTCCCCTCTTTCATTCCCTTCCTAATTCCTCTTCCAATCACCAACCGCTCAACGACTAATCTCCCGTGGCTGATGAGAACAACCGCGTGATTACCGTGTCTCTTTCCTTTTTCATCTTTTCACTCCTGCAACATTCTACCCTCTGCCCTACCGTATCTGCGGTCGAAGGAAAATGTTCCGTCAGTCGTTTCATTCCTATTTCTGACGATAGAAGAGAGTCTAGACGAAATAGGATCGGGGTTATTGACGGAACTTTTTCGGCTGCTTTTCGAATCACCTGCATTGAATGCGAATACTATAGATACATTTCATTACTTACCCGTTCTATTGCCAGTAGCTATTACCATTATCATCTGGCCTACGCATTACATATAGCTAACCGGTGAATATTTCCATGTCTGCACAATCTAAATACTCCTTGTAGCATCGCTTCCGCAAATAGGCAGTTCTGCCTACTTTCAGGCCTAAGAGACAGCTGGTGCTGCAGGCGAGAACTTTGCGTATAAATCTGCTGTCTGGCCACGGACAGACTACAGCAATTTTGACTAAGCTATTATAGTGCATTAAAAAGATCCGTCGGAAAATCATTCCGAATATAAGGCGAGAGAGTGTGCAAAAGTGAGAGAATTAGACTCATTTTGGAAGGAAAGAAACTGACGGATCGGTTTATTCTACTATATTAGCTCATTTCTGAGAATCCCCTTTATTTCTTTCCCTTTATTTTTATCTTTCCATCACCCAGGGGAATAATATGATATTATGAAATATGATATAATGAAATCGAGTTCGTTTTGCAACGTGTCTATCCGAAAGATGCTTGAAATCTTCCAAGGTGGATTTCGTAAAAATAGCGCTAAAGTGGCTCTAGGCTGAGAAGAGGTGCGAGGCCCTGGAAGTGTTCTGGGAACAACTGAGAAAGTGAGAATGGAGGAAGAGTAGGACCGCACTGCGCTCTCTCTCAATTACTTCCTGTACTCAACAGGGCGATCTCTGCATTCTGACAGAAGAAAATGCCACAATGCCAGTTGAATAGATCTCATCGAAGTCCTTTATCATCATTTGTAGCTGTTTGTAATCTCATCTTCTTCTTTTTAACGTGACAATTTCCCGGTTTATCGATAAGCCCACTCAGGCGGAGTGATGGAGTACCTCTAACGAAAAGCTTAGTTTTCGTTCCGCATGCAATGAAGATGAGAACGTAGCCATTCTTTCTTTAAACTTTTCTGCTAATTATGCACTCTCGAAAAATGGAGTTTGTCTGAAAAAGTTCAGTGTCCTTCCGCCTTCATTTCGCACTTGCACGCTTCTTCCTGGAAAAGCAATTATGAACGAGCCAACACAAGCCTAAATATGCATAAATGACGGCAAACTTCCTTTGACTTCTGAATGCAGTCCGCCTCCTCTGATATGTATTCTGTATGGATGGGTGAGTCGAGACATTTCGCCTTTTCGCTTCTTTTCTACATACTGGAACCGCGCCTGGCACTGTACGCTTCCCCTTCTCCTCTAGGCGCCAACAAATCTCTTTCTGGACAAAAGCATCTCGATATATATTCTTTTATATATTTTTCCTCAAAATGTTACATATATTCACAGCTCCGTCAATAGCCAAAAATATCTATCTATTTATGTAGATGTAGACTCTCAACTATGATGTGTTCCTGATAATATCATAGTTTGTTATAATCCCCCGATTATGCCATATGTAGGTAATCCCTCAATGGTTCGCACCACTCTTCTCCTTTCTAAATATTATATCTATCTGCTCTCGCAGACGCTGATGCGGCATTTCCGGGGGTCTATCAGGTAACGTAGTCAAGTGCTCTGCTAATAAGCGCTAGACTTTACAACAGTTGTACTTTTGAAAATTTAGTCTTTTATATATGTATCTGCACAAATATGCCTTTTCAGAGCATCGTAGAACTTGTTAATATATTTCTATAGAATTTTCGCTCTATGCAGGATTTATTTTTTTCCTGTGCACTTGCTTAAATATAATATTTATTTATTTTGACTACAATTGGTCTGCCACAGCATTCCAAGCGTAATAATAGCGAATGGCGGTTTTCGCGCATAGGATCCCATACTTTTGGCGAATCAATGATCGAATATCTATGA
>LS850275.1:12293-30900 GCA_900490955.1 Micoletzkya japonica | reverse complement strand
GCTTACGAGCTTCCGCAGAGATTTTCGAGTTTCCAGTTTTCGAGCTCCTTTCGAGAAATTCGAGAGCAAATTTTCTTGCGAATCCGGTGGAAGAGCGGCGGGGATGACATTGTCACACACCTCCATTCCAGAGATAAATGGTTCATGAACCGCGACAGGGAAGTAACAGACACAAAATAACGAAAAATACATATATATAATAGCTCAAAATGCGCAAACCTACACGATGTTAAATCTCAGACGAGGAGTTTAAGGTGATGAAACGCAACTGAAGATGTACATGTAAGTGACAAGTGGCTGAGTGGTTGCGTGCTGGCAGCAGGAGGCGGCAGCCGGACGGTTCGGATCCCCCGGTCGCCAACTCTTTGCATTTCCTATTATGTATTCCCCAGTTGCCGATTTTCCGTGCGGGAGAGAGCCCTATCTTTGAAATTACGGTCAGACTTTCCAGTTCCTTTGAACGCTTGGAATGCTGTGGCCGACGGAACCTTTTCCTCAACCATACGGTATTTTTATACCTTAATATTTTTTACGTTAGTGGAGCAATCTTTCCCTTTGTCCAAAATTATTCAAATGTATACCTTGTTCGAAGAGTTCGTCCATCGTGAAGGGTATCTCAATCGCATCCTTCGACTCCGTCACCTCCTCCAGTTTGCGTATCTTTTCGGCGTACGCCGGCTTGAGAGCAATCAGAGCTTGCGTCAATTCCGCAAACTCACGAATTCGCGAATCGCCCGCGATTAGCTGATATTTTTGAATGATAACGCTATGTTTTCGTTCAACATGACACGTATCTGTTTAAATTGGAGAGATCCATATCCCTCAACCCCATTACGTGAACAGCGTACACAATATTCTGTACCTTTGGAAAGCGAAAATAACTAGCGCATCGTCTTTCTTGAGTTCCCAAAAGCCCTCAGTATCGGATTGATATTACCTTTAGTGTCTATCATGATGCCCCTCCTTTCCCATTATTAATGTTGTATTCGTGGTGCGCGGCACACCGATCTACCGTATTAGTAAATGTCGGAATGTTTTTTCGCTTTCCAAAGGTTTTGCATTGCGGCAGAACACTGTGCGTAGATAAAATAAAAAAAGATAAAATTTGAAATCAATACGTTTAGATGGTACACCTTACGAACTCCTGCAACCGAGCTTTCGTACGCGTGATCTGCTAGGTCCAACACTCCGGCGGTCCACGACCGGCGATTAGGCCAAATGCCGGAGCTGATCAATTCCCGGCCGTCCGAGTCTGTGCCAATACAATGAACGTAAAGCATGACATTAGAGCCACGGCTAGAGCAAACCTGTGAAGGAAATGATCCGCCTAGCTGCCGCTATCAATTCCGAACCCTCGGCGCATTGGAAAGGACTTGCTATAACGGGGGAAATTTTTTGAAGGATGGGCCGACAACTTACCCGACAATACTAGTTGGCCAGAAAGTGTCAGAAGAATAAAGCACAGCATGCACGGTGTGGTGGAGCGCTCAGCAATGATATAGAGGAGATCGATTGCGGCGGAGGAGGATTAGCGACGTTCGAAGGTGTTAGGGTGCGGGAAACGAACCATTTTCATCGTTACGTTTCACAAGTAGAGCATTCCATTCGGGTCATTTTGATGCATATGTTTCGTACATCATTCATTTGTTTTCATTTGTTTCATAACCGCGACGCATCTCGCCACCAAATATTCAAGCCTGCCTGTATGGACAACAACCGTTTATGAAGAGACAGGAAACATAACCGAAAAGTTGGTTCGTTTTCAGCTCCCTAGAAGGTAATATGTTTATTATGCAAGATGAGTGAGAGCTTAGGTACTCCGTCACAGCTTGGTCAAAGATCAGTTCTTCTCCCGGATGAACTCTGGTCGGTAGTTGGGATCGGCAATCGCCGTAAGCTCCCGCGCATACATGTCCAGTCGTTGGGTCATCTCAAATTTGACCTTTGATCTTTGGTCTTTGATCTTCAGCTCTCATACATGATCTCTGATCTCACCCTGAATCCCCAGTGGTCCTTGACTTGTCGAATGAGGTTGAGGTCCACCTCCGCCACGATAACGCCATCGGAGGTTCGTGAGAGGGCCTAAAACCGGAGATTTGCGGGGTCGGAGTATGCTGATTATATTTACCGGCGTTCGCGATCCATCGGGCGCCGCAACATAGGACGAGCCGAAGAAGTGGCCAAAGTCCTTGTGCGCTGAAATGAACCGCTTTCAGGAAAACAAAATTCATGAAGCACAATATTGAGTTAGAATTTTATCTTGAATTTTATCGTGATCAAGGCGATCTTCTAATGTATTAGGATTCCGAGAGGCATGTAATGCAGTATATCTACGCTGACACACTAAAACATTTAAATCAGATATTCATATCAACCTAGTAGTAGCACTCTAAACAACCACAACATTAAAGGGCCCCTCTGAGGACATTTCCATCCTTCAAGAGCACATTTTGAACATTCACTCGTTTTTATATTTAGCAGGATACAAATGCTTTCATTCTTTCAATAAGGAATTCCTACGAATCAGACCGATCGCGCGCTATAGTATTGACGGAATGACATTCGTATTCGCGCGGTCCCTGAAGAGCAATGTAACTTTGCATACAACTTCTCGCCTCATTTAAACAGCGGGGAATGGCGGGAAAAAGATGCAAATGTAGGACTGTTCGACTGCGCTCTTTCAGATAAAAAAGAAACCAAGGGGTTAGAAAGTGCTCAGAAGGGCCCTTTAATTACGGCGAAATTCACCCAAAGTGGAAAATTCTCCAGGCGGTCGGTGAATGATTCACTAGCAGGTGGGAATCGTGGGTAAATGGTCCCCCCAAATTTGACTGATGTGTATGTATAGTCTAGAAAATCTGAACGTATAAATCTTAATTCCGCCGCTACGGTGTTTAGCGAATTTTTCACGCTTTGAAGCGATGCCATTTCAAGATTTCGAGAAAATGGATAGCTTTTTGAGACCAATGCCACCTAGAGTTTCACACATAGCACATACCAGAAGCTTTTTTCTCTACCATACCCACCGGGCTTGCCATTGGCACTGGTGAACTCGTTCGGGAAGACCTCCGTGCCCACCCGGTTGATGGCCACCGTGAAGACGCTGTTGGCAATCGCAGCGTTCCGGGCCTCGATGCCCCACAGCGGCTCACTGCAAGCATCCGCATCGACCAAAGATCAAAGGTCAACCTCTTGAGCTTGTACGGCAATCTTTCAAATGCTTTGGCGTAGCCTGAGATTGGTCACTTAAACTACACCATTCAGGACCATAGCCAGGCTAATTCAGACTAATTTGCATAGCGAGAGAGGGAAGGGCACAGAAGAGAAACTAATCGAGTCCGTCAGGATGCCGTCAGGAATTTGCATAGGCTACGGTTCCGAATGCGCGGTCCTTCAACGAAATATTGCCATAAAAAGGGCGGTGAATCGACGCGGCTTCGGAAGGGCGCTTACTGGCGGGCGGACCACCATATCCCGTCAACAACTCGCCTGAGGCCGCCAATGGTGGCCGAGGGGTTGAAGACGATCTCTGCCCCGTTCAAGGCGAACACCATCCAGTTCTGCGGGTGGTGCCTGCCGTAGCAGATGTTCACCGCGATCCGGCCTGACAAGAAATACGCGTATCCTTATATCGTGAACCACCCTACACTCTCTATTTCTAAAATTCTTCATGTTCACCGCGATCCGGCCTACACATATTAAATACTGTACGACATTGTTCCGTCACTAAACGTCATTCCTACTTTGTCTGGTCTCTCTTTGTATTGTTGGAGGACAAGGAACATCGTTGAGAAACATTTGCAGTGTAGTTCGCTAAATACAGTGAAACTATCTTGGCAAAATAGGCTAAAAGCCGGCTCCGGATCAAGTTTTACGGTGGTTATCGGAGTGCGCTGCAAAGATTTCTCAACGATCCTTTTCCTTCTATCACTTCAATATCACTTCGCTCTCTCGTCGGAATAGGAACGAGACGACTGACGGGGAACATTTTCCTCAACATTACAATCTCACCGAAAGCAGTCTCGAAGACGGGATGGCCGAGCGTCGACTCCATGTAGTAGGTAGACTGAATATGGATCATAAAATATCAAAGATCTGAGATCAAAGAACAACAAACCTCATTGAAGTCGCCAACTCTCGGAATGTGGTTTTTGCGCGTACGTCCGATGACGCGGCCGGTATTGGAGATGATCACGGCCGTATTCCAAATGACCTCGTCCTAAGATTAAAGATCGGAGTTCAAAGGTTAAAAATCAAAGATCAGAGATGAAAGGAAAAAATTAAAGATCAAAGGCCAAAGATCAAAGATCAAACCTTGGCCTCGTCCCGCTCGAGGATCGGCGACACGATGACCATGTTGTACTTTTGCGCGTACTGAAAGCATTATTATCGATGTGCTTAGAAACGTCGATATGCCAAATAATGCCCCAAATAACCATAAAACAGTTCGTTTTAATTGAGTGAACCGGAATCGTGATATACCCGCACCAGTGAAACCTCTAATAATCATGCTTTACCTATTACTGAGGAGAAAGCTCCGTCAGCAAACGCTGATTGCTACCTACTGTGCATGGACTTTTCGTACCGCTCCGTTCCCTCATCGGAAGTAGGAATGAGACGACTGACGGACCACATTTTCCGCAACTACCTATGCCTACCGGAACGAGGAACTTGGTGGTCGGCCCGTCGATCGGCTCCGCGAACTCCGTCCAGGGCAGGCGCTCCCGAGTGCAGAACGCGAACGGCATGTCTGCAAGGCCGTGATCTTTGATATTTGATCTGTGTGGTTTGATCTTTGATCTTTGTAGTTTGATCTTTGATCTTTGATCTCCCGAACTCACGCCAGGCCTCCTGCAGGCAGACGACGTTGACACCCGCTTGGCCCGCAGCGTCGAGCAGTTCGCCGACACTTTCAAAACAAGGAATGAGCAAAAAGCTGAGCGCTGAGCTATCCAATAGAGATGTGCATGCGAGTTCTTGTGGTCAATAGGTTTCATTATTTTTGTGGCGACGAGACGCGTCGCGGTTACGAATGATGTACGAAACATAAGCATCAAAGGAACTCCCGTGCACAACTCTACTATTACCTATATCTGGTAAGCACACGCTTCGCAAGTGATTACGGTAGTCAAAACGGCTCACTTTTTTGGCAATTTTCATGATTATATTTCATATAACGTGAAACCTAACCCAGGAAAAAATGGATCCGGATTGCCAACCCTACAAGGGATTTCGGTG
Source organism: Micoletzkya japonica (assembly GCA_900490955.1). Taxonomy (NCBI): domain Eukaryota; kingdom Metazoa; phylum Nematoda; class Chromadorea; order Rhabditida; family Diplogasteridae; genus Micoletzkya; species Micoletzkya japonica. Next base: position 25,662 of record LS850275.1, on the reverse strand, counting down.
GTACAGATTGAATGCCCGTACAATGCGAATCTCTAGTAGTAGTCTTAATTAAGGAAATTTGGAAACTTTCGCGCCGCCTACCGCTTGTGAATGGCATCCCGCTGCTCGGCCACGGGAGCGTCCGTCGGCAGCACGATCGCATTTTGAATTCCCGCCACTTTGACCTGAATCATTTTGAATTCCCGCCACTTTGACCTGAATAATTTTAAATTCCCGCCACTTTGGCCTGAATCATTTTTCCGTGTCATCGGCGGTATCATTAATTCTGCGTTCTTCAGTGTTGCATGGTACACAATGTTCTAAATGTTAAGCGAACGAGCCAAAATATTTATGATACTGTGTTTTCCGTGCGAGAGTTCTAACCGACGTCAGGGTTATTTTTCGGCATCTCGTTCGCTTAACATTTGCGCTGTTGTCAGAACGTTGTGGGTAATACAAGCAGCCATCTCGTGCTATGATATTCCTGATCCCGTATACACTCGCTTACCAGCCGCGGTGCCCTTGCCTGCTCAGGTTGTGCCGGGATACGGTAGCCCTGTAAGGAATGTCCTCTCGATGTAAATTTTAACAAATTGTATAATTGCAGGTCTCCAAGTAATTATACATTTTCTTAGTTTCCAAGTGTTTTTTTTCGAATTCGGCCTATCATCGTTACCAAAGAGCTTGCAATGACATATATTTAGTGCTCTGAAACGATATCGCTTCACTCCAAGACAAGATATCGGGAAGTTGGATAGCTTTTTTTTAAATCAGTACCTTTTTCCCATGGTACGTATTAGAAGTTGATTAGATTACGTTAAAAGTAGGGTTGGAATACCGGGGTCGTTTTTGGCCCTTCTTCTGGGTTATGCTTCTCGATTAGAGCCACGGAATCACGCCCGTCAGCGTTTCCTTTCCCCCCCCCCTTCCTTTCCCCTCTCCATTCCATTCACACGCCAGACAGACCTTCCCTCTCGCCTAGCGTCATTGAGAGCAACGAATGAAACTTGGCGTGCGTCCGTGGCTCTATTCTCGATAGAGTTCTTGTTATATACCTTTCATTCGTGCATACATAGTGAAACCTACCCCCAGGAAGAGGATCCGGTTTGCCAACCCTATTTAAAAGGCACCGGAATCGGCGTTATAAACGGAACAATTATATGTTTTCTTTTTCTCAATCCTACCTTCACTTCGATCTTCCTTTCTTGCAGTGCCGCCTCGGCCTCGACCGGGATTTTCCTGAATCCGTACATTTTCGTAGCCGGGCTTTAGACGGCTCACTCTAATTGCCGGCCGTAGAGGATGCGATAGACGTCATCCTTGTCGTCAGTGGACAGCGAGTCGAAGATCCGCTCGAGACCCTCGCATTCCGGACGGGAGGAGGACATGGCTGGGGTTCGACGAATAATTGATCATCAAAGGACAAGAATGAGACAGGAAAGGAATGTGAAGAGTAGGGTTTTGAAAACCAAGCAATTTAATCGCATTAGACTGAGAGATTGAGATGTAGATGAAAGAATTTTAATCTTAAAAGGGACGCAGACGGTAAAAAGGCAAATCGCGCTTGGTTTTCAGTTCCTACACAGCCGGACGGGACCCCCACTTTGGCACGGTGCTAAAACCACGCATTTCATGGGATATCAGACTCAGTTATGAAACTTTTGGCCTAAAACAAAGTGGAACCTATTCTTTACGCCTTACCGCATCTCCTACTACTCATTCATAAACATGATTTCTAAGCATATTTGAAATAACCGCCCATTTTCATGGTGTGATCGAGTGGGGGTAGTCTAGGTATTGTGGCCGTCCGGCTGTGTCCTATAGCCCCTACACTGAGCAAAATTTCACCACTAAACAACACGTAGTGAATCATTAACCACACTAATTTCACCAGCCCGCTGGTGAATGGCGCCGAATTCACCAGCAGGCTGGTAAAATTTGTGTGGTGAATGGTTCACTAGGTGCTGTTTGGTGGTGAAATTTCGACGAATGTTCCGTCAGTCGTCTCATTCCCATTATTTTTCAAGAGGTGAAGCTGTATGAAGAGAGTGTATGTAGACTAGAGTAGGGTTTGAAAACCAAGCCTTTTAATCGCATTACGAGACCGAGAGAGGGATCAGGATCATGGAAGTCAGACCAAATCGCGCTTGTTTTTCAAACCCTAGACTAGAGGTTTAAAATCGATTACTTTTGTTGCTTATTTTTCACACATCATTCACACATCATTTCGTCAGGAATATTTACAACGATTTTGGAGTAGGTGATTTAAACTTGATTATCGGCTGATCATGAAGCGTGAAAAAGTCCCAAGTAGAGACTTCATGAAAATGTGAGCATATTTTAGAACCACTTTGCACAGCAGTTACGCTCCAGCATCAAGTAATTTTGGTTTTTATTGAATAACTTTTCTAAATGAGTTATTCGGATCAAATGACCAGTTTTTCCATGTTCCTGGCCACTTGTTGTCAAATACGGAATGGTGTAATCGGTTATGTCGAACGACCTATCAGGAAACGAGATACTGCTCAAAATGTACTTTTGCTAAATGCACTGCTGTAACTGCTGTGCTTTGTCTTCGTGCAGGAAAAGTGAAACATGTGTTTTTGCATCCGACGAAAAGGAGAATCACGAGGGTCAGTAAAAGAGGTACCAGAGAGAGGAGTAGTGTTGTGCAAATGAAACCGCCGACATGACAGTAAAGAATGAAAGCTCATCTCATCTCGGGCGAAGATGATAGTCTCATCTAGATGAGACAAGATGATAGTCCCATCGAGATGAGACAAGATGATAGTCCCATCGAGATGAGACTGTCGTCTTCACCGCCTCATGTGAAGGGAAGAGAATGAAATGATCATCCATGAGAGACTCGAGCAGAGGATGATGCATCAGAAATAGATTGAAAGAGATCCGATTGGGAAAGAGGCGACCATTCAAGCTCATTGAGTGAGGTGGAATGGCCATGAGAGTATCGTCTAGATGACAGTGTCATCTAGATGATACTCTCATCTTCTATCATTCCTGAAACTCTCTTATTATGTGACGGCCGCCCCCTATCATATGGAGCAAAATGAGATGGAGGAAGAGAGGAGATCCTATCATTTTCATATTATGTATCATTTGCACAACACTAGAGAGTAGATAAGCCGACCCGGCAGTAGTAAAACGATAAGAGCGGATGATAGAAGAGGAAGGGCGGGGGGGTGAGAGGTAGAGTAATCAAAGGGAGAAGGGGGTATAGAGGAGAGGGCACAGATAGCAAAAGAGAGACAGAGAGAGAGGGGACACCAATGGGAATCGTGACTTGCCCTCTCCTGCACTCTCTTTTTCTCTACACTCTCTCCCTTTCCCACACCCTCTCACCTTCCTCCATCCCTCTCTTTCTATGCGTCTCTCCCATCCCCGTACTCTCTCTTCTTCCAGTCTATCACCCCTCGCAGGCAGCTGTTCGCTAAGTGAAGGCCTTCGAGAAATAGAGAAACATATCACAACCGGGCTTGAACTTGTGGGCTTTCGTTCCGCATTACTCTCGCTAAAATTAAAAGAAATTTATTTAGCTGTTATAGGTGGTAGATGGCGGAATAAATGTGATCGTCGGTCCGATCGTTTCACGTTCCCATCGTCCAGGATTACAGAGAATATTCGTGGTCTCTGGTCAATCTGTCGACAAACTGCAATCATTCCATATAAATAGGAATCCCTGAAGGGAAATTCTCAAACGAATTGTCGAACTCCGTGCAAGCTTTTAGGTTCTCGGATTACAGTACAGAGCCCACGAATTCGTTGTTAGGTGTGGAGTCATTATCTTGAGATCTACGGAAAAGGGGAATTGCATTCCTACCGTAACCCTGGCGCGCCGCGCCGTCTGCACAAGTCGGTCGACTTCTCCCATTCGATGTCCTCTTCGATGTCCGATACGGTAGTCGAGGACGTGTGCGGGTACCGTCTCTCCACCTTTTCGTTTAATATTCCACTTGCTCGCAGAGAGAACCTTCGCTCATCTTTTGTACATAGAGTTGTTAGCTACCTGTCTAAGATCCACACCGCACTTAATCATACCTCAATTTCATCCATAGGCATGAGGAGAGCCCTATGTCCCTTCCCCATGTCCCCTCAAGGCTCGGTCATGCAATCCCCAAACTATAGCCAAGCGAAAGTCAGTCTTTGTGTTAAAGTCCTCTCTGGCATTGCCTTATCTCCTCAGGCACAAGAACTGGTCACCTTTGTACGTTCTACACACTGGCTTGGTGTGCAGCTTTGGCTATCCCCTCCCCAAACACTAATATGTCTTATGAAACGTATAAATATAATAGTGATTTAACAGGAGAGACAAGGGATGCAAAGTGGTGGACGAAAGGGGGTGGGTGGGGGGGGGGGTGATCTCTGCTTCTCAGGCCCATCCTTCCCATGGAATGTGGTGCTGCTTGAGTCTTGTCTGCGATCCTTGAGGGGAGGATGCGATGAGTGCACGTGGAGGGAGTGTGCGAGTGACCGGGAGGGAGTCGGTGAGAATAAATGAATACATCACATCGAACTGAACTATGTACCTATTATACCTTTCAATATCCATTATCTGAACGATGAGTTTTGCTTGGAGTACGAAAAAAGCGCGAAGCCGCGACAGTTTCCTTTATGGGCGAACCCTACAGCATGTCAATGGGAAAGTGAAACTTCATTAGCATGTGCCGCGTTTCAGAGGGGGAGAGGGGAGGAAAGAAGAGAAGAATGAGAGGGAATGGAAGGAAAAATGAAGGGAATTAGCCCACTTTTAGTGGTCTTTATTCATTTTAAAATCACCGGTGAGGAAAATGGAACAAAGCTCTGCGCTATCTTGTAGATTTTGACAGCCCTTTCCTCTTGTCGCGGTGGGAGGTGACCTCGGTCGTCTCTCTCGCCTAGCCACATCTTGCACTTTGCTTCTCTTCCCCCTTTTCTAGTGTAGCCGGTGAAACTCAGTTTATCCTTCGGGCAGCTGACTCCCGGTGTGTCATCCCCTTACTGTTAGGCCGCGTCTGGATTAGGGTTGAGAAGCAGTGGCTTGTTAGGGCGGGCTATCCCCCCTCACTGTCCTGTCCTTATCTGTCTTATCTCCTCTCGTACTCACCGGTTGACTTGGGGGGTCGTGTCCCTAAAGTCCCCCCTGCTTAGTGCCCTCGGGTACTGTCCCCCCTCCTTCCCTTACTGCCTAATCCTACCCGGTGAATACGCGGCTTCGGCCCCAACACGAATTGTTGTCTTCCTTACTTCTGTCTCTGTCTTCCATTCTTCTCAAATCTCCAATCTCTCTTTGTCTGTCTCCTGTATGGTCATTGGTCCTTGACCTTTGGTCTTCGTGTTCGTGTCGAGTCCTCCTCTCCATTCCCACCCCCACTCCCTTTCCCATCTCCTTTCCCCTGTCCCTTTCCCTTCCCTCCCCTCTCCCCTCGTCATGGCCAAGAAGCATACCGTAACCCGTGACGAGCTGCAATTCATCGTGGCAGAGTAGGTCAAGAAGGCGACGGGCGAACTGAAGAGTCAGTTCAAGGAGATATTCTCTCACCTTGTATCTGCATTGGGGGGAGAGAAGTTCAGGGATCACTTAGCGGGAATAGTGAGAGAGTCGGTTCGGGAAGTGGTTAAGGAGGAGGATAGTAAGGGGAGGCGGCCACTCGGCCCCTCCGTCTTCACAAGGATCGTACGCGTCGGTCGCGGCTGCGGTCACGCGGACGATCGCCTCTCAACGGGTCGTCCAGGACAAGATGACGAAGGCTGTGGTGTGCCAGATGAAGGAAGGGACGACGAGGATACGGTAGAATGCTAGGGTTGCGATAGAAGTCATCAAGAGGTCTAATGATCCCTCTCTCCTTTCCCTCCTCTCTGAGGACAAGACCAAGCTTTATCCTTCTATAGTCAAGAAAATCGGAACTTATAATTCGTGATTCCGCCGCTACGGTGTTTACCGATTTTTGACGCTTTGAAATTATACCATTCCGATCCAAGACAAGATATCTGGAACATGAATTGCTTATTGAGATCAGTATTTTCAAGAGATTCGCATAGTATACACTCCGGTCCTCCGAGATAGCGTAACATACGTTGGATAGCGTATGATATGCGGAGAGGTGCATATTATATGCTATCCAACGTATGTCAGGCAGAGAGCGTATAATACGTTAACGGGATAGAGTAAAATACGTCCTCAGAGTCGCCCCTCCAAATGTGTGTTTTTATAAACAGTGTATAAGCTTTTCTGGAGTGAAATGTACCAATCCCTCCGCCTATTCCAACGCCTTTAGGTGCGGACTCTGGTATTTCCGCCACACTAGGATCCCACAAAATCGGCCATTCTCACTAGTATCCTAAAAGATTTTCGGCTCTCGAAACTCCTCACTAGGATCCTAGCGCTTTATTTGTTAGTATTGTTAGTAGGGCGACACGGGACACATACTAGGATCCTAGTGAGGGGGGAAGGTAGGATCCTAGTGAGAGCAAGCTGGTATCCTGCTATAACAAAAGCTACAGAATAAAGTAAAGCATCATATTCAGCTACTTGTTAGTTAATAATCTAAATGTTACATCAAGTTAATAATCTAAAATCTCTATATCTCTAAACTTCATACTAATTGTAAGGAAACGTGTGAAATTTCCGTTCCGTACTTCATGACTACCATCAAACTCATCTTCTCATACTTCAGTTTTGATACTTAGTTCGTGTATATAAGTTTAGTAAACAAAAACTGAAGAAAATATCTAAGAAAATATCAAAATTACTGTCAGTTTGTGAATCTGACGGAAGGATGGACCATTTTCGCCTTACCGTATACATGTCCGAAAAGACGGCTCTAAAGCCGGCTCCTTTTGGGCGCTACTAGTTTCGCACTCTTCAGTTGTTCAGATTTTTGCGCGCTCATGCTCTCAGAATGTGCTTTTCAACTGGAGGCTCGGTCTGTCGACTTTAATGTGCACGGCAAGGTCGAGATCATCGTTACGACAAACGCGAGGCTTTTAGTCTTTATGATTTAGGCAATGTTCTCGCATTGACATGGTGACACCTACAACCTTGCCGTTTCAGGTTGGCGTAGCCTGCTACGGTCACGGAACTTCGCATCGGCTCACGAAGTAGGCTGCGATGATCCCGAACGACAACGTCTTCGGTAGGCCTCTCACTTTCAGGTTTATGGATTATGTTAGCCCTTTGAACGAGATAATTGGTATATTTGTGCCTAAGAGTATATAGGGGCAGCAGTGTGCCGACTATTAGTGGGGTTATGATGGTATAGTAGAGAAAAGCGGAACGTATAATTCGAAAATACGGTCTGATAAAAGTTACTGGCCTTAGCGGGAAGTGGAATTTTTGCGTCATCCTCGGAACGATTTATTTTCGATTTTACTGTTAGCGATTTTCTCTGTAAATTTGGGTGCTGTGTGTGTTCTTATAGCTTGTTTTATGCTTTCTTTTCAGTTTTGCTCGTTATAGCATAATTAGTCCATGGTTCTCTTCCCCTCGCTCACTCTACTCACGTTTTACAGGACGAGACGGTCGTCCAGTCGCCGGTCTCTACCCTCGCCTCTTTCCCTGCCCTCCATCCCCCCTACTCAGCCCCGCTCAACTTGTCTTCAGGTTGTTTTACACTTTTATGGACTTCAGGTTAGTCCTCTTTATGTTGTGCTTAGCGGCCAGTCGTTGCTTGCGTGCAGGCCATTGCTTGGATTGGTCTGTCGTTGGCAAGGCTAGGCCGCTAGTACACGTTTCTTTTGTTTCTTCCCTCATCCCTCCTGTTAGGCCAAGGCTTCCAATTGCCTTAGTAGTATAGCCATTTGATTCCTTTTTATTCTGGAGTGGAAATATCACAAAGAAAACAGTCGCTATTCTCAGGTTATCAAATAATTATGTTTGGAACTATGAATATACTCTGTAGAATACTCTTTTTAGATAACTCTTAGAACTCTGAATAAATATAAAAACCTTTGGATATTTAAATAAATGAATTGATTACTGTAAATTGTGCTAAATGAGGTTGCCAAGTTTGGTTATTAGATAAAAAGCGAGAAAAAGAGAACTTCTAGCATCCGGTTTCTAACCATTTTGTCATACAAAAAAGCGCCCAGCCTCACTTAGGTGCTCAAGAATAGATTAACCTCTAATCAGTATCCATTCCCTCCCCCTCTTCTTCCTCTTCTTCTCCAGTTTCCTCCTCGTGGTCTTCGTCTTCGCTCTCCACCACATTCGAGTCGGCCACGTGAAGGACGAGATCTCCGGCCGCGAAGGCCGCATCGAGGTTGGCTTGGGCCCGGACGTAGTGAGACGCGGGAAGGGGACGCACGTGGAGTGCTCCATCGGCAAGGTGCGACTAAACTCTTTCTTTTCTACCTATTCAATTACTAGAGCTAAGTATCCTACCCTAATTCTAAATAATAATGCGGATTACCTCTTCTACTTTCCTCGCGTGTGCAATCCAACGCTTGCTCATATCAATAGTCACCTCATTCATAACCTCCTCTACCTTAATAGGATGATCAAGCGCCTTAAATCTTATCTTATGCTATTTCTACCTTCTTTACAATGTCATCCTTCTTATCGCCCGCCTCAAATCGTGCCTTAGCCCTCCCCTTCACCCATGACCACGTGTGCTCGATTGGATTGTAGAGACAATGGTAGGGTGGCAGTCTTACGACTGTCACCCCGCATTCCTCTCCAATCCGCTCGATAGCAAGCACGTTGTACTTGGATTCAGGTTGCTGAACCTGGAATGATACGACGCATTGTCTTGGCAAAAGACAGGAGTTTTTCCAGCTATATCAGCTAGTCTTTTCAGTTCAGGAAACAACTCTTCCTTACAGTACCTCTCGTACTTCTGCAAAAAAAATAGTGATTTAGTCAAGCTATATACTAAACCTTAGACTCCATCTGTCCGTGATAATCAGTGCCATCATCCACTTTTTCCATCATCCGCGAAAAGTGACAAATGGGCAAATTTGGGGAGAATAGCTGGCACGGAATGAAGAGAAAAGACGTTGTTTTGTGGTATGATTATCCAACTACCCGTCAGAATAGGAAAATAAGTTGTGTTCAGTCAAAATAGTGCATAAAATGTCGTCTATTTCGTTAATGGGCGATATATTGTGAAGAAATACGCAAATTGAATAAAGAAAACATGAAATGATACACAATTACAACGTGAGACCGCGATAACCGCTTCAACGGTTTCGCGAAATTCCCGGAAGGAATATATCGTTCCGCGCATAACCATTTCCGTGTTATAACAAGAGGGCCTGGCATCGGAGTATCCCTGGCCCGATTATATCTTCGTTTTTTCTCTACTATATTAGGTGCTAGAGCTTGTAGACCAGGTTGCGAAAAGCATAACCCAAGGTAGGAGCTGGAAATGAGCGCCAAATAGAGAGAGAAATGTATCGGAACGGACAGTGAAGTAGCGCTTGCAAGTTGGATCCATGATAGAACTACGGTAGTTTTTTTGTTACAAAGTGCTCGAAAAGTTTAGATTTATCGGTGAGAGAGAAGGGGGCCAAGAAGTTTTGGTTATGGCATTAATTGTTTAGTATTATATAGGTTCTAAAACGATTTACCCGGAGTCATACCATCTTAGAATTAGCGTGATGTTGTGCTATCACTCAACTACAGCAAAAAAGATTAATAATTAAATGGGAAATGTTGTGAAATTAGTTTGTCAAGGAAGAAATTTAATTCCCGGAAAAAAGACGAAGACCTTCACTCGCGAGGGATGTCACCGATGGGGCTGAGCAAGATGAAGGCTTGTGTGGGACATATTTGGGCACCGACCCTTAGTATGAGTGGTCCCTTTTTTAAATTTTACATTGGTAGGTCGGCAGGTAGTAATTGGTAGGCAATAACTATATATAATTTATCACCACAAGGTGTGTATCAGGAAGTAAAAAGAAATGGCACATACGAAAAGATATGAAAGAACGATAAGAAGGATAAGAATAGAACATTAGTTAATAATAAGGAATAGGGGGATTGGGAAAGGGAAGGGAAGGGCTATAGCATCGAGTTGTAAGGGAATGAGCCCTAATTACCTGTAATATGTGTTAATTGTCACTATTTTTGTTGTTTAGCATAATACAATTAGCATAATTCATTTATTTAATTATTTAAATTCATTTATTTAAATTGTTAAATATACGGTAGCTTATTGCAAACTAATTGTAATCCCAAATACCAATTTGGGTACTGTAGCATTTAAATTGCCTTAATCAGGTTGACTGAGTGTCAGCCTTTTCTTTAGTCATCATTTCTTGTATTTTAGTTTTAGTTTTAGTCTTCGTCGTCGTTGTGTGTTTTGTTGCGTGGTTTTGCTTGTTTGTTGGTATTTTAACCGTATCTCGTGTTTGGCAATAAGACGATTCTAGACAATCTGTGTAGTACGCGCGTAGTATCGGGGAACTAGACTAGTACTTGGGACAACTCGCGAGTCAAGCGAGTCATATATGGGGGCCGAACCGGTACCAGACTACTGTGAATCGGAGTAAGGGTGACCAGTCCTTAAGCCCGGAGTGAAGGCCTCAATGCATGGAGGGAGTGCATTGGACGAAACCCAGAAGCCGGCTGTCCTCTAGCTATAGATTGGGGATGTCGATACTGAGCTTGGGGAGCAGGTCAGGGGACGCCAACAGGGATGGCTTAATGGTAACTGTAGAAAGGGAAAGTGTCAATGGTGATAATATGAGATATATCTTAGACAAATAACGTACTAAGCGATGGGAAAAGGAAGAACGAAGATTCTCTCTACGTGCATTCCGAATATGGAAACAGAATGTGGATACACGGCCTCTAGTAAGCTTTAAGACAAAGAAACTGCTCATTGGAATATCCATCTCAGATCTCAGGATACGAAAAGCAACAGTGATATCAATGATAACTCTACGGCGATACAATGAATTCAGATTGTATAGTGCCAGTCTATCGGAGTAAGATGGAATAGTGGTAACAGACGAAATCGAGCATCTACAATAAAGAAGGCGAGTGAAAAGGTGTTGTATACTCTCTAATGATCTAATGAGAACAACTGAAGAAGGAGGCCAAACAGGTGAGGAATACTCAACGATAGGGAGCACATAAGAACGGAATGCCCGTACATAAACATCCGCTAGCGAACATCTTAAGGAGCGGAAAATGAGGAACACGAGAGACTTGGCTCTAGTGACAATCGAATTGATATGATCCTTGAAGGACGGCTGAGAATCAATGAGAACATGGAGATCACGGACAATATCACAAGATTCATGTGTAGGCATGACGATAAAATATATATATATATATATATACATATATATATATATATATATATATATATATATATATATATATATATATATATATATATATATATATATATATATATATATATATATAGATGGGAGAGGATGGAATGAAAGAGAGTAGTTGTGCTTTGGATTGGATTTACCTAAGTGAATTACGGGTGCACTTTTGGACTGCAACCGTTAACTGCCAGTTTGAGCAGTATTCAGAAAGACCCCGAAAGACGTGATGGGACTCACTGATTTTAAATGACGGGAACGCGGGAAAGTTTGAGTTTAAAGTTGGCGAGATATCTCAGCAGGAAGAATTACAGAGAAAGGCATTGACTGTTCAATTCTAGGAATAGACAAATGCGGAAGAATGAAGTCTTCGTGAATAAAAACAGATTGAAAGTAATCAGCGAATGCCTCTGCACGAGAAGAGTCAGTGTAGAGAGGATTGTCAGAGACATCACGAATACAACCAATGACAGGGCGAGAACGAATACGAGAAGAGAGATATTGATAGAATGAATGACCACCATTGGAACCAAGCAGCTTATTCTCACGATTACGCACGAATTTACGAATCTCTTTGTCTAAGCGAGAAGAAACATGAACATATTGTGAACGAACAGGGGAGAGGTGCAACTTCTCAAAAAGAACAAGCTTATCCTTAAGGAGGGACTTAATATGTACAGGATAATCAGAAAAGGGCAGGGAGTTCTTGCGGATAGAAATGTACTTAGGGAAGAGAGAGCTCAGGTGGTTCTTAAAGCGATAGTACATGTCATTAATATCAGTACATTGATAAAATAGGGAATCCCAATCTGTGAGGAAGAGGGTATTGCTCAAGAATAAATAGTTACCCTTATTGAAGTCAAGCGAGGGAAAATGAATAGGAGGAATAAGCGGAAATGTTACACAAAACTCTACTGTGGAATGGTCAGAGTCTTTAAAGGGAGTAGATACATAACAGCGTGATACTAATTCAGTAGTAGACAATACGATGTCCAACAGCTTATTATCACGAGTAGGGGAGGGAACGTACTGCGAAAGGCCAAGGGAAGAGGAGAGTACACGAGGTTGGCCAGAAAGAGAAGAGAGATGAGACCAATCTATATCAAGGTTGAAGTCCCCTGTCAATACTGCGAAAGGAGAGTCGGAAAAGAGAGAGGAAAGAGTGTCGAATAGAGCAGCATTGTCAGCGGGCTTCGTATTAGGAGGTCTGTGGACAAGAGCGAAGCGGATAACACATAATGTGTGGGGACAAGTGACATCGAATGAGAGTACATCAGATGAGAGAGAGGAACGGCGAATTGTGACAGGAATGAATGAGAGAGATGATCTCTAATCAAACACACAACACCTCCACTACGACGGGCTCGGTCTCTACGGATAACACGATAGGGGAGGGAATGAACGAATTCCCTATCTACAATCCTACTAGTCAACCACGATTCAGTTACTAACAAAATATCAGGCTTGCGAATTGTCAATAAGGCATGAAGATCAGGCAGCTTATTACAGAGAGAACGAGAGTTGAATACAGGATACAAGAAAGGGACGAGGAAGAGAAAGGCGAGGGGATACGGTAGCCGAGTCCTAACGTATCTAGTGTGACAGGGTCGGGAGGGAGGGGGGTCTTCACACAGAAAAATATGTACCGCACATTAAATGTGCCAACTGATTGAGCACATTTATGTGCTGCCGGGGAGCACATTTCGAGGTTCCGGCTGAGGCGGCGGCGGCCAGGATACGGGAAGAATCTGGCACATTTAATGTGCTCGATTTGCTTGTACTGGACAGGGGTTTCTGTAAGAGAGGGAGGACTGAGAATGTAGTGAGAAGGAGGGGAAAGAGTGGGATGGGGTAGAAGGGGACATTCGGGGTGTACCTGGAGATGGGAAGTAGGAAGGAGAATTGGGTAAGAGGGAGAGAGAGAGAGACCGAGAGAGGGGGATATGCGACGGAGAGAGGGGTGTTAAGGGGAAATCTAAGGAGGGAGAAAAGTAAAGCTCACTTTTTTCACAAAAATTATCGTTTACTTACGAAGTAAAACAATTCAAACACAATCTTCTTATGCACTATCTTGACTTGCGCTCAAACTATTTTCCGTGGTAAATGCCTTTCA
>LS846472.1:104772-134833 GCA_900490955.1 Micoletzkya japonica | reverse complement strand
ACCGTATGCCAATCCTCATTGTCGTCTACCGTACCCTTAGCGATTATTTCGAAAATCGAGGAGCTGAGACACAAAAAAGTGGCTGTCTGAACAGATTTTCACGACGAATACGACTGTGAAATCCGTTTTTGAATATCTTGTCTCAGGGCTTCACAATGGTATGATTCTGTTTGAAGCGTTTTGATCCGATCAAAACGGATCAAAATAGATCACGAGCCCGTTTTCCCGTGCGGTATGATAGCAGTTATGGCCTACGACAGATTCACAGCTATTGTTAATGAGGTTATCAACATTTACACCCCACAGTGTTCTGCCAATTGTTAAAATGTTAAGCGAACGAGATGACGAAAAATAACCCTGATTTCGGTAGGAACTCTCGCACGGAAAACACCGTATCCTAAGCATTTTGGCTCGTTCGCTTAACATTTAGAACACTGTGACCCCAACTAGCTTTAGTAGACAATTTAGTGCATACCCTCGCAATGTTCGTATTCTCTATGGCAAGGCCAAAAGAGTTCACGATATAGCTCCAAACAGCCAACTTGCCCTATCCCTTCATAAGAGATTTCGTCATGCCTTGCTAACTTATGAATGTGATAGAGAAAAGAGAATAGTATCTAATGCTCATACCAAGGCCTCCTATAAGATGTGTAGAGATCGTTTGAATACTCCCTCCCCCACTAATAGAGCTATGCTTGATACTGACGGTTCTATCCTTGTTGACCCCCTTTCCAAATGCAACGCGTTCTCTCGCTATTTCACTTCAGTACAGTCCCCTCCTATTCATTTTCCCCTTCCCCAACCCCCTCCTACCAATGACATCTTCCATCTTCCGAGTGTGGAGCCCTATAATGTTTCATCTATCATACGAGAGCTATCTCCTAAGATCAATACCTCCCCAGACGGCCTCCCTAATATTGTCTATTGTAAGTGCAAGTATGCCCTCTCTTTTCCTCTGTCCATATTGCTTAATATGACTTAATCATTTGATCCATGCCAGGCGGGTTTTAGGGATAAGCGATCTACGTGTACACAGCTAGTAAAGACCCATTCACTCTATGTCAAATATTTGTCTAATAAGGAGTCATTCGATACCGTATACTTTGATTTCAAGAAGGCTTTTGATTCCATAGATCACCGACTTGTTCTCCACAAGTTAGCTTGTCTAGGTTTATCTCAACATTGTGTTAATTGGTTCAACGCCTATCTTTGCAAACGCTCATAAGTGGTACACATAGATAACTTTCATTCACAGCCCTCTCATACGATATCAGGAGTTCCACAAGGTTCTAGCATTGGCCCCTTAATATTTATTCTTTTCATTAATCACGCTGTAATATAGCCTATACTCCATATCATGATCGATTGTCGTTATTATGTATTCCCACTCTAGAGACTAGACGAGCTGTTAATTATATCTTGTTCCACCCAATGTGAATTACGGAATATACGCTGTTGATTTAAACATTTTTGCTACCAGCCCTGACCATTCCGTGGATCTACAACTTGCCATTGATAGAATCGCAGAGTGCTCTACCCACTGGAATTTAACCCTCTCTATAGCTAAATGTTCAGTTCAGCACTTCGGTTCCATTGTAAATAGACATACATACACTCTATTTGGCCTACCCTTAGTCGTGCAGGATATTGTCAAGGACCCCGGTGTGCTTACGTCCTCTAGAAACTTGTCTTTTTACTCGCAAATTCACAATATCAGTTCCAATGCACGTTCCGCTGTAAACATAATGTTCAGAACCTTCCACTCACTTACTCCTTCTCTTTATATTACCTCCTATAAGACCTTCATCCGTCCTATGCTGGAGTATGCAACACCTATATGGAACCCTATTGGCGTGTCTTTAAACAACGAGCTCGAGTCAGTGCAGAGGCAGTTTACTAGAAGATTATACGCGCGCTATAATATAGCCTATATACCATATCATGATCGATTGTCGTTATTATGTATTCCCACTCTAGAGACTAGACGCGCTGTTAATGATATCTTGTTTCTTTACAATTGTATCTATGATTACTATGATCTATCTACCTCTGCCCTGTAAGTTAGGTCTCCACTATCTATCTCGTTCCCTTCATTTCTCCCATAATCTTCGTATCTCTCTACATTTTCATTCTAGCACTGCCCATACCACATGTGCCAGTAGATCCATTGCATATTGGAATTCCCTCCCCCAACAAGTTGTTGATTTACCCCGTCGTGCTTTTAAAAATTACATTGTACAACAAAATCTTTTTCATTTTATCGCCTCTCTCTGCTCAATTCTTCTATTCCAGACAGAATTCATGCTCTCGAAGTAGGCCATTGTGACATCCTGAGGAGACGACTCTAATGGCAAGGATGTGGGGGCGGAGCTGAATAAATCAAATATTCTCAATTTGAAGTTGTCTCTAGGCTTACCTATAATGGCTTATTACAGATGCAAAACTAGTGTAAACAATTCGTTGTAATTTTCTGACTGCGGTTGAGCATGTATATCGACAATTCAGTACAACGGTGTAGTGCAATTTTTCGATGCGGCATTTCGTAGTAAAAAGTAGAGTTCCCCATACCGAGTACCGAGTCATCGGCCCCCTTTGCCAGTGGCGAAGCAGTAAACAGAGCCAGACACCGAGCCACCATAAGTGTGGGAGACTCGGTGGTGGCTCGGTCTGGGGAGCCGAGTTATCGGAGGGGAAGGGGTGACTCGGCCGAGCCATTTTGCCACTCGCAACTCATGTAAGATGACCACTCCACTCCCCCTTGAATTCATCGACATAAGAAAGGACAGTTGCATGAACCGTCATAAATAGTGTTTCATGATACTTTACGTGTAAAACATGCATCTAAATTTTGTGTTATTTAAATATTCTATAAAAAGTGTTTTAAATTTGAATTTGAAAGTTTTGAACCTGAATTTTAGACATAAACATTTGAAGTGATAAAAGTAGAACACAAATAGTATTTACACTATCGATGAACTGCATTGACGCCGAAGATACGGCGATTCTATTTAGACCGAAGGATATCTTGCAAAAGAAAAGGCTGTCAAAAAGATACGAACATCGCACCTATCGCATTCAACTCCGCTGCTCTGCCAACTGCGCTATCTACTCACTGATAGACAGCTTTCTTTTTTTCTTTATTCAAGGCGAAATCTCAGCGTTGCCATATCTTCGAAAAAGTGAGGGAATTCTGACCACTTCGCTGTGAAACATTGAAACATGGAATGGAAATGGGTTGTAGAAAACATTTAATTGATCAGCATCAATCTTACTTGAGAAGATTACCATGTAAAGCTTTCTTGAGCACATCCTCTCATATTGCTCTCCTATCCCCTTCCCCTTCATACCGAGTCACCACCTAGCCAGCCCGAACCAACTCCGAGACGGGGACTCATAAACCGAGTCGGCTCCGAGCCGGGGAAGGGGTGTAAAAGGTGCGATCGTGAATCGTGGCTCGGTATGCGGAACTCTAGTAAAAAGGTATCTGCGGACGGGAGTTGTCCACCCCGGAAAAAATTTAATTAATTACGGCTTTCAATAATCTAACTATAATCCCTACTCACTCCCTCGTCCGGTTGTCTCTCCTCCTCAGTCGTAATTTGCCCAACATTGCGGCCTTCCACGACGGCTGTCCCAAGCTGCACACGATGAACAGGAAACACATGCCACTGAAACGAGAAGACTAAAAAGCAAGATAGACCATAAGCTACAATTGTAAGAATCGTATCTCGGACTTAAATTGCAATGTAGCTGTATGATATTCTCACTAGAGTTCACTATCGATCATCATAATCCCATCACTATGGACAAGAGAGCAGAGAATACTGAAGAGAAATAGAGTTGGAAACTTTGCAAAATAGACACTAGTCGTACACTAATTGCTGCCAGCAGTGGAATGCGCTGCTTTTCTGTTTAAAATACGCCGCAGTTTTCGTATTAAAGGGACATGGAAGCGAGAAATTTTATGAAATCTCGTATGGTTATACTTGTAAAATATGTTTCTTAGACGATAATAAACATAATAGCGTTTGAAAAATATTTTTAAAAATTTTCTGGAGCGAGAAATATTTATTTGTTCCGGGAATAGATCGATGCCATTTGCCTCGTTACTATGCGCTAAACGCAGTAAGACTGCGCCTTGGCTGGGAAACGATTTTTAGGATATCTCGCGAAGTAGGCATTTTTGTGCACTCTGATTTTGGTTTTTTATATTATTTAGGCGAGCGATAAACTGTCATATGAAAGCCAATCTTTTTCGGCTTCCATGTCCCTTTAACAGTTTTCTACTCATCAGCTACTCAACTACTTATCTCTATCAGAATGAACGTACAGGGAGCAGTTGCACTCGAAGGCGTAGAAGAAGATACAGACGATGGCTGGCTGGTCGGAGAAGAGCGAAACGAGTCCTCCGAGGGAACAGCCGATCACGAGGATACACATGCCGGACAGCGTTATGGTGAGCAGAAACTGGAAGGTGCATGGAATTTGCATTGAAGAAGGTGCAAATGAGTTACCCGTTACTAGTGTGCAAGGATCAGGTTGCCCTATCCCCGTGCACCATTGGATGGACCACCTCTCTATCGATGAGTTATTCATGCAACTATATATCCCCTAGTCTTTTCTACGTCGTTTTATGTATTTCAATATTATCAGGTACCAGATAAATCATCTTGTATATAGGGCAAGGGAATATAAAAGGGTTAAACGTCGATTCGTCAGCACGGGATACCGAACAAAATTTCGATATCAAACTGCACCTTGCGAACAATTCACCGCGCAAATTCCCTTGCGAACTATTCGCCGCATCAAATACACACCTCACGGTGTATTTCATAAATAAATAAATAAATAAATGTCGCTGAGTGAAGCTGGTCCGTAGTTTGGGTTAGCGCGACTTTTCCAATTTACCGCGAATGAGAAATGCGCCGTGTGTCAAAGGCTGACCTTGAAGGCGCGCTTGTTTTCCAGTAGCTGGTACTTGGAGCTAAGCGTGTAGTTGGACAAACTCCTCCGTCTTCGCTCCTCCGTGCCGTAGGAGATCGATCGAAGACGACGCTTGTTCAGCTTGTAAACGGCGACTGACATCTGCAGAACAAGTTCACTTGCAATGAGCGAAAATCTACAATAGTAGCTACAGTGGAAGAATAAATGCTTCAGGAAGGTTAGTATTTCTTTTATTTCAGTGTCTTCAGGACTTCATGATGATGAGTTCGTTTTTACTCAAAAGTTCGGCTTTCAAATGCCTGACAGTAGCGGTTTTTCGAAATAAATTTGAGTACTAGCAGAAACGAAACACCATTTAAAATGTCTGTAATTTGGTGTAGTCTAAAAAAAACTGTTGCGTGAATAGGAAGAAGATGTTTAGGATAGGAAGAAGAATAGGTAGAAGACATACCACGCCGCAAGTAACCGCTACGAGCGCTCCAAGGACTAGGATCAAGGGGCTGCTGGAGACATCCAAATCTGAGGCTAATTTCAGAATATCTATGAGAGATTTTGTCTATAGTAATAGTTTTTCTTTCCATCCTAGAAACCGGTTTTGTAAATATATAATGGTACAGCGATTCAAATGCATACCAAATGTTACGACATATGCACGATATCCACCAGCTAGAATAATAAAGATAAGCAGTAGATACGGAATGTACAATCTTCGATTGGTCTCGTACTCGTGAACGAATACAGTCGAAACCGCCCTTTCAATAATCTGAAGAGCAACCTCGGAAAAAGCGAACGCCTTTTCATTTCAATAAATTTGTACGATCATAATGTGTATTCTGCATGCGCTCGATTCATCATATTTTTCATAAACTTCACAAAATGCCCACAAACAATGTCTGGAAAGACGTAAGGAACTCACGAAAGACGTAAGGAAGAGGTCGCACGTTTGAATCTGGTAAATACGACAATACGCTGCAAAGATGTAGAGATCGTCGTACCATCTTAGTTGACCATCTAAAGCAGGCATATATGTGAGGTTACTCTGTCATAACAACCTGTCGACATGTTCAAAACTCCAATTTGCAGTAGATACATGATTATTCGGGACGGAATATATAGCAACACATGGTAGCAGCACATTCGAATAAGACGTTGCAGATTGATATGAAAGCACGATGTCTGAGTTGTTACATTTAAGCGGGATAAACCTGTTTTCTTGATGTCATGTAAAAGCCAAGTTAGTACCTCGAGTAGGACTTGAATGAAGAGTACGACAATGACGGTTAATAATGCCAGGGATGTGAGTTCGATCGCGTTGAGGATATTTTGAACGGCCGAAGCCCACTGCGGCTCCCCTTCCTCACGTTTCATGTAGGGCAGTAGGCTGAATAAGCAATTAGCAAAAATAGCACTTCTGGAAATATAAATAGAAGATGATAACATACATGCACTTAGTCTTGCCCTCCGCCGTTATGGTGCAGTTGAAAAGAGACATCTACTGATGAGTTTTGAGCGGCGCAGGAAAGCCCGGCAGGCTGCCTAGAGGAGGCTCGAGAGGAGAACGAGCGCGTGTAGGGTCCACGGGAATGGTGCCAAGTCCATTGCACCTGTCGACAGACGTAAAATACGGAATGGTTGATTGCGGTTGCGGGACTAGGCTATGAAATAGGTAATCTTACAAGAGTAGAAACACTTTTGCCAGAAGGATAAGGCCAGAAGGGAGATAAAGAGCAAAATAGTATATTGGAGGTTATAGATAGTCTCGGTCAAAATAGGTAAGGATCGGGATGAAAATAGGCATGCGATAGAGTGCAAGCTCATTGAGCTGGACAGTACTGCGAACAAGGACAAAACACGCGGTAGTAGGGACACGTATGAAATGACTTAGGAAGTGATGTAAGCAATAACTAAATTGCTTTGTCATAAGTAAATTGTATGCGTTCTGCCGCGGGGATATTTTATTTACCCCGCTAACTATGTTATGTCTCTGACTCGCAATTCGTATTACGTCTAACTTGAGTAGTCATATTCGTTATTTTACTATAGGTTTCTCCTTGTAGCTTTCATTTTGCGTAGTCAGTAATAATAGAAGACAGCGTCCGCGTTGAAACAACATTCAATTCGTCTATAAAATAATTCTTTTAATGTTCTCTCTTTTTTCATTTTTCATGTTTCAACTGTGCATTTCCTTGTGAAAGTTATTATAAAGTTCTCTCTTTTCTTCACCCCCCTAGCCTCGACCTTTCCCCCCTCCCTTGTTCATCGCAGCTGTCCCTTCGATCGCCCTGTTATCTCTCTCCTCATCCGTCTTTCTCTGCGCCCTCTCCATCTCCCCTTGTCTTTCGCTCCACTCCCACTTCTTCTGCTCTCTTCCCCTCCACTCCTCGCGTTCCTTTCCCTAAACACTGCATGCTATAAACCATTACTCCTCTTTCTGACCAATGCTTCGTCTAGTCTCGTTAGTAGTGGCTTTTGCGCTTCCAAGGTAAGTCCTTTTCGCGCATCTTATAAATCACTTTTTGCTGGCTTAGTTGGCTGCTGGCTCAAAACGTTAATTGAAAAATAGCGATAAATGAATTTTTTTGCATAAAAGTAATAGATTTCGTCTAATAAATGCGATTGTTAGCAGTTTGGCGGTAGACGATGATTTGGAAGGTCACCGAACCATCTACGAGTTCTCGGTGAAGGATGCTGATGGAAGCACCGTTTCGATGGACATGTTCAAGTAAGTTGTAAATAGATTATTATTGTGAAATGGTGGACGGTAAGGGCAAAGGGGCCGTGTGTCCAAATACGCTTCACCCCGCCTTCATCTTGAGGCATGACATTGGGAGGGTAGGCGCGGGGATGGTGGACGGTAAGGGCACGGGGATATTAAATCATTTCACAATTTTTGAAGAACACAAAATTGGTAAACAAAATGGGCTCCGCTAATATTATTTGTAAACATATCAGTAGCTTTTCTCGAAATAAAGGATGGAAACGGTAAAGCAATCGAACAGTGTAAATAAAAAAAGCCGTCTTCATGAGTGTGTTGATGTTCAATGTGGCAACTATTTTGGTGTGGTAATTAGCTGAACCCTGCTATTTTACAGGGGCAAGGTCGTGCTAATTGTCAATGTCGCATCACAATGCGGTCTCACGGACAGCAATTACAAGCAACTCAAGGTAAGGGTGCTCACTGAGATTGAATGGAAAAATAAGGAATTCACAGCAAGTATAAATCATGGATAATACGTATATCTATTTCATGTCCCTAATGTCCATAATGAGTCCCTAGTGTCATATTATTTTCCCTGTGTGATGAAAAGATGACGAATAAATGAATATCTGAATTCAAAACTTAAAAATATCGTTTTATAGGTTTTGGAGAACGAATACGGGCCTCGGGGCTTCGCGGTTGCAGCGTTTCCATGCAACCAGTTCGGATACCAGGTGAAATCTCTAAGAAATTAATAATTATCACAGAATAATTTTCGCAGAAAAGGTTTTTGAGGAATGGTTCTTGAGGTATGTGGAAAAGATAAAGGCTGAAGGCGAATGAATACCTCCTGTATTTACGGTATTATGAATCATTTTGTATCAAAAACGCACCGGAAACGATGAAAATAATCTTGAAATATCTACTTAGCTGACATTTAGAGCGTACAATAAATCATAGCGCGTCTGTCAAGAGTGCATTGCTTTTGTATTACTCATCAAAGCTTTGTTTTGAGCTAAGAATAAAAATCCTTAAAAGGCTAATTGTAAGTGACCACATCTTAGGATTATTAGAATCACCATGAGGATTTAAAAACTATTTTAGAAAATACTATGCTTTTAGGAACCTTCGTGTGAGGCTGATATCAAGACGTTCGTGAAGGAACAGTTTGAGTACACGCCCCGATTGCTTGGCAAGATTGATGTGAACGGAGACAACGCGGACCCGCTGTGGGCATTCTTGAAAGAGGCGAGGAATATCATTAAAGGGACATGGAAGCCTAAAAAGATTGTCTTTCATATGAAAGTTTATCGCCTAAATAATACAAAAAAACAAAACCAGAGTGCACAAAAATGTCTACTTCGCGAGATATCCTAAAAATCGTTTCCCAGCCAAGGCGCAGTCTTACTGCGTTTAGCACATAGTAACAAGGCAAATGGCATCGAGGTATTCCCGGCACAAATAAATATTTCTCGCTCCAGAACTTTTAAAAATATTTTCAAACGTTTATCTTTATTATCGTATAAGAAACATATTTTATAAGTATTGCCATATTCGGTTTCAAAAAGTTTGTCGCTTCCATGTCCCTTTAACGAAAAAGTTTCGCAAGTAAACTTCATTCCTATTTTGCATATACCTTTCCTCTAAATGGGAATGAAGGCAAATATATTATGAATATAAAATTTTAAAAAAAATCTAGAATTTCGCAGGAACAAGGTGGAACTCTGATTGACGCTATCAAATGGAACTTCACCAAGTTTCTGATCGACAGAAAGGGTCGGGTGGTTGCGAGGTTAGCTATAGATAGTCTCGAAAATCGGAAAGTATGAATAACAATTCCACCGCTACGGTGTTTAGCCATTTTTCACATATTGAAGCGATGCCATTTCATTCCAAGACATCTGGGACATGAATAGCTTTTTGAGATCAGTACCACATAAAGTTTCCCTTAGTACACAACACAACTTCACTAAATCAAGTTGAAAGGCACCGGAATCTGTGCTACAAACGGAACGATTATATATTCCATTTTTCTCGACTATATGTAAACATTTGAATTTAAACAAAGAAAATGTAAAATGGCAAAATCCTAATATCCTTCACTCCAGACATTCGCCCACCACCGAGCCCTTCGATCTGCGTGAGGAAATCGAAAGTCTGCTAGACGAAGCTCCGTAATTCTTGCATTAAATTAGTGTCTTTAATAATAAAAGTGCCTCCGTAACTACGGTTATGTTTCGTTCACGTAGTATTCTGGTAGAGCCGTTCCCTTCCTTGTGCCCTTCAAGCCTCCTCTTTTCTTGTTAATTTATCTATCGACCGATAAACAGAGATTCCATTCAGTCATGATAATGCTAGGGGATGGGTAGGGAAGGCGACGATTGGAAGTCCGTCCTGGGGAAAGAGTGAAAGAATTCTAGTGAGAGGCCTTCTTGGTCTTCGGCGGCTGCTTGACGCGCTTCAGTCTTAATTTTCATCTTTGTTTATTCATACATTCAACTCTGGGTTTTAGAATCAGAAAGAGCCTTCTCGATATCTTACGCAATAATTGCTATAAAATGTAAAATAGCCATAAGCCAGAAAGTAACCTCTCGTCAACGTGAGCTTTTCAAAAATTGTTATATAACAAATCAGCTTTTTATGACAGCCTTTAAAATAGTAAATACATCATTCTCAAAACGACCTCTCATCGACATCGATGACAATCTGCAACCTCTGCGGCCATCCCTGGTCTCGCACGTAGGCTCGAGCTAGCTTCTTCACGTCGATCTTATCGTAGATAGCACGACCTGAGCCATTGGTAAACCACCATTTCGTCATCAAATAGGTTATTTCATCAACCTTGATTAGCATACAATTAGTGATGATGAAATGGAAGATTGTGATGAAATGCAGGTTTTCCGAGCGTTTTGTAACCTCGTTCATCGCAGCCTGCGATGTATGAGGTAACAAATATCGCAACTCATTCATCGCAACAGCGGGATTGGAGGTCCAACTATTGGGGGAACGAGTGAAGGGGCAAATTTTATCTATCGACCGATAAAGAGAGTCTACGCAGTACTATCCCTGCTGTGTAGAAGTGTATTTCAACGCTAAAACTATCTATAATATTCTTTTAAATTTTTTTAATAGTTTATCTTTTCTTTTTAAAACTATATATATTTTTGTATAAAAATTTCAATTCTACATAAATATTTGAAAAAAAACTAAACGTCTAGTGATACAAAAAAAAGAAAAGTACCTCTGCCTCTTCCTGCTCAGTAGGGTTTTAAAACCAAGCGCAATTAGCGTATTTATCGTCTGACTCTCTTCATTATTACATTCTCCTCATCCCTCTCTCGGTCTCATAATGCGATTGAGATGACGTTGCGAACCTTGCGAGATGACGGAGCGCTGGAAGATGCCCAGAGAGGAGGTCACGCGGTCCTTCGTCAGGCGCTGTTGCTGAAGGCAAGCCGTGATCATGTCACCTGCAAAATGGATAATAATACTATAATAATAATAATAATAATAATAATAATAATAATAATAATAATAATAATAATAATAATAATAATAATAATAATAATAATAGTTTATCGTGCGACAAGAATACAGGATAGTTTACGAAGCAGTTTGTGATAGTGGATGACGAGAAATAAATAGAAAGAGAAAGACTACGAATAATAATAGAACGACACGCACAATTTCATTTTAAAATTCGACGTACCGACGGTCGTGTGTCCGGGCACAGAGAGGGCCTTGATGGTCGCGTCATAGCCGTAGACGGACGACGTGAGTAGGAAGTCCTCCTTGCCCTCAAATCACTTTACAATATTTTCTTAAGCGAGAGAAAATAGCCGTTATCGGGAGTTAGTGAAGAAGGGTATTTCCAAAGAAGGGAGGTGAGGAGGTCTTTGAAAGAAAGGAAAACACTTATTTATTTTTGATTTTTTAAAGTAGATAATGCATATTAAACAGAATTCGTCTTTTTGAATAAGATATTATAAGCATAAAATTTTTCGATTTAACGCTTATAAAAGAAAAAATTGAAAAATTTTGCTCATTAAATCAATTTATCTTATGTTTACATTTACAGAAAATAGTTCTAACACAAAAAATAGAAAATAAAGTCTTTCCTTACTGGTTGATCGAAAACCACGTCTTTCGGGAAGAGGGGCGCGATGGCTCTGGAAAAATATATAAATCATATGGAAAACATATTTCAAATCTACATATATATATATATATATATATATATATATATATATATATATATATATATATATATATATATATATATATATATATATATATATGATAGGTCAGGAAGTCAACAGAAATAATTCCACCCACTTGCAGATTTCCGTGAGCTTAGGAGTGAGGAAGATGAGCTTGTTTATCTCGCCCAGTGACAGGAAATTTGCGCACATCTTGACGGGGCAGTGCGGACGCTCCTCTGCAATTATTCTTACAATATTCTAAAAATTATTGCAATTATTTTTTAAAAAATAAAAGCAAATATTGTAATTTAGTATAATGGAAATGAAGCTGGGACCCGGATCTGTTAACGTTTCCAAGTTTTTAGTAGAAACGGACGAAAAAAAGAAGGAAAGGGGAACGATTTCTTGACGTACTGATCTGGCAAGCGACCGTGATGCGTTCTTCCATGCAGTCGAAGCACAAGTTGTGGCGGCAATTGGTAAGCTGTAAAAAGATGCTCCTCCATTCTCATTTCCATATTTTACTCTTCTTGTTTTTTTTATATATTAATCTTCAATTTATTACAAGCGCAAACCTCCATTCGAGCGCGGTTTTGACACGGGAAGGCTCCGCGAACCTTGTCGCATCTCAACGTTCACTCATGTGTTCCACACTGATATATATCTAATATTTAAATAGTCTAATATGTCAGACAAAACTAGCAAAACTACGCTGTACCCGGCGATCCACGAAGCGTGCTGCGGTCGCCCTGCTTATGTGGACACACAACACAGGGCTCAAACAGCACGCTTCACGGATCGCCTAACCTTTTGTATTAATAGGGGGTGGGAGCCTTCAGCGCCCACTGCTCTCCATACACCTCAACTACATTAGTTTATCTTTTTCACGTCATAGGCAATGTTTTCGGATGTTCAATGCATACATAAGAAAGGACCATGGAAGGGAGGCACAGTGTTCTGACAACAGTCAAAATGTTAAGCGAACGAGATGCCGAAGAATAACCCTGATTTCGGTAGGAACTCTCGCACGGAAAACACCGTATCCTAAGCATTTTGGCTCGTTCGCTTAACATTTAGAACACTGTGGAGAACCAACCGCGCGTCTCAAGAGATCAGAGTCGAATGAATGCAATGAATCAAGCAAGGAGGAGGCGATAAAGCGCACTATGAAGGGTCATGACCGAAAACCGAGTTTTGCAGAATGTCTGACGGCGTAGAGCAGTGGTAAGATTCTGAAGTTGTTGGCCAGCGCAAGAAGTTCGAATCCCGTTCGAAAAATAAATCTTAGCCTCGAAAAATTTCAATGTTTTCATCTGATGACTTTTTGACCAAAATGATGTGTGTTCTGAAACGTATTCTGACAAAAGTAGACGAGTTTTTTTGAAAAATTTCAAAAATATCGATTTTCTCGGCCAGTTTTCAAAATTTTCAAAAACGCAAAAAAATGGTCCCGAGGTATGAAGAATTGAATCTCTCTTATAAGAACTTTTTTTTGAAATTCACAATTCTAAAGGAGATAATCGACCTACGGACAGATAGACACACACACACACGGACAAAATTTGCAGTGATTTGCTAGTAACAATTAAATTTGGCAGTGAAAAAACGACGAAGAATTGTCTTATAGTTTTTCCTGCAATTTAGTAAAATGCTTTTTTCTAACCTAAGAAGGATATGTTTCATTTTACCAAGGCATGATTACTTGGCGCGATCCTCAAGGTTGAACAACGACACGTTCACATTGCTCCCGCCCACGGAGATGAGGCCTCGCGGTCCCTCGCGGTCTCAAAAATATAGCACTTTAATTTCTTTGAACAATCATTTAACTGCTTTTTGCAAAGCATTTTATGAAAAGAGTTTGAATCCTGGATGGGTACGAAATTTTCGCACAAACCACCATCAGAGATTGCACACCTAACGCAATTTGCCCTATTTACCGCCTTCATTCTCTCATAGTTCTGAGGTACTTGCTTTTCGAGACTTACCAGCCATCTCGTCTACCATCAACTCCATGCAGCGTGTTTCGGAACAGTCGGCCTCCGGGCAAAAATTGCCTGAATAGAGGGAAGGGTTTACCATTCACGTGAAATATGATCGGACATCCGATGAACCCCTATATGGTGGATAAAAAGATCCGTCGCAAAGCATTCCAAATCTAAGGGGAGAGAGTGTGCAAAGATGAGAGTATTAGAATTTGGAACGAAAGAAACTGGCTGATCGGTATATTCCGCTATAATTGACGACAACGTTCCATCAACGAACTCATTCCTGCGTTCGTTATATTCGAAAACAGGAATCAGGCATCCGACGGAACACTTTTTCCTCAAGAATATTATCACAGGTTTGTGAATGTGTTTATGGCGCATCACACACTAGTGAATCAGCACCTAGTGAATCATTCATCAAACAAATTTCACCAGCCCGCTGGTGAATGGAGCACAATTGTTTAAAGTGGTGAAATTTCGCTCAGTGCAGTTCTCGTGCTCACTCGCCGTACTGCCCGTGGCCGTGAGCGGGAGGCACAGCTCGCAGAAAGAATGACCGCACTGCAGCTGCTGCAATTTTCATCTTCTCTTTTCATTGTTTTTGGAAATAATTAAATATTACAGAAAAACAGTTCTTGATCCTGCTCAAGGATTTGCTCTAAGTGGCGCTGCGTTACTTGATTCGTACGTTAGTTTGAGATACCGTCTAATAAAACTATTTTAAAAAGTTTTGAGATACCGTCTAATAAAACTATTTTAAAAACTATTTTAAAAAGAAAAAGGAATAATCCGCCTTCTAATGGGAAAAGAATCCTAGGGGAGTCTGACGCATCATCTGCATATGTCAAAGTGAGCTTTATCGCATAATTGATGAAAACTCATTATGAACTCATTCCTATTTTGTCTGCACTACCTTCATACCGCATCGTTCTCTCGTCAGAAATAGGAAAGAGACAACCGACGGACCACTTTTTCCTCTACCATAGCGCTAATCCCGCTCACCTGCATTTGCTCTTTGACCTTCTTCTCCCAGCAGATGCCACATCGAACGAGGTTGTCGGTAGACATGGATGGAGCGACCTCGTGAGACGAGCGCACGAGGAGTGAATGAGGGGGTGGGGGATGAAGAGACGCAGTGGGAGACCACTGCGTCTCGTCATTCTTCACCTCTCATGCGCAAGCAAATAAGCTCGCGATTTTACCAAAACTAGTATTTAAAGACCCCTAGCGACTTTGGATCCTCTACATCTCTCTTTCTCTTCATTAGTCGCCGCTATGACAATCGTTAGCCGCACTCTAATGAGGGATTGGGGAAGTGCAAATGTTTTTTAAACCAATCAACTCCATTTTATTATCAGATCTACAGATTGTTGTGCAGGAGAAAAGAATGAAGGCAGACGATAAAAATCATTTTTTTTAGTTTTAACATCGTAGGATAGACTATCGGTTTAGAAAATGAGACAATGCTTCATTTGCATTACTCTGGCTCTTTTATTTTTATTGGCTATTTTGTTACGTTTTTTTCCTATCGTCTAGGTACAATATACGCTATTGAATTCGAAAGACGCACCCCGAAGTGCCCTTCTTATAGTACCCACTAACGAACCGTCTGTATGGTAATCAAGATACGCGAATATTCACCTTTCCAGCAAGTATCGCTCGTTTATTTCTGGCGGTGTGTGTAAGAACAGAAAAGACTTTGTAACCATGGGAAATAATAAACACAGACTCTAAGCGCTGCAAATTCGCCTGATTTGCCTCCGAAAAGCGTGCACTACGTGATGAAAGGAACTCGTTGATCTCGTATTAACTGTTGAATTCGGTTTCCTTGGCGAGGAAATGAATAATTTTGTTTTAGGGCTTGGTGTAACTTCACTCTGATCATCTTCTCGTCCAATGAAACATCTCTACAACTAAAACACATTGGTTTCACCTGCCCATATCTTGTTTCATCTTGTGATTGAATGCTCTCTGGTTCGCTGTCTCCACCTTTCTCCGTCTTTTTCATTTCATTTTCAGTAAGGGGCGTATTTCAGTGATTAATACCCGGATCGGGCACAAATTGTGCTTAATTCTGTCTTATTTGCATTCCCGTGACGACTTTTCCAATTTAGTAGAAAGCCGAAATTATGTTAAGTATGTCCATAATAATTCGAAGCTCCGCCCATTTTAATTGGTACCGATCGATGACGTTTGAACTCTAACCACTCAAAATATATAATGGTTGCTTAAGGATACTAAATTTCTATAAAGAAAGGTATTTTTTGCTAATAACAAGAACAGAGCACAGTGTCGTAGGATATTTCTTAGGTATCTGTATCCGGCTAACAGTAATCGTAGCCTCAAATATGTAGGGTAGATAAATATGTGATTTGTGTAGTAGATCTGATTGTCATTACTGCGTATCAGATTATGGTCATTACATATATAATTATTCTCTAGGGAATGAACATAGCATTACCACAAGAGCATGTGATTCGTGCCTTTGGTTATGCTACATCCATCGTATTATTCTCCGCTCATTATAAACCATCGTGAAACATAACCAAAAAAATCATGCTTTAAAAAATCATGCTCTAATTACTTCCCTAAACTGTTTTTCTTCAATAGAATTTTGACCTTCTGCGAAGTTCTTTGCTTTGTTTTCAGTTCGCGATTCTATCTCTCATCTGTCGATGTATTATAACTGCACAGGAATTGGTATCAGGTTAGAAAGACTTAACAGGTATTTATTATTAAAATTCTTTTAGGTTCCTGCCATATCTAGAAACTCTTCCATCCCAGTATACAGGAAACTGGACATACTTTTATCATTTTCTTTATTTCATCGATTTTACGACTTTGTGTGCCATTATTATTGGAGAGGCTGTTTATCTTAGAGCCTTGAGTAAGGTAAAACATAAAATTATTAATAGCTGCTTTACACTCTATGCTTATCATATGATTCTTTCCAGGCAAGTTTATTTCACACTAACTTTGTTCGCATTATTCGAGCGATGGCCTTGCATATTTTCGCATACCTCGCCTCAAGAATATTGCTGCTTCTATATCGAATGAATTTCGTAAAGATAACGTGTTCGTGAGCTTCTTAACCTGATGTAAAATTTGAACTTACGATTTGGCCACATCTGCCTTATCATTCTGACAAGAGCATATTGCACTTTCCCGAAAACTAGCAATTCTCTGACTTGACCGGAACTAAGAGATGTGAGAATCGTAGTGATTATCACACCGAGTAAACACTTTATAATAGAGATCACGAGAGCACATTTTCAACAAAGTAAATTTTAAAAACTTCAGGTAACGTTGAAAGCGATCTCCCGCTATTCGTCATTTCTATCATTCGACTGTACGAGGTTTTCTACGCCATGAATGTCACTTTCGTCGTGGTAGGCTATTTTCTGACCTGAAATAGTCATAATATGGCATAGCTTACAGGTCTCCGAACGGTTGATCGCTACTATTTACATAGACGACTACGAGCGTAAGAAACGATCCTATGTGGCTCCCGTATTTCTCCTTATCTGCTCCATGTTCAGTGCGGCACTCGCCGTTGAGATCTTCAACGGTATTCTTAAACTAATTTCGTTTTATGAAACTAAAAAAACGGTATTTCGGCGGTGTTCCGTCGGCCTGTAGCATAATCTACGAAACGGAACGTATAGTTCTTTCAGAACTTGAACCTTTGAAGTTAGAGATTCCGCCACAACAGTGTTTGGCGAATTTTTCGTGCCTTGAGACGATACCATTTCACGCCAAGAGAAGAATGCTGGACCATGTTTTTTTGAAAAACTAGGAGATACTGATTGAAGCTGTGCTTTTTGAGATCAGTCCCTCCTAGAGTTTCGTAACGTATATGCTAAAAATTGATTAAACCACTTTGAACGGCACCGGAATCTGCGCTACAAAGGGAACGATTATAACTTTGCTTTTTTTCTCTACTATTTCTCTACGTGTCCACGTTAAATTTGTCTCCCAAGTCGTATCGTACGAAACCTCTCCTCCAGTATACAATACACCTCTCTGAACGATATTTAACACTTTTGACCAACTTTTCCAGTTCCAGTTCCAGTTCCAGTTCCAGTTTTACACCTTTATCAGGACTATCCGTGGATTGTGGTCCAAAGAAGGGGCAATTTGGAAAACACCTATTTGAGTGTTGCTTGGTCATGTCCACGGACAGACGGACGTTTAGCGAATTATATAATAGTATTGATAATTAACCGTCATCAAAAGCTTCATCTCATCATCAAAAGCAGTGAAACATATTGACCAAAACAACTCGCATGCAAATCTCAACAATTCAGACTCCCCTCACGTATCCTGGCTTCTCCTCTTCATCCTCTACTTTGCCCTCAATGTCGCCTTTAGCGTGGTAGGAAACTAAGGCTTTCTAGGAACATTTTTCTTCATCTAACTTCGGTGCGTTCCTGTAGTACAAGCGCCAAAAGTTATCAGGCGCTTCAAACCTTCTACAGAAATGTCACGTTTTTCATGCAAATAGTAAATACAAATATTTGAAATGTGTTACAAGTATGTCAAACTCAATGGTGCTTGTAATAATCAATATCATTTAGATGACGACCGTAATCCTGAACTACAACACGCGACACCTTCACAACATCAACCGATCGCTGGCTGAACGGAGACAGAATGAGCAATACTCGATCAGTCGCAAGTTTCAACTTTTGGAGAACATGCGAGCCTTCAGGGTGGGTCGAATCTGTGATCCTCTTGATTTGATTGATTGATCGATTGATTGATTGATTTATCATGCCTTGCTATCATGATATGATAAATCAATCAATGATAAATCAATCAATCAATCATTTATTGATCGATTGATTGATTGATTTATCATGCCTTGCTATCGACAAGAACTTGAGCAAAGATCGTAAGTAGGCGCGAGACGGCTATTCTTATCTGTAGTTCAATTGTGAAGAGAGAGAAGAGGTTTCTTAGTGGCAATAAGAGGTATTTCGTTAGCTTTTCTATTCGAATACAGTAACGTGCTTGTTTTGATATTAGAGCCTATAAAAAATCCGGATGCTAGGGCCTACAGAATGCTGACAACTGCCGCAAGTTTAATCTGGGGATAAAGATGGCCAGTTATTTGGCCAATTTATGTCGAGCTCCTCATAAATTGCGCAATTTATCAGCAGATAATCTGGATCTATTTTTGGGCTTCATCACCCCGCAAAGATTTCGCAGCAACTGGGATTAGAACCCGCCGTTGCTGCATGCAAGACAAACTTGTTACCTCTATACTATCAAGACACACATCTCTTCTTCTCATTCCTCACTCATAAACCAAAGAGGACGCTCGCTGAAATCATTCTCATTTTCCGCTTTCGCTCTTTCTCGGTCGACCGGTAGATCAATGTGAAGGATGAAAATGACTGAGAGAGTGAGTCTCACAAATATCTCGAGATTAATCGGGAGGTCAGAGAACAACGAGAGAACATGCAAGAAGGAGAGAGGGAAAAGGCCCCTCATTCATGGGGAACCTTTTCCTCTCTTCAAAGCACACACTATCTCGCTTTTCTCCGGACACCTCATCATTAATGGCGAGAAAAAATTGAGAGATAAAGGTCGCAATTAATTCCTCAATTAAAGACGACCGCTGAAAAGAGCGTAGGAATGAAAAGAGTCAGAGAAAAAAAAGACGAGAAAAAGGTCGCAATTAATTTACCATTTATTTGATCAACTTTTTCCCCTCATTAGACGGCTGCTTAGAGTTCAAGCATATAACTTCGTCTGGTATCGGGTAATGGCTTTCGTAATGAGATACTGAGACGACGCAAGTTGTTTGTAACACCAATACTTTATTCATTACGATATTGAAAACAGTGAAAATGAAAAATTATTGTTGCTTTGCAAGAATAATTTCACCTATAATAATTTAAAGAACTCGTAATAAACAAGTTGCCCTGCTTTCTGTCATATTCTAGCTATCACAATACTATGATTGAGATGGCAATTTCGCCAGTCGTTCTGACGAAGGAGAGAGAGCAGCGGTAGGTTTTATGAGCGCCCAGACAACGTTGAAATGAGATTACTGACGGAAATGTTTCGTTAATGATACACGGTGTTCTGAATGTTCGGGAGAGCGAGCGAAGTTTACCCAATTACACAAAAGCTACACTCAGAGAAATTTCTGGGGAATATTTCCCCACTATTTGCACTTCGGGAATAATTCACCAGCTGGGGAAATTTCGAATTTTTGGGGAATTATTCCCTAGCGGGCTGGGGAATTCCCGAAGTGCAGTTCGTGGTGATATTTGTGGTGAATTTTCGCTCTGTGTACACACAGCATTCCAAGCTTTCTAATAGCGAATAGCTGTTTTCGCGCATAGGATCCGATCCTGTAAGCAAACCGATGAACGAAATTTCATGAATTTAAAAGCTTAAGTTCGTCACTGTGAACTCTAAAAGTCCTGAAAATTCGGTGCAGATTGGTTTATCCATTCAAGAGATAATTCAAAAATAGTGGTCAATTCTCTATTAGACACATTCTTCACCGGGCTGAATGCTGTGACAGTCTACCACACCACTTATAGTTTAGTCGAGAGTTATCTTTGTATGAAAATTTGCAGTCTTTTTGTCTTCTTTGTCAGCTTCTGCCAGTTCGCGATAGATATTAGCCGTATCGTATCCAAACGTCGGTCGCACGCTCGCTCGCCGAACAATTTGCATGTCTTCAGAACATAGTGGATAGTTTACGCTCTGTCAATAACAAGCTGAACTGCGCCACAGCCACCTATTTACGTCTCTCGCAATGTACACCTGTCCCATCAACTGTCTTCAAATAGCCATGTAGACAGACTTCAATACCGCAAGCTACTTAATATGTAATCTTCCGCCTTTTTATTAGGGCATGCTCATAACATTAACGTAAATGTTATGAAATGGTAGTTTTTATAGATCAGAAAATACCATGAAATGGTCTAACATGAATCTATGAACTTACAAACCATGTACTTTTCCCAGTCGTTCAACTAATTGTAAGCTGTCATCCGAATATATCTTATGCATGATGAACTGTGAAAACGGATATAATGAATTTGAAGTCAATCAAAGAATAAGTAATAAATTTAACATCAATAAAAGAGCGATAATGACAGTTTTCTTCAGCTGGTGCGTCGGGTGGGCCTCACGACCATCCCGCCTTTCGTCACTGCCTTCGCGGCTCTTGCTGTGTACATCTACTCTGCCGATCCGGTCATCGAGGCGGTCTCCGGCGAGGTGGTGGAGGTTGCCATCGCACTGTCGGTTCATCATTCAATATCTAGAGCATTTCATTCGTGTCTTCTTGATACATAATATTGCTTCACCTGTAACTGAACAACAAGATCTGATCGTGTAGGCAAACCTATCAGGATTACTCTTATAAAACGAAATGCAATGTCAATTTTTTTTCATTTATAGTACGTCTACATCTTTTATTTTTGATCTTCCGATATTGCCGTTTGTTAAACCATAACTTCAGTGATAAGATTTCACAATATGCTATATAAACAGGGAAACTTTAGATCAAAGGCCAGCGTAGTCTACTCAGCAATCTACGAGTGGAAGGACGCCTGCCTGTATGAGCTCCGATCTCTCTTCTCCATCTGCAAGATTGAAATGTGAGCTACGGTTGAGGCAAATGTTCCATCAGTTGTCTCTACTTTGAACTAGAGAGCTAAGTTTTATCAAGAAAATGTAGGCGAGGTAGGAAGGCGGTTTTTTGCCAATAATATCATGATCTTCGCAGTTTTAAAATGACCAAACATAGATAAAAAAGAAAACACATATCAAAGCATTCAGCAAGCTTGAAACCATTCAACACTTATTTTTAGACCAACCCAGTCCGCGAAAGTCGCCATTATGAAGTTGACTCGTTCGAAGTCCGAAGACACTAAAGCATACTTTGATGATTTAACAAAGGCTTGGAGTGCGAAAATGTGAATGCATTAGAACTATGTTTGTTGCAAAATGTTTGATATTTGTTATAAAACATTATTTGCAATAGCATTATAGTCTAGAAAATCGGAACGTATAATTCGCGATTCCGCCGCTACGGTGTTTAGCGATTTTTTCACGCTTTGAAACGATACCATTCCACTCCAAGACAATATATCAATATAGCTTTTTGAAAAAAAATGAAAAAAAATTTCACATTGTTCCGAACACTTTAAAGGAAATGTCACACAATAAAAATCGTTACTGAGTTAGTCGTTGGAAACATAGCAGTATGGTCTAGACAAGAAGATGTGAAAAAACTCGAAACGGCTCTCTAGGAAACACAACGTTCGGAAAAAGACGAACGGAAAGGCCTAAATTGAATATCAGAGCAACCCGCGAATCCAAATGCTATCGTATTTGTGGAACGGCTCCTTGAGTGGAACTCGTGAAGAATACCTAATTTTGAACGATCTCAACTATACATATTGAATTTATGTTATCTTGCATAATGTGAACTTCACAGTCTTCCTACAAAATATGACGCAGAAGAGATGTTTTAATATCAACAGTATGGATAAATAAATGAATGAATTAATGAATACTACAAGTTGTCCGGGCATTCGAATATGAAGTTGAATACATCATCCCTTCACCACACTCCCCCTCCCGTACCTTGATGCGGATAAATGAATGAACATCTGTGAATATAATTTTATCGCTTATGTATTTTTCACTTTTTCACTTTTTCATATTTTGAATTTCAATCCTTTCCACGGCATTCCGGGCGGTGAAGACTGTCTAATAGCGAATTGACCACCAAAAATTTTCGAATTTTCTCAAGAGTGGTTCAAACAATCTATACCAAATTTTGGGAGGAGTGAGAATCCATAGAGACGAACTTAAGTTTTCAAATTCAGAGTTTTTCGTTTACTGGTTCGCCCACGAGATCGGATCCTATGCGCAAAAACGGATATTCGCGCTATTAGAACGTTTGGAATGCTGTGTTTCGTATACGTCTAACACTAATGTAAGCGTGATTATAGATTAGGTACGCTGCGGCATTTACATGCAAAGATCACAGCAGCCAACAAAACAAAAAAATTTCTTTTTCAGAATTTCTTAAAGGAGTATTCCGCTGAGTTTGAATTCCTGATCTGCGCGATCCTGATCGAATCGATTAGTTTCTCTTCTATCCCCCCATCTCGATTAGCTTACAGTGCAGCGGAGTCTTTCTTTTATTGCAATAGACAACCTTTAGATTTCAATAATACGACTACAAAATCGAAGAAAAAATTTTAACACGAACAATGTGTTTAATCAAAAGTTTTCATATATTTCTCTTCCATCCCCTTCTAATGCAGGAAGTAGCGAAAAATTTGTGACAGTAGATAAGGTATGCACGTTATTAGCGCGTCGTTGTAACTTACTTAACGGGTGACGTCTTGTCTCATGAGATACTTCCTGGGTTGTAAAAACCAGTAAAGTATAAAACCGAAGGGAAAAATCATGAAAATTAATAGTACTCGAGAAATCATTTTTTTCATATTTCATTCTACGACTGTCGTACTGGATTTAGCAGAGAGGGGCCAAGAAAAACGGAATTATTATACTGTACCACCGAATACTATTAATTTTTATTATTTTTCCTTTTGTTTTTATACTAATTACGACAAAATCTTTCACATAAGCTTCACTTGAAAATCACTTCCGTGTCCCTTTAAAGGGACATGGAAGCCAAAAAAGATTGGCTTTCTATATGAAAGTTTATCGCCTAAATAATATAAAAACCAAAATCAGAGTGCACAAAAATGTCTACTTCCCGAGATATCCTAAAAATCGTTTCCCAGTCAAGGCGCAGTCTTACTGCGTTTAGCGCATAGTAGCGAGGCAAATGGCGTCGAGCTATTCCCGGAACAAATAAATATTTCTCGCTCCAGAAATTTTTTGAAAATATTTTTCAAAGGATATATTGTTTATTGTTTATTATTTATTGTTTATTGAAAATATTGTTTATTATCGTCAAGAAATATATTTTACAAGTATAACCATTTTCGGCTTCAAAAAATTTCTAGCTCCCATGTCCCTTTAATGAATTCTTTAATATTTCATGGAATCCTTCAACTTCCGGAAGACTTTCAGAGAATCAAAGATTCAACTTGCTTTGTAAGACTTTCTCTGTCAACACAAAGCTATAGCCGCCGAAAGCTGTCTTCGACCCTATCAATAGAGAACTACATCGTAAAAATATTATTTTTGTTATTTATTTTTCATAGTGCAATTCATATTTTCATAATTCCGTTATGCTTTGCAGACAAAGCTCTCCCGTACCGTACCCTGCACCCGTGACGTTCCAGACACTAATTATCCCTTCTTCCGCCTGCCTTGACAATAGTCATTTGCTATTTGCCGTTCTCCTCCTATTTCTCGGAATTCGCTGATTAGCATACAACCTATGTACGTGCAACATTCCCGACGTAGGCTTCACATTATCGCGCCATTCATAACCACTGATTTCTGGTAAATACAGTTCAGGCATGGCTGTGCTTTACTCTTCTGATTGAGTAGCCGACACAGCATCGCAAAGTTATTCCAGCGAATTCCGATTGAATTGCGCTACCTTTTGCCACGTGTGACATTTCGCTTTAAACTCCCGTGGCTATCGAATTATTCACCGAAATTATTCTGTGAAAACCTGCGAAAAGAATGCTGAAAGCGCCTCTAGTCACGAACGCATTTCTATTTTTTTATTGTCCGCAAGTTAAATTTTGTTCAATAGATGCTCCAAGGGCATTTCCTGTGAGTATCCTTTACGTGCTCACCAATTCTGATATTGCTGACAGCGTGGAAATGCGAGTGAGGAGGTTGCCCGTGAAGTAATTACTTCCCATGCACCTGCTGCGTTTAGCCGCATTGAACTATCTCTTCCCAGAAAGCGCGGCCATACAGAGCCCCACATTATCATTAGACTACCCTGTGTTTAGTATATAGACGTCCGGCAAACAGCAATCTCTCAACGTTGTTGTTTCGAAATCGCCAAAACTAAATCTTATGTTGTTGTTTGATGAAAATTGTTGTGCGACGACGTCCTTTTTTCGAAGTTCAAGCAATTTCCCTCCTATTATTCGATCATTGCTCGCTTTGTTGCTGCCAAAGCGCTTTGCTCCACGCACATTGAGCTAATAACTCTTTATTTTAATTTCTATTTTGTTTATTTACATTTTTTTCAGAGCACGAAAGAAGAACGAAGATCTCCTCTCCCCTCCTTTGAAAATTCCTTCTTTCCGGAACCCCGATAAAACATAGGTTCATGTTCTACAACTGCTCGCCTGATGTCACGAGCGTGAGGTTCGTTATACTATGATTGAGGAAAATGTTCCGTCGGTCGCCTCATTCCTACTTCGAGCGAGCGGTATGAAAAGAGTGCAGACAAAGTAGGAATGAGTTTACCGACGGAACGTTTTCGTAAATAATAACAAAGATCCAGCACTTTCTTCGTATCAACTTTTGTCATCTGTTATTCTTTCTCGTGATTAGTTCCGACATCTTCGTACAGCTTTTGCCTTTCATAGTAAATAGGAATGATGACAACTGACGGAACATTTCCGATAAGGGTTCAATCGGTTCATAGAGTGCATCATTTAAATCGCCGCACACCCCGAGAGAACGTCGACGAATGCAGAGACGCGAGGCGAGAATGCATGTAAATGATGGACTTTATGAACCGGTCGACCAACTCTGTCAACCGTATAGTGGCAGTTAGAGTTCGGGAGATGACTCAAGACCAAGTCATGAAAGTGCATTATTTGTCTGCGTCTCCTCATTCTTCTCCCCTGTCTCGGTCCATTCTTGCACTTTCATGACCAAGTCATTGGTCATCTGCCGAACTCTAGCGGCAGTCATCCCTCCAGATTCGCCGCCCTCCTCGGCACCTCCAGTCAACTGGATGGTTATCCCCTCTGGCACGCCGTCTACGTCCTCATAGGCGTTCTGGAAGTCGCCCTCTTTACTTTCACCTTGATTGGCATTACGCTGTATGCGAGGGTGCTGTGGAGGGTACGTAAATGATGACGAAATGAGCAAATCGGTCATCCACAAATGACCGATTTATACGGTATACAACCGCATCGGAGACGCTTCTCAATGAGAAGCGAAGCTAATGAGCCTCCGTGACATTTACTGATTTCTAATTTCGAGATCTACAGTAGGTAATGACGGCGGAGGCTTCTGACAATCAGGATTAAGAGCATCTAAATAATCCGCAGTGTCACTTCCTCATGCACATTATCACAGTCGTCACTCTTCCACATCAACTTCGTCCGCGTCATTCAATGCTACATCTTCCACGTATACCTGTACGCTGCCGCTCGAGCGGTGCTAATTCTGTACCAATACGGCTACCTGACAATGGCCTGTGAGTCTCCCTTCGACCCATTACCGTCAGACGCCAATTCGATTTTAAGAAAAAGGCGAAATTTTTTATTATCGAATACGAGGAAAATAGCTAACGTTTTGAATTTAATTGTGAATTGCTGCGGCGGCAGGAATTCTGAACCAGATATGATTCTTTGATTTCTTGGGACACAATAATGCAAATGTTTCCTTCTTGGAAAACGCATACGATAAATATGCACATAAGCATTGTTTTCATATCTGGTGAATCAATCTCACAAAGATAGATGTGTGAACAACAAGATAAAAGCATCCAATGCAGACTACTATATACTGAAAATTTTGATGTTGCGATCCTGCTCATAAAGGAAAAAAAGATAATTTTTAAGATTTTTCGCGAAGTAGATATTTTTGTGCACTCTAATTTTAGTTTTTGTATTATTTAGGCCATAAACATTCATACGAAAGAAAATCTTCTTTGGCTTCCATGTCCCTTTAACCTGCTTTAAGCCTATTCGCTTTGTAAAATACGTTAGAACCACGCAAATCTATTGTAATCTAATAGCGATCTTGCACTTTTCCTTCAAAAAAATTGCTAGCTATCATTGAAAATATAGAATGAGAAAAGTTTAAATTGATCATGAAGTACGTTTCGCATTATAAAACAGAATTGTGTATGTTTTCAGAAACGTCTGATGAACAATGACATGTCATGCAATCTTTACAGGTGAATGCAGTTTTCTTAATTCCCTATTCACTGTAGCGTCCGTGACACGTCTCTACCAACTCTTCTTTGGAATGAACGTCGCCTTCATAGCGGTGATTCACGTTTTATATATCAAATCGTTTTCACAGCATTCCAAGCGTTCTAATAGCGAATAGCGGTTTCCGCGCATAGGATCCGATCCTGTGGGCGAACCAGTGAACGAAAAATTATGAATTTCTAAACTTAAGATCGCCTCTATGAATTCTAACTTCTCCGAAAATTTGGTGCAGATTGGATTAGCCAGTCTTGAGAGAATTCAAAAGTAGTGGTCAATTCGCTATTAGACACATTCTTCACCTGGCGGAATACTGTGTTTGATATATCCACGATCCATCATTCTCATCTGTTATTTTTGTGTAAATTTCCACTCCATTAAATTTTAAAAAAACAGCATTTTATGGACCAAAAAGCTTGTTTGAACTGCTTAAAGCAACAGCTGCAGTTGAATTATTTATGCGAATTGCTACATTCTCACGCGATTCGTGAGATCATGAATGTGTCGACTGGATAACATAGGTATTGAATGTGTCGACTGGATAACATAGGTATTCCAATGCCGCAAATATTATTCGAAAGTCACTCTGTAATTATATGTTCACTGCAGGATGAGGACAACGCATAGGATAACAATATAGTTCTAGAACAAATACAAAATTGAAAAAAAATTAAAAAATATATCATAATTTTAGATATTTGAGCGAGTTTTCGCCACGATCCATCTAGATGACTACGAATGGAAGCGACGATCGTACATATCGTATTCCGCTTTGATTGTTTGCAGTGCAGTTAGTCTCACCGCGGCCCTTGAAGTTCATTACGGTACGCTAACGATTTTCTTTATGGACAGTTTAAATGTTCATTTTATTGAAGGTAATATAAAATCATTCTCTATTAAATCATAGTATAATATAAATCAACAATATAAAGTTGATTGCCCAGGATTCCGCCATGTCTCTGTTATGGCCTTCGTCTACATATTCACGGGCATCAACGTGCTGTTCAGTGCGGTACTGGAGTTTGTCCATCTTAAAAAGAAAAAATTAAAAAGAAAATCAAGAGTACTGTATTTATTATAACTTTTTTGCAGAGCATCACGTCAGATTTAATTAAATTAATTTTAACTATCTACGCTATAGTGGGGTTACGATATCATAATTTACAATTTGTTCCGTCTGTGAAATGGAATCGTTCTCGCTTCAGCTGGCCTCGGTAATCTTCCACATCAATCGCAGTCGACTTCGCAAATTGAACGCGGCCAATGAGATTCATAAGAGGCGGGGAGGAAAGTACACGCTGAGCCGGAAGTACCAGCTACTAGAGAACGAACGCGCCTTCAAGGTGGGTAGACTGTAGCGGGGATGTGTTGCTTGAGAACTGTCGTTTGATAACCGGTCGTTTGAGAACCAAGAATGAACAAACGACCATTTTTATTATTATAACTTCATTTTCCGATCACTAACAGGTTTGTGCTTTCAGTTGGTGCGTCGAATCGGCATCGTCACCGCTCCGTGCATAACCCTGGCCTTCGTCTTCATCTACATCCACTTCACGACGGACAACGAGATTCTGTCGATGATCATGGGAGCACTCGTGGAAGTATTCGACATCTTGTATGTACAGCAATTACTCGTCAAATACCTGTAGTGGTTATTCAAATATTAAAACAAGAAATATATACATTCAGGTTATTAGATTATAGTATTCTTATCACACATAACTAAAAGGTATGTAACTACTGGAAAGCACAAAAATATGCACAAAACATAAAAAGGTAGCGATGATATGTTTTGTAGCACCAACACGTGTACCGTAACGGCCGCGAACATGGAGTGGCGCTTCGAATTCCGCACACAAGTCAAGCAGCTCCTGTGCATGCCCGAAACGTACGTCGGTGTCAGAGAAAAAGATTTATTTATCCGTGTTGAAGGCTCGGACATAGGGAGAGACGATAGGCAAATGGATAGGGAGATGTTCTATCCAAATAATGCAAAGTTGAATCAACAAATACCGAGTAATGAGCTAGACCATTCTATAATTCTGAACACTCACGCCTAGAAAACACTCCCGGGTGTTATCAAATCAGTTTTTATTGATGTTATTTATTTTTCTTAGATCGCGTCGTAAGGAGAGCTCCTCGTTCGACCTGCACTTGGAGGAACTCGAGCGGACGCGTTCCGAGGTGGCCCAGGTCTACTACGATGCCCTCGTCAAGTCGTGGGACTCCCAACTGGACCAGCGACGGTCCAAACACGAAGCCAAGTACTACTGAAAGCAGCTCGAACGCTGCGCTTGTTTTGCCTTATTAGTTGCGGAGTAATGGTGAGTCATTGGTGACCTACCCATACACTCTCGTTTCATCGTTTATTACCAATTAAGCTGGACAGATTAAACGCGCGGGTAAAATTGTCATAAACGTCGGGAAATTTATAAGTTTTTGATTTATTTGTCTCATTGCTAGCGTTGTGTGATCATCGTACATATTTTTTCCAATCATAAATGATAAATGCTCAACATCATTGTTATACATAATAGTCTAAAAACTCCAGACGTTTGCTAATTCACCAAGTGACACAAGTGGTAAACAGCTGAAATTGGGACAGAATTCTCACGAAAGCGCCTTAACCTCTTTTCTAATGGCGGGTTAAATTGAATACGTTAGGAGAAATCAACGGAGCAGACGGGTTATGTTGCCTTCGACTGCAATGAGCCAGTAGATCTTTTCTATTCATGATCAACTATTCAAATCAAAGTGAGGACAAAAGGTAGGTAACCGTGGTGGTCTGTACCATCGTACTCATCAAAAGCGATTTTATGTTCTTTTTAATAATGTTGCTGAAACATACTAGACATTGTACAGAAGAATAATGAAAAGATTAAAGTGATTCTAAGGTTTCTCGCCCTTTTTGGCACGCCAAGCGGTCTGAATGGAAGAGTTTACAGTTTACAGTTTAGTCGCTTTATCGAGGACAACAAGCGTGGGGCGGGTCTTATTGCTTCACGGGTCCTGTAGCGCCAACTTCCGAAGTCTTGTCCATTCCTCCTTGTCCTCGGCCATCGTCAGGAATCGGTAACCAACCGCCTCGACAAAGGTGTCCCTCCATCTTGCAACTGGCCGGCCTTTCTTTCGCTT
>LS846472.1:29841-79106 GCA_900490955.1 Micoletzkya japonica | reverse complement strand
TAGCAACAATTACATTATCTTCTTCAACATTGCACAAAAACATTTAAAAAAGGGAAACTGAAGGCTGGCCCAAAATTTACGCGGCCCGGCAGGGTCTCGACGCGAACGCGCGAATTTAAAATTTTACAGTATGACTTCATTCTACAGTATTTTTCTAGCAATTATCTAGCTC
Source organism: Micoletzkya japonica (assembly GCA_900490955.1). NCBI lineage: Eukaryota > Metazoa > Nematoda > Chromadorea > Rhabditida > Diplogasteridae > Micoletzkya > Micoletzkya japonica. The sequence continues at coordinate 78,934 of LS846472.1, read as the reverse complement.
AAATACTGAAATAATTTTTATTTTTGAGACTACAATGGGTTACATTAAACATTTAGTAAGCTGAGACCCGTAATGGACGAGGCACATCATAATGTGTAGGTAAGGGGGGAACAGGCGATGGGAGGAAATGTGTGGTGAATATTTCACCACAGTTGCCCGGCGCGCATTCACCAGCCCGCTGGTGAAATTTCAGGCTTTGGTGAATTATTCACCTGGAGTTTGTCTTACACCAAATTTCACCTAGTGAAATTTCGGTGAGTGTATATATGGAGATACTGGATCACTTGCGGAGAGTTCAGAATAGAAACCATGTTTGTCAATAATTCAAGAAAAAAATTTCTTTTATATGTTATTCAAGAAAAAAAATGATAAAAGCGGTATGCTTGTGATTCCGGTACGACATAGATAAACTAGACCGCTGCTAATTATAAGAGGATACTGGAGAAGAGGCAGTGTCTTTGTTTTGGTGCTTTTTTCCTCAACTATGCGATGTTAGTTTGGCGTCTCCGTGCGCGTGTACTCTCCATCTATATATATATCTCATACCCTCCAAACCTCATCAGACAAATCTCCAAACGGTCACTCCGATGGGCTGCCCGATAATTAGCAGGCTAATCTCGTGCCTCCACTTTGTCATCCACATAGGCTCACCTAGCGAAATTTCCCGAGCGGACTGGAGACATATTCCCCAGGCTCTCCCCTCCCCCCCCCCCCGAAAACCCTCTGTGTAAGGAGCCTGATCTGATCGGGCAACAGTGTGCTTTGTAAGATAGACGGTTACTTGTATTGTACAATTGTATTTTCCTCATTTCGAGTAATCACCGTAACTACAGGAAGAAGTTTCGCCTCGGCACTTTTTCGCAAACTGCAATTCTTTTGTAGATGGGTTCAAGGTGACGCCTTGAGTCTACTCCCTTTCGGGAGTAATAATACTAATAGTATTCGTGGCTCACAAAGTCGCTCATCCCCCCTCTCGACTTCCATACACAGTCTCACACACAAAAACTCGTTGTAAGGAGCGCAAGCCATAAGAAGACCCCCACTCTGTAGGGTCTCAAGAGGGCACGGGATCTGGAAGGGAATGGGAGAGAGACAGAGGGAGGGAAAGACTATGGAGCGGCTCATAATAGAGGCGACAGTTGAGCTAAGGAATTGCCTACTTTGTTCAAAGGTTCAAGTGAGCTGATATTCCGCTGCCGATTCCGAAAACCCCGGAAGCTTGCGCTTCTCTCGTCACAAGTAGGAATGAGACGACTGACGGAATTCGTTTGTATTATGCTCACGAAAGCGCTCTTTCCTCTTCGTTCTAATCGCCCGTTCGGATCGGGTTGGCTAGATAGATGGTTGGCTGGGAGGCGGCATGAGGGTAGCCTGATTTGCGTTAATTATCGGGCAGCCCATCGGAGTGACCGTTTGGGAGATGTGTCAGATGAGGTTAGAAGGGATGAGATATGTATAGTGCATGTGCACGGCGACAGACCGACCTTGAAGGCGATCAGGAAAGCACCCGAAATTTGGACCTAACATGTTCCTATACTAGCGAATCCCCAATTACATAACAAGGCCGTTGAGTCGCTTCTGATAACGTTTGCTGAAGCGTTGCCAACGCCTACTCTACGAAGAAATGCAATCATAAGCTTATAAGCCATCTCAAGAGTAGAAGCGCAATCCCAGATTTCGGCAGGAACGCTCGCCCGGAAGGCATTTTCACCCACAAATTTTGGCTCGTTCGCATTTTAGGGTTAGGATATTAGAGGAAAAAAATTGTTAGGATGTAAAAAGTGCTCGGTCTTCCAAATTCTGCCGACTCACTGTGTCCGGGAGATGCGCCACTCGCAGCTCGGCTTGTACAGCACCGGCTCGTCGCCGTACGATAGAGGACCCGCCTGCTGCTCCGGGTCTGTCCAAATCTCATTCACCTTGAACATATATATTTATGCATTGCGTTTTGCTGCCTTTCCACGGCTTCACGGTAAAATATTCATCGAAAATCGCCCAAATAAATCACTACGATTGATACCTAGATACATAGACATTATCCCGTATTTTTATGCGTTTTCATGAACGTTGCACTGCATAAATGCTGTATGATCTTCTAGACCCTGAGTGCAGCGAGGGTACTTCTTTCCCCTGTAGTTCCCTCGGTGTGAAAAGTAGCGCACACTTGGGTCGCTTATGGCTTATCTGATCGAAGTTGCGAGAGGCACTGAGTAAGGGAAATGGAGGGAACCAGAGAAGCATAGGGAAAGAGAGAGAAACAGCCTTATAGACGGTTAGAGAGAGTATGACGCATCACAACATTCCCCAACAACCACTTTCTCTCTGTCTTGTGTTCAAAACCGTTGGAGGTCATTTGAATTGCCTCTCCTCCCCTCTCACCCTCAACCGACACTAGTACAGTTCCTTATTCAGAACATATGGAGGTTCAGATGAGCGATAAGCCGAAAAAGGATGGACACAAAGGGAAGGTACAAAAAGGGGGTAGTTAGCCATCAATCACACGGCAGTGCGCGATTTTGAGCGGAATGAGACGACCGTAGGTGGTTCAAAAACTATGCAATGTGCTGGCCTAACCACCATAAACCGTCACAACGGAAGAAGAGAAGAAAGCACGACCGAGAAGGGGATAAGCTGTTCATTGCTATATTAAAGCCCGCATCAATCGGCTCTTTGACGGATAAGTTTACCGCTCACAATCAGGTTACAACGAACCTATACCATTTTTTCTGCAAATACACTTGATGAAAATGCTCCGTCAGTCGTCGCGTTCCTACTTCGGACGACAGAGCGAAGCGGTATGAACAGAGCGCGGGCAAAGTAGGAATGAAGTTTACTGACGGAACGTTTTCGTCAATAATAAATAATAAATAAAATAAGCTGACCTCTCCCTGGTACCGCGTGGGCAGTCGGTCTAAGTATGAAGGCCGTGGGCAATCCTGAAATTGCATAATAGATCAATAATTCTCTTCCTTTGATTCGCAGTATTTATCAATCCTCATGGTCAGTATCATATGCTTTGAGCGGGTGATCGATCGCCTTAGGCCATCAAAGTTGACAGTTGGGATTTTTTATGATTATCGCCTCGGAAAAAGGCCGAGACCCAAAGACCATAGTCCCGCGCTCCTCTTAGCGGTAGCTTTCCGCCTTCCGCGCCACCACTTATTCTCACGTATTCCCTTAAATTGATGTAGTGCCTCGAGCGCTCTGCGCACAACACGGCTTGTGAGACCCAGCCGTGTCCTTACTTTGCCATTAGGAGAGCCCTGCGGTCTCTGTCACTCGCGGCTCGCTTTATCTATAGCAGGATGGGTTAGAGTGGGGGGGGGCTATGCTTACATCGAAGGAAGGCACTTCAAGGGACGGTAGTCATAACCGCGCACCGATTTGATATCAAATCGCGGCAGGCTTCGCATGACATAAAAGGTACAAGGTCTTAAATCTCGTAGCCTTGTAGCTTCAAAGTAAACAGAATTTAAGCCTTTTTCTCAAGTTACGAGGTTTACGGCTGTATTTTAATTTGCCTTTTTTGGCTAACGTGCTACTAAACGAGGCAAATCGTTGTTTCATGTTTATTGCCGCAGCCTCACCCGTCAGGAACACTGTGTAAGCTCCCCCCCCCGATCCCCGGTTGCGATAGTCACGACAGTGTATCCCCTTGCTTCTCTATCTCTCTATCTCTCTCATTCCCCTCAAGCGAGGTGCTTTGATTTGCATGAAAAAGCGCGGGGTCCGATGAACGGTTCTCCCCACGCGCGTTTTTATGTGTAAGGGAACGGTCCCTATTTCCCCCCCCCCCTTTCAAGGATGGCATTTAGGCTCTTTAGCGTGCTGAAATGGCCGATTGTAGTGGAAGATCGAAAGCATTCAACCCATTTTATGCGACCGGTCACCTAACACTATAATCGATGCTTTGGTGAATAGTCTAAGGCGGTATTACGAGGAATGGCAGGACGGAACATGGCAAGCGGTTTTTGATTCTAGGAGAAAAAACATTTAAAAAACAATTATAGGAAAAAAACGCCGGTAGCGCAGTGGCAAGAGCAGCAGCGCGCAATTCGGTACATGGCAGGTTCGACTCCCCAGCCTATAATACTAGTTATATGTTTGTGCCATTATCAATATAATGCATTGCTGACCATAATAATACTGTCGTGAATAAAAAAATGATTGAATGGTTCTCTGTTCCTGTTTAGCGATGGCAGAGAGTAGACCGTACGAGGAAAGGCAATAGATTGGAGTGTGATCGCGTTGGTCGCATCATCGTTCCCTATAGAGAAGTTGAGGAGAGCGGGGGTGGCACACTTCAAAAGTGCTGAACGAGAGCGGAGCTAACAGAGCCATAGAGGAGGGAGGAGACCGAAAAAGCAGCGGAAACGAAAGGTGCTCTATATGAGAAACTATTATATCTAAGTTATGGGACGGAAACCGCTTGTTTAACCCTTCTATTTCATGCTATGCGCGGTACTTGCTGCACTAATGCATCCACGTATATCGAATGGCTTTCTGCTGGATTTCTTCATGCCTGGGTATTTATTTCATGCTGAATAGACATAATATAAACGTGTGTTTCTTGTTTTGATTATTGCTTGAGACTGTTTTCTACCCATGTGTACTCCAAGTTTCGCTGTTTCCGTCAGCTTGTCTTTGTAGAAAACCCGGCCGTTAAGGTGGAAGATTGCGGACCATCGAGAGATCGAGAACTGTTATGTCGGAGGGGGTGAATGACCCCCTGTTGTAAGGGAGAGACAAGATATCGAAATGGATGCGTTGCATGGGTATGAAAGGGGGTGCGAGTGAATGGAGGGGAAGGAGCAAGGGAGCACATTAAGCAAGACCTCCCGGGGGAATGGTCTCTGGTCGGGGAAGATCAAGTGGTCAATAGCCGAACTATTGTAGCATTCCCGATCGTTTGGCGTCAGAGGGCGAAAGATTCGTAAAAATCAAGAAGTATTTCTAGTTGGATGAGCTAGCCGTGGAGCTAAAGTTCGAATCTATACTTTGATGTACCTATGCTTTAGCGACCAAGGAGCGTACGCTGCGAACTCATTCAATTTGTTGTCCGCCTCTAATCAACAAACCGTTTGTGTGTAGTTTGGGCAGCAGAACCACTAGCATTCCAGCTATCCCATAACGGGGAATGACTACTACGCACACGTGCAAAACCTAGCGGAAAAGCGTGAGGCAATCATCTCCGATCACTGAGCAAAGAAGACGCGAGGGTAAACGCCAAACGCCAAGGTATGGCTAAGAGCAAGCCGCGTAAACGTATTCCTATTCACATTTTAGTAAACGATATTTTGTAGAGACTAGGTATGCAGGAAATAGTGATACATATCAATAAGACACCTCTAATGATCACTATGCTCACGCCCAGGATTCATGCTTGGGGCGTGACCAGAGGAGTGATCATTCACGAGAAAGATTCTCATACACTTTACCGTCAAAGAAAAGAGAACAAATATATGCAAACAAACGAACCTCGGCGTTGGCGTACAGCAGAAGCAGGATGAAGGCTAGAGGACCGGGCCTCGACCGCATGGACCCGGGGATCTAAAAAAGTCGAAAATAGAGAAAATAGAAAATATGGATATAGGTATTTGTAAAAACAAACGATACGTTGGTAGATAATAGCGAAAATCGGGCGAAAGTGTACGCAAAAGTGAGCGAATTAGACGCATTTTAGAACCACTAGAAATGCTGACCTTTCTCGGTCTTTCTAGAGAAAGCAGAATGCTGGGATGCGAATAATCTACTGCACTACCGTTTACTGATACAGAGCAAATAGCAGACCCAGTGAAATTCAGGTGATTTAAAGCGTGCTTAAATTTGGCGAAAATGGACCAATGAACGTCTGCGAGTAAGAGAAATCAAGCGGTAATCAACGAACAATGCGCGATTCGATTAGCCCCCGTCCAGCTGTTTTTGTAGCACACCGACTTCGAATGAGGGCTTGTCTTTGAGTTGGTACTGTGATCGGCTATGTCGCAGTGAAACGTAGCGAAAATACTTGAAAAACGAGAAGGTTCCGCAGCTAAAGACTGGCCTGCAGAAAGCCATGCGAAAAAGAGACGCGCGAGGAACGTTGTTGCACTTACAATTAGGGGTATGGTCAACTAGAAGAGAAGAGGTTAATGGTCAGAATAGGATCAGCTGATAGTTAGTTGCTACTCGCTCGAGACAAACGAGTAAGATTAGCGGCACGAGAACGAGAGAATAGGGAAGTAGTGAAAGGGAAAGTTCGCGAAGAATTGGAGAAGAGTTAGATGGGATTAGTTTGCATAGTTTATGAGAAAGAGAGGTATGTGATGGTAATAGGGTTCGCATAGGAGGTTTAGTACCCGGGTGGAAAGAGTGGGGGAGGGAGCGAGGGAGGTAGAGAGAGAAAGCCCGCGCTTGCTAAAAACTGTCCCTGCTCTCTCGAGACAGACTGGCATGTACGAGTCGGGATGTCTATATGACTGAATGTGAAGAGAGCCGAATAGGGGAGGGGAATCAAGGGGTGAAGAAGATGAGAAGAAAGAGAGGCGAGAGTCGGGAACAGACTTGAATCGAGGAACAAGTGGGGGGAGGGAGTGACGGTATGGCGGATGTACGAAAGGGCATTGCCGGGTCGGGGGAAAAAGTGGGGGGTTCGGCTATGGTTGAGGAAAATGTTCCGTCTGTTGCCTTATTCCTATCTATGCCAAGAGAGAAGAAAGCCCTGGTCTCGCATTGAAAAAAGGTGCAGATGAATGTAGGAATGAATGTACTAACGGATTTTGTGTGCAAAGTTCACGCAAAGTTCTCTTCTGGAGAGAGGCATTGAAGAAAGCTGCGAAATGGTAAATAATATTATAGATGCAAGCCACTTGCGAGCGATTGTCTGTGTGAAAAAGGAATGAAAAAACCGTGATTTCGATATTTAAATGAAGCTGTGAAGCATTGCACTAGCTTTTCCATCGAAAAATGGAACATACTTAGAAGATGCGAATTCTCATCAAAAAGCCGCAAATCGCATTCGCGATAAAAAAAGCACAGAGAGAGATAGAGCCGATCCACGATCTAATACGGATCTCGAGAGAGGGAATGAGAGACAGGCAAGGAATGATGAGAAGAAGGGCTAAGGACGAGGGGGGAATGAGGGGGAGATATAGGGAAAGGAAGAGAGGGGAGGGGAGGGGGGAGGAGATGAACAGTTCAGTGTGAGAAGGAGGGACAGCTGGGAGGGGAGGAGTGGAGCATTCCATGCAGGTATGCGGGTATTTTAGGTCGTTATCCCTTCACCCTCACGTAGATAGTAGGCTTAATATCAGTTGACTGTGAAACATTACCATCAAAAAGATGCCATATCTATAACGTGCTCCGGGGAGGAGGAAGAGGAGGATGAGAGAGCAATAGTTAACGAACGATTACAAGCTCTAATGTCGGTTAAAATGTCTATCGGAATGATTGAATGGAGGAAGCAATTATGGCCATTACGGTCAAGCCTCTAAAGATGAAAAGGGGCGAGGAATTCGGGAATGAGTCACGGACAACTCTGAGACGCATGAGAACTACCTAGTGAGTGTAGTTTTGCTTGGTTCTAATTTTCCTCCCATGTCTTCAGACGGCTAATTTATGAAGCTTATAAAGAAGGTACAGATTGCGAATCTTAGAATTTTCACTTTCTTCTCTCTAAAGTAGATCGCTTTCCACGCGTGTGTTCATCACGAGATGAGAAGAACGAGCGGCCCTTTTCTCATCCCGTAAGATAGTGCGGGAAGAGGTCAGGGAAGGATCGGAGGAGGAGGGGTCATCCTTAATGAATCCTTAATGAAGGAACGGTCGCCGGACTTTGATTGCCTGTCCTTCGCTAGCGAAAGTTGGGAGTATCGCGATAAGAAGAAAAGCATTGTTTCCGGGCATTACCCGACACATAAAAAGAACAAAATTTTCATTTCTCAATGTCTGAGATACATCAGTCACGCATTATTCTATGAGCAAGCGTTTTGCTAGTTTTCTGAGCCTCAGCACGAGCGCGCGCGGAGCGAAAAAGGAGCTTCACAGCGCATGATGCGCAGCGATATCTCAAGTGCGGCTGCTGGGCAAACATGCCAATACTTTATGCCGTTCGTACGCATATCTAAGTTTGCCGCACTTGAGAGCAGAAGACTCGATCGACACTAGAGCACGGTGCTATACTGAAGTTTTTTTCCAGTTTATTTGTTTGTTTATACATTCACGCCGAAGCGGGCGGTCGAGCAATTAAAATTAAGCTTACCTGGTAAACCTTCCCTTTCTACATTTTCCTCTCCAGTCTAGAAATTATCGCACGAAATCGTAGCGTACAAAGTTCAAAACTAATTCTCTGCATGTTCGACAGTGAATCCTGCTGCGCTAGTTTTTCGAGCCTGCTAGAAACGCTCTACGAGAGAGGGGCGAGGGAGAGGCGCGAACCGAACGTACTGAAGAATGAGCGGAAAAAATGACCTGATCGTATCTCGAGGACGAAGAGGGTAGGGAGGAATGTGAGAGAACGAGGAAGTATGGGGCATGGGAGGGGCAGGCACGTACCTAGCGCAGTTTACTGTTGCGATGGCCTCCGATTGGGGAGCATCACACAGCATGCTACGGTATCAAAAAGCAAATAACATAGTCTGAAAAAAACGAAGTGTAATTTATAAAAAGTGTATGATACTGTGATGGTTCATAGATGTTGCTTTGGGGCATGGAAGAGAAACGCTACATTTTACAATTAAGATTAATCATTCATTTTCCGTGCGGGACCATTCGCAAAATCACAAATATTAAACAGTTTCGCTTTTTGATATTTTTGGCTTGGTTTATAATGCTGTGATCATGCTAGATACTAGGCCTGTTAGCTCTTATTGTTAGAAAAGAGACGGCACGGTGTCGTGTGTCCAAATACGCTGAATAGGACACTCATCGTTGATGTCTGATCTTTAATCTTTCATCTTTGATCTTTCCCAGATGGCCTCATCAACTTCGAGAAGCGCGAGCGGGAATTCGAAGTGCTGGCCAAGCTGCGGCTTCTGCAGTCGGCCGCGAGAGCCTACAAAATGCCGAGAAAAAAAAAATCTTTAGCGGCATAAAATGGAATGATGCCTTCCTGCGCTAAAAACCGGGCTAAGGCAGCTCAAACGGCTCACCGACCAGCCATCCCTAATGTAGCCATAAATATCTCGCGCCTTATCGCCTTAATGGGACACGGATAGGACGCAGGGATCGTAACACTAAGGATGAGGGCAGATTACGGTCGATCGTTTGTCAGGGGAATGTGTCAGAAAACACGAGAAAACGAGCACGTACATGGAGAGGAACAAGATATTATAGATGGAGGAAGGAAGATATGATTGAGATGAAAACGTTCCACCAGTCACCTCATTCCTATTTCCGATGAGAGAGCGAAACGGTATCGAAGAGAGTGTAGACAAAGTAGGAATGAGTTTACTGACGGAACTGTTCCTGACCCACAGTCCGCTCACATCTCTCCTCCAGATCCAGATGCAAAAATCAACAATAAGTACAAAAACTAATACAGGCATCAATGAGAACTCGATTGCAGAGCTTTAAAGGATCCGGCCCACGAGTACGGTAGGATTTGAATTCCCGCGCTACCCTGATATACACTCACCGAAATTTCACCAGGTGAAATTTCCTGTAAATCAAACTCTAGGTGAATAATTCACCAACGCCTGAAATTTCACCAGCGGGCTGGTGAATGAGCGTCGGGCAACTGTGGTGAAATATTCACCACATTTTTCCACCCGCCGCCTGCTCCCCTCTCCCTGCACATTATCATGTGCATCATTCATTACGGATCTCAGCTGTTCAAACGTCTAATTTAACCTAAAGATATATCAAAAATATTTCATTATTTGAGTGAGTTTTTTTGCTAAAAAATACTGTAGGATGAAGTAATACTGTCACGGCAAAAACAAGACCGCTTCCTCCTAAAGAGTGTTCTGACGCGTCGCGGTTGAACGCGACGCGTCAGTTCGACGGGTCAGACTAGGGTTACTATGTCAACAATTTTCGTCGAAACCAAAAACTAGCCTTGCATTTTGTTGAATAAGGTCTACAATACGCATTTGAGCACTGGAAATCATTATTAAAGCTTTAATCGCTAGCCGCTAGCGGAAAAGCGCAGGCGGGGTGCGAAATTTCACCAAAGAAATTCGTTGGTGAATTGATTCACCAGCCCCTTGGTGAATTATTCACAAGGTGCGTTAGGGAAGTGAATTTTTCACCAGCCCGCTGGTGAAATTTCGGTGAGTGTATCAATTTAGGCCTTTCCGCCCATCTTTTTCGATCGTTCTTTTACCAAAATGATCAGAACAATGTAAAAATCATTTTCTCAATAATACAGAGCTGCATCCCTTCTCAGTCAGCTAAAAATCCGATTTTGTGAAAACCGCGTTGCTCTTTGCACCTTCACTACTCCGCGGAGAGTGAATGAAATCGCATAAAACTCGGAATACCCGATCACGACCTGAGGCGATCAGGACCTGAGGAATACCCGATCAGGATGATTAGATCTACTGAATGACGTAAAGAGGCAATATGGTCAGAAACTCGTGGTCCGTCTCATTTAATACTGATCACATCTTGGGTTGGGAATGTAAACGAAAAAAATTTTCATATTCCAGAATAGCTCACATCCCCAACCCTAACCCCATCTACGTCAATCCCGACACCCGTTCCACGTGCGCAGCCGAGCTATTATTCCTCGAACAGAGTCCCGCCAGATTCCCCAGATTCCGTCTCAGGGTGCGTCTGTAGTCCGTCGTTGTCGTGACGAGGACGACCGCATGCACAATCCCGTGACACGAACCGACCATGCTGGCGATCAGACACAGTTCTGAACGGAGCGACATCGAGGACGAATGATTCACTGATGTTTAAGAAGCGGAACTTAATCCTAATCCACATAGGCTACTTTTTGCACAGCGCGGAAAGCGACTTCTTTCCTTCTTTAAAGACTGAAATGTGCAGTAATTCTACAATTATTCCCCCCCGGGGAAATTCCACACAGAAGGTCACCTTGATTCGGATCGGCAAGGTAGAATTGTACGACGACGTCGAAGAGCGAGATGCAAATGAAGAATACGGGAACAGTTGCCTGTAAGGAGATTATGCGACCTATATGCAGTATAATATATATGAAAATAGTCAGTGGCTGGTGGGATAGGTGCATGACCATCAGTTAAATTTCGACACAAAGAGCGGACCTGCACGAGCAGAGCTATTATTAGTCTTCGTTGAACGGTTCTTCGCGCTTCGCTAATGTAAGAGTTGTGTGCGAGGGAGTGCATGACGTGAAGTGATAGCTGAAAGATACAATATAATTTTAAAGTCGAATTTTCGAAAACTTGAACTACATATTCCGCTTTCTAGGTGAATTCAAAAGATCCTTCATCTCATTCAGTGCATTTTGAGGTATTATTGGAGGAAAACGAACGTTGAGAGAGCTGCACAGTTCTTTCCGCTAACCACCGTAAAACTTCAGCCGGAACCGGCTTTTAGCCTAAGCTGGCATTTTGCCAAGAGAGTTTCACTGTATTTAGCGGAGTGCGCTGCAAAGATTTCTCAACGTTGCTTTTCCTCCAATAATACCAGTAAACAAAGTAATAGTAATACTGTCTATGGTCAAGTAGACCGCAGGTATTTTTTTTTGAAATAATATTGATTATACCGCAGAAATGAAGGAAGCGGTGAAGAATATAAAGATGCTGCCAATGTAGGTGAAGACTTCGCAGCACAGAACGGTGTAGCACGTAATCTTTTGACGGACTGCCACGGGAAAGGCCGCGTATTGCTGAAAATTATAAACGTTTGCTCAATATTTTCCTCTCTTTTTCTCTTTGTAGGAACTAGCATGGAGTAATTTGCATTTGCTCAAGCACTTACCATTTTAATAAACACATCCTCAACGTCCCTTTGCATTCTGCACATCTTAATACGGATTTTCATTAATTCAAAAATACAATGGTTTTCTTGCACACTTGTATATGGGCGGTCAGGCCGACGATCGGAATATAGATACTGAGCAGAAAGAGGCCGATCGTTCTTCTTTCGAATTTCCACCACGAATTCGGAGCCATCGCGGCCTGAATTATACATATAAAGAATGACTTTAAATGTGAAAGCGGTATTTAAATAAAATGAAAATTAAAAAGAATGAAAAATAATGATGTTCCACGCCTCTCACCTGGTGCCGAATAATGAAGCAGTTGAAGTAGAGTGGAACCACAGAAGCTATTACGAAGATCATTGCAGCCTGGAAAAAGTTACAATTAAAACCATGAAAGTTTTCGCGTGTTTTTTGTCTCAGTCCTACTCCAAAGTTTAGCAACGGTACTTACAAACTGGTACTGACTGGATATCCCGAGCTTGCCAAAGATGCCCGCTCCGTATACGCACTTGAACGGCAGTAGGGGATACGGGTGAAAGCCGAAACTCATGAATACGTCGAAGATTTCCGAGGTTATCTACAAAAGCATGAACAAAAGCAACAAAAGCACGTATCAGGAATGAACTGCGCAAGCTCATTCCCGTTTTCTCTGCACTCTTTCAGATTCCGAAATTCAGAACAGCTTAGCCCTCTTGTCGTAGAAAACATCGCCTCATTTCTACCTATTTACATTCTAAGTATTCATAAAATGTCGTATTTACGATAATTCCGAGGAGACTGCGCCTGTAGCCGGCAGTGACGGAGGGGGAACTGTTGATAACGAGAAGGGCCGCGATGAGGTTGAGTGGGAGGGAGGCACTGCCGAGGAGAGCGGCGACGTAGAAGTAAATGGACTGCAGAAGCGGAGACACCGGGACAACCATCGGAAGAAGGGCCGCAATCGAGTATACTCCGTGCCCTTACCGTCCACTACGATTTGAAAACCAAACCTTCTAATCGCATTATGAGCCCGAGAATGATGAGGAGAATGGAAGAACGGAAGGGTGTCAGAAGATAAATACACTAATGGCGGTTAGTTTTCAAACTCTAGTAGGCGAAGTAGGAATGAGTTTACGGACAGAACTTATTGTTAGCCGTCAATAATACATCGTATGCATGGACAAAGGCATGCGCTTTCCGAAGTATGATGATAATAGACATGATATTACACCTTCGCGAATATGCAAATTGAGAATTTGAGAAAAGAGCGGGAAAGGTGTTGCATTGTGCCCATGCTAGGATGCTATTATTGACGAAAAAGTTCCGTCAGTAGACTCATTCCTACTTTGTCCGGACTCTCTCCATTATGCTTCGCTCTCTATCGCACGACTGACGGAACTTTTTCCTCGCCCATACCTTGCTCTATAACGAAAATAGTAGTATAATAAAGCCATGAAAGAACGACGAGAAGAGAAAGACCAAATGAACACGATTCAATGATAACTAAATAAAGTTTATAAAGATAGTCGGAATACCAATCCGTATTTAGACGACTATTAGTTCACATTTGAAAACCTCGCGAACCCTTTTAGACACGTGAGATTCTGCTTCTGCGACATTTAGACAACCGACAAATCGTAGCATACAATGTGGAGAAACTCGTTAGGAAATGTTTGTATCTATATGTGCCTGGTCAAAAAAACGGCTTAGGTTTCATAAGTAAACATCTGCGATTCACCTCATGAATCAAATGAACACGATTCAATGATAACTAAATAAAGTTTATAAAGATAGTCGGAATACCAATCCATTTTAGACGACTATTAGTTCACATTTGAAAACCTCGCGAACCCTTCGAACTTTCAGATTTCACAATAGAGAATAATGGCAACTGAAATCGGATAAAATGGGCATTTTTATAAGCGAAAGGCTCGCCATACAACAATGAACCGCAATAAAAGTCTGAGCCATGACGTTCAAAGCTTCTTTATTAAAGAATCTTTATCTGAAAACATTTCATCCTCTCCCCTGCCTCAGCTCTACTCAAGGTCTCTATTGCAGAGCAAAGTAGTCTGAATACAAAAAATTCACGGTGAACTCTGTTGGACGTTCGCATCGCCAAATATAATTCCATATTTTCTCAATCTTACAGTAACCGCCTTCCTCCAATCCTACAGTAATCCACTCCCGTAATCCTACAGCAACCCCGTCCTCCCCTCCAATCCTACAGTAATCCCCTCTTCGTCGATGAGCGCGATGAGGTACATACTCCTCCTCCGTACTCCTCATCCTCCTCACCGAATTCCTCGGTGCGTCCACTTCCAATACTCTCCTTCCCCTCTTGAACCTCCTTGTCCATTCCATCTCTCACACTCCCAGGTCGTAGACAGATAATACTTTATCGTTTATATTGACAGTAAATAAGGAAAAAACATGGACAATAATCTTCATTCGTGTCTTCTCTGCATAATTTCTCTGCACTAATCCACTTCCTACAATTAGCGGTGTTCCTCAGGGATCGGTTATAGGACCTCTTCTCTTTCTTCTATATACCGCAGAACTTCCTCTTGTCCAAACAAACGGTGTAATATCTAGAGTATATGCAGATGATATCAAGATTTATTCCGAATTAGACAAGAACTCAACAGGAGATAACTTGCAGCAAGATAGATACAGTAGCAAAATGGTCAGATGCAAAATGATCCTTAGTGGGACACGGATAGGATCGTAACACTAAGGATGAGGGCAGATTACGGTCGATCGTTTGTCAAGGGAATGTGTCAGAAAACACGAGAAAAATAGCACGCACATGGAGAGGAGCAAGATATTATATATGGAGGAAGGAAGATATGATTGAGAGGAAAACGTTCCACCAGTCACCTCATTCCTATCTCCGACGAGAGAGCGAAACGGTATCGAAGAGAGTGTAGACAAAGTAGGAATGAGTTTACTGACGGAACTGTTTCGTTAATAATACATGGAGGTGAACGAGATAGAAGGATGGAGATAGGAGGGGTACATGCATGATTATGACGATTGAGAAGGCTGTTCCTGACCCACAGTCCGCTCACATCTCTCCTCCAGATCCAGATGCAAAAATCAACAATAAATACTTTCTGACGAAAAAACTAATACAGGCATCAATGAGAACTCGATTGCAGAGCTTTAAAGGATCCGGCCCACGAGTACGGTTGTAAGTGTCGCAGGTATGCGACTTGTCCCAAGGTTCTAGTTCAAGTCCCCCCTATTCGATGCAACACGAGTTGTTAAAGCACAGTTTACTAACGGTGACACGTGTTTAAATAAATAAAGGCGAAACTACACTCTCAGAACACACAACAACGACGAACGACGACTGAAGCAATACTAAAACTAAAATACAAGAAAAGGATGACAAAACAAAAGGCTGATACTCAGTCAACCTGATTAAGGCAATTTAAAATGCTACAGTACCCAAATTGGTAGTTGGGATTACAATTAGTTTGCGATAGGCTACCGTATACTTAACAATTTAAATAGTTGAAATAATTATATTTAAATAGTTAAATAAATAATATTTACTAATTGAATAACTAGAATAACACAATATAGGAGTCACCACTCCTAACACTTCCGCCTCCTCCGCCAGTGTGGTCCCTCACACGTAATCTTCTTCTTAACCTTCTTCGTCTTGACGTGCTTTGGACTCGAGCTCGACCTCTCGTCGTTATCGTCTTCGACTCGGATTCTCCCACATCTCCAACGCATCTCAGTCTTTGTGACTGGGCAATCCATCATCTCGACAGGTACAGTACCCTTGTCGGCATCTGCGGTCCTGCAATGCTCGATTGAGCATATTCTCATCACACTCCCATCATCATTCACATCTTCCACCCTATCCATTACTACTTCCCGACTGTCCTCTCTAAGAGTACAGTCAACCATCTCCTTCATCTTACACCGCCTTCCTTTCCCATACTCCACATCTTCTACCGCAACTCCACCATCTCCAAACCTCAGACAGATGCTCATCTTCTGTAGAGCATTCATTCCCATAATGATATCTGTATCTGCCTTGCAGATGCAGAAGTCAACGAGCGATGACTTTCCTTCTCTCAATTTCACTTCCAATCGACATCGACCAACTAATTTGATCTCCTCGTCTGTCAAACCTGACAGTCGAATGCCATTGTCGAATGGCTCATACTCCATGTCCTTCATGGACAGACCCGCCTCCCTCACAAATTTCAGCGAGACCAGACTTGCCTCTGCTTCCGTGTCTATCACTACATTGGCCTTCCGTCCACCAATCATTCCCTCCATCTGCAGCCTCTTTCCAAGAATGGCTGCCGTATCCCTTCTCTTCTCCATCTCAGGATCTCCAATCCCCTTCAACTCATCTCTCACATCTTCGTCGGCGATCGACTCACATCGATCCCGTTCACTTTTTGCATCACGGGTGATCGACTCTCGACCACTACCCCGCCTGCCCTTCAACTTTTCTTTGTGGGTGACCAATACTCGATTATCACTACCCCACACATCCATTGGGTCTTCGTGGGTGAATGACCTCAGCCATTCACTATCCCACTTCGCCCATGAGTCGTTCTCGCGGGTGGCCACATTCCATTGGCCACTACCCCGCTTGCTCTCCGTCTCTCCCTTGTGGGTGACCAACACTTGCCGATCAGTACCCCACCGTTCCGTTGACTCTTCGTGGGTGAATGACCGCAGCCATTCACTACCCCACTTCTCCCATGAGTCCTTCTCGCGGGTGATCACATTCCCTTCACCACTACCCCGCTTCCTCTTCACTCGCTTCTTGTGGGTGACCGTCTGTACTTGGCCACTACCCCATCTCATCTCATGAGCTCCATCGTGGGTGATTGCTTCCTCGCAACCACTACCCCACCGATCCTCCTCCTGCCCTTCTCCTTCTCCATTGCCATTCCAGGCCCGCACATCTTGGGTGGTCACTTGTTGGCCACTACCCCAAGTCATCTCTCGATGTGCCGTCTCCATAGAGTCCTCCTGGGTGGATGCTTCCTGCACTCCACTACCCCAGTGTCCTCCCGACGCGCACTCACAGGACATGTGCCCGACTCCTTCACACTTATAGCACACAATGCCTTCTTTCGTCTCTTCCCTCACATCACTCCTTGTCGAGAACTCACGAACTGAAGCCGCAATGTAATCCTCTCGGATCACATACTCCTTCATATCCATGTACGAACACTCGCGTTGGTACATAAACAACAGTTCCCGGTACTCCTTCCTCCTCTCGCATGCTCGCAGCAATGCGACCACTCGCTGAATCTCGAGTGCCGATCCCTCATGCAACTTCGATGAGAGATATTCCAACCTCTCGAAGAAATTGTGAACAGAACCAGACAGTTTCAGATTACGAAGCTGTCGGTCATTCTCGATCATCGAGTACGGTGAGATTGAGTCGAGCTTCTTCTTGAGCTCCGAGTAACAGTCCATGAATGACCCGTTTACTCTCAACTCATCCGACATCGACAATCACATTTCCTTCGCTCGACCATGAAGAAACTCCTTGAAGAGTTGTTTCTTGTTGCATTCAACTTCTCTTCCATATCGAAGAAGGAATGCGTCGAGGAAATCATTGCATGGCATCTCACTGCCACTCCACTGTTTCAGCATCGGGTATTGATGCAGTGGATTAGTAAACATTTGTTGTTGAGGAATCATACTACGATGATATCCATCAAACAATTGTTCACTTCGCGCGCCACAGCGGTCATCCACTACACATCGCTCGACCAGAGTCCCGCCAGATTCCCCAGATTCCGCCTCAGGGTGCGTCTGTAGTCCGTCGTTGTCGTGACGAGGACGACCGCATGTTGGGATTACAATTAGTTTGCGATAGGCTACCGTATACTTAACAATTTAAATAGTTGAAATAATTAAATATTTACTAATTGAATAACTAGAATAACACAATATAGGAGTCACCACTCCTAACACGGTAGGATTTGAATTCCCGCGCTACCCTGATATATCAATTTAGGCCTTTCCGCCCATCTTTTTCGATCGTTCTTTTTACCAAAATGATCAGAACAATGTAAAAATAATTTTCTCAATAATACAGAGCTGTATCCCTTCTCAGTCAGTTAATATATCCGATTTTGTGAAAACCACGTTGCTCTTTGCACCTTCACTACTCCGCGGAGAGTGAATGAAATCGCATAAAACTCGGAATACCCGATCACGACCTGAGGCGATCAGGACCTGAGGAATACCCGATCAGGATGATTAGATCTACTGAATGACGTAAAGAGCCAAAATGGTCAGAAACTCGTGGTCCGTCTCCTTTAATACTGATCACATCTTGGGTTGGGAATGTGAACGTTCGCTTTTTGTAGACGTTTTTGCCCGCTCGGCCGAAAACGTCAACGAAAAAAATTGCATATTCCAGAATAGCTCACATCCCCAACCCTAACCCCATCTACGTCAATCCCGACACCCGTTCCACGTGCGCAGCCGAGCTATTATTCCTCGAACAGAGTCCCGCCAGATTCCCCAGATTCCGTCTCAGGGTGCGTCTGTAGTCCGTCGTTGTCGTGACGAGGACGACCGCATGTTGGGATTACAATTAGTTTGCGATAGGCTACCGTATACTTAACAATTTAAATAGTTGAAATAATTATATTTAAATAGTTAAATAAATAATATTTACTAATTGAATAACTAGAATAACACAATATAGGAGTCACCACTCCTAACACGGTAGGATTTGAATTCCAGCGCTACCCTGATATATCAATTTAGGCCTTTCCGCCCATCTTTTTCGATCGTTCTTTTTACCAAAATGATCAGAACAATGTAAAAATAATTTTCTCAATAATACAGAGCTGTATCCCTTCTCAGTCAGCTAATATATCCGATTTTGTGAAAACCACGTTGCTCTTTGCACCTTCACTACTCCGCGGAGACACGAACCGACCATGCTGGCGATCAGACACAGTTCTGAACGGAGCGACATCGAGGACGAATGATTCACTGATGTTTAAGAAGCGGAACTTAGTCCTAATCCACATAGGCTACTTTTTGCACAGCGCGGAAAGCGACTTCTTTCCTTCTTTAAAGACTGAAATGTGCAGTAATTCCACAATTATTCCCCCCGGGGAAATTCCACACAGAAGGTCACCTTGATTCGGATCGGCAAGGTAGAATTGTACGACGACGTCGAAGAGCGAGATGTAAATGAAGAATACGGGAACAGTTGCCTGTAAGGAGATTTTTCGACCTTTATGCAGTATAATATATATGAAAATAGTCATATATATTATACTGCATGGATGGGGTGGATGCGGCAGCTGCTCCATAACGTTTCCTTTCTTTCAACAGCATTTCCAGCCCATGAGAGCGTCCCAATCCCATTAGAGAGTTTTTTTGAGACTTTCAATATAATCGTGACCGATATTGATCTTCCCGTGACAAGGAATGAAAGAGAGGGGGAATCTCTGAGGGATCACAATACTCCCAAAAGAGTCAGAATGAGAACCTTAGTCATAACACATATGAACGCGCCCATTTTGGTGGTGAGAGCGTAATACGGTAGCACTTTCTTTTTAAATTTTCCCGTTACAGTATGCTGAAAGTGTGTGCTGTTTTAAATGTAGTTGCAAAACGGTCGTGTCTAGGATCTCGCCACAGCTGCTAATATGCTATGAGGAGGTGAGCCCGCCCATCCCTTCAGCACCTTCATCCCTTGCGAAGGGGTTCCAAGTCACCGACGTGACCTGTTCCTTGGAAAAAGCACACTCCGGTTCTCTTTCCTTCTACTGTTCACAACCAACCATCTCCCGACGCAACATACACTTTATCCACAGATATAAACGCTTAAAAATCGTTACCCGGTCGATTTTATTTCATGGTAGCCTTGCGAAAGAGCGCGATATTGTACCGACATCACATCATTAGACCGTAAGGTGTAATAGCGAATGTCTCTGCGTCTCTCCAATTTCCGTGTTCTCTCACCACAGCATTCAAAGCGTCATAATAGCGAATAGCGGTTTTCTCGCATAGTATCCGAGCCTGTAGGCGAACCAGCGAGCAGAAATTTATAAATTTAAAAACTTAAGTTCGTTCTTATGAATTGAGCAAGCTCCGAAAATTTGGTGTTGATTGGTTCAGTCACTATGGAGAAAATTCAAAAATAGTGGCTCGCTATTAGACACATTCTTCACCGAGTGGATGCTGTGTCACCTCCACTCTCTTAATTTGCATATGAATCTATTCTGCGCAGCATAACGTTGTGTGATCATGCCAAGAAAGCATCAGACACACTGCGTTCTGCTGTTGTTATTTGCAAAAACCTACTTTTCTTTATAGAAATTTAGTATGTTTATATATCCCTTCTATATGTTCGGCGGTTAGTGCTTAGGTCAAGCGTAATCGTTTGGCATCAATTAGCGATCTGAAAGGGGGAGGGGCTTCGAATTAACAGGCCGGAATCGCGGAAACACGCGGACTATTCAGAACGCTGTGCAGACATATAAATTCAATTAATCGAAAGATGCACAGTCCTCCTTCGCTGAGGCATAGTCACTTTGTTTTTGTACTAGATGCAAATTAACTGCCAACGTAAAAAACAGAAAGCAATTTTAATTAAATTTTAATTAAAAGTAAGCAGCGAATTCTGTAGTCCCGCCTGATTACTGTAGTAGAACGGCCGTAGTCACATCCGGGGAATTGAACATTTCGGTGTTGTGCACCAACAATTTTGGCAACGTGCCAATAGCTGTTCAAATTGCAAATTTTTAATGTTTTTAGTAAAGCTTGCTTGTTTTTCGTTTATCACGCATAACACTTCATATTTCAGGAGAATGAACGATGTTCCGGGCGACGACAACTCTGACGTGCTAACGTTTACGCCGCTGTGAGACAATTTATATTTTATTATCCATTTCCTCTGACTTGAGATCTCCACGAACGATTTCACGATGTTCCATTTCAGTGGATCGGGACAGGAAGTAGGCCGGTCATGTCACTTTCTCATGTTCAAGGGCAAGCAGATCATGGTGAGTTTTCGTTTGCTAGTTTCGAACGGAGTTCTCTAATAATTTTTTTCATTTTTGTTCTTTTTCAATTCGATTGTTAGCTAGGATCTTCGGGTTGTCGAAACCTAGCATGTAAATTGATAAATTAAACAATTATTTACGAAATAACCGCGTAGTGTACGGCTAACACCGAGATTATACTCTTGTATAGAGGCCTCGTAGGGATTCGAGAGCTGAAGATTAGTCCACGCTCCCTACGTTAGTTTAGGGATAGTTTTTCGTATAGCCCTAATTTAGAACGTGTAAAAAGTTTTATGAAAAAATGAGCTATGTGATTTTTTTTGCCTAATCACATAGCTCATTTTTTCATAAAACTTTTTACACGCTCTAAATTAGGGCTATAGATAACATATGGAATGGTAGCATCCTCATAATACAAATGAAAAAACATGCGTTTTTTCTATTTATTATCCACTTTAGCTGGACTGCGGTGTTCATCCGGGAATGATGGGAGTGGACGCTCTTCCCTTCGTCGATGCCATCGACATAGAACACATCGATCTGCTGCTGGTTGGTTTGCTTACCTTTTTACACGCAATTTTCTCTCCATAATGCTAATCAAGACACTTTAATGAGTATGCTATGCTATTCCTCTGTAATTCTGATAATTATATTTCTAAAGCTTTATAATGCAAGGGAATTGTATTATGCTATAGGTCACGCACTTCCACCTGGACCACTGCGGTGCTCTTCCGTGGTTGCTGGAGAAGACTGCCTTTCAAGGAAGGTATAGTCAGAAATTATGTACCTCTAAGGGCTGTGGTAATTCCGCAGCGGACTGGAAGGTCATTCACAGTCCGTGGGTAAATTAGACCCCGACCAGCGGGAACTTCTAGGCGGGATAATCGTATTCTTAGGAATACTAATGCAGCTTGATTCACCCTAAATACGATTATCACTGCTTTGCAGAGTGTTCATGACGCACGCGACGAAGGCCATCTACCGTATGATGCTTGGCGACTATATCAAGGTACTTATCCAAGATATAGGTATTCTTATTCGTAGCCTTAAATCACACCCGAACTAAAGCTTGGCAGGCTC
The DNA here is from genome assembly GCA_900490955.1 of Micoletzkya japonica. Taxonomy (NCBI): domain Eukaryota; kingdom Metazoa; phylum Nematoda; class Chromadorea; order Rhabditida; family Diplogasteridae; genus Micoletzkya; species Micoletzkya japonica. The sequence continues at coordinate 56,956 of LS846472.1, read as the reverse complement.
GATAATGTTAGGACTCCATCCGTACTTTGGCGGCATACCTGCACAGCCCTATTAGATTTTAAGCTGCTCGAAAAAGCATTTTCATATATGCGCACGGACCCGACGGTCGGGTGGTAGGCCCCCTCATTCTGACAGAAGCGTAACTTGGTAGGCGCCTTATTCTTCCAGATGCTTCATTGGTAGGCTAACCAAAGCCTCAAGTTATTCAATGGTAAGCTCTAGTTCAAAGTTATGGGCGGTAAGGCTGCCCATGTATGAGCATTTTGATCTCGGACGCACGGACTCGGTGCCCAGGTATTGTGTTATTCTCCCCTGTGTGCAGGTAGCCAAGTACGGGGGCGGGTCGGAGTCGCGGCTGCTCTTCGCCGAGGAGGACCTGGATCGGAGCATGGAGAAGATCGAGGTACGGTACCTTGGACCATATTTTGGCAGTAATTACTAGGAAACTGTTAGCGTATAGATGTATTATTTTATTATTTTAATAATATAGAGTTGCTTTGAAGGTGATCGACTTCCACGAGCAGAGGGAGGTGAACGGAGTGCGATTCTGGCCGTACGTGGCGGGGCACGTACTCGGCGCGTGTATGTTCATGATCGAGATTGCGGGCGTGAAGATACTGTATACGGGTAAGTCCGTCCCCCCTCCCCTTTATGTGCTACGGAAAGCTCGAAAAGCACCGTGTCCGCGTACGTATTGCTAATGCATACTCGAGCACAGACCCGACCGTTTGGTGCTAGAGACCCCATCAGCGTACGTGGGCTACTGTTGTCTGAACGTTTTTGCAGGCTGCCTTACATAATTATGGAAAATCGGAAGCAGCCATACTAAAAAGTGTTTTGCTTATTAGTCTCTAGTATAGGCACCCATCCTAACGTCCGATTGGACAATCACGCCCATGTATGCCCATCATTGATCGGCTAACCAAAGCCTCAAGTTATTCAGTGGCAGCCTCTAGTTCAAAATAATGGACGATAGAGCTGCCCACGTATGTTCGAAAGCTCCGTAAAAGGTCGATCTCTTATCTCTTAAGGTGACTTCTCCCGACTCGAGGACCGGCATTTGTGCGCGGCCGAATTGCCGGCCATGCGACCGGACGTGCTCATCTCGGTGAGATTTTCTTTCATATTTTGTCTTATTTTTCTTATTTTGAATAGTTTCCAGATAGCGAAATATTTCGTAAAAGAAATTCTCCGTAAGTGCGTATTGACGAACACGCGTCAAACATGTAACGTTCGACATCAGTTACTGTCGGAACAGAATATTCCGCAAATGAGTCTAAGCTTTTCATTGTCAGGAGTCGACATACGGCACGCAATTGCACGAGAACAGAGAGGACCGAGAGCACAGGTTTTGGTTTTTTTTTGTCCATTCCTTTCTTTTCCTGAGATTTTTAAATGCACCGGCCGTTTGCTATCTAGAGCCACTACCAGGAGAAATAGTGAATTTGAATGCACTTTTCGGAATCGGACCCCTCCCTCCCGCAGACCGCACTTGGGAAATTACGCGTGTCGCGAAATTTGTTAAAATATGATCGTTTATGCCCTGGTCACTACAATAGGTCATAGCTGGAATAGTTCGTCCATGATCTTTGATCCTTGATCTTTGATATCTCCAGATTCACGTCGATGGTCCACGAGATTGTCGGTCGCGGGGGCCGGGTGCTCATTCCGGCTTTTGCCCTGGGGCGAGCCCAGGAGCTTCTCCTCATTCTGGATGAGTACTGGGAGTCCCATCCCGACCTGCACGACATTCCCGTTTACTGTATGTTCGTTATTTACCTACATGGACGCGGTTGTCCGATCGGACGTTAGGATGGGTGTCTGCATCGGAAAAGGATGGCTGCGATTGAGTTTCTTTAATTACGTAGGGGAGCCTGTAGAAATGGTAGGACAACATTAGCCCTTGTATGGTTAAAGTAATGTAATAGGCTTTTTCTTTGCTAGCACTTCTCTTACAAGATCCATCTCACATTAAAAATCCAGCTGTTTTGGTATATAGTAGCTTGATGGATGGATTCCATGTGAAATGAGGTTGGAGTCCATTTATGCTTCAGTATGTCTATTATTGGGAAACTACCATTTCTTCAAATCGGTCATTATATCAACCTTGATTAGCATACAGCAAGTGTTGATGAAATGACCGATTTGATGAAACGGATGTTTCGCATAGGTGGGCGCGGTTGCAGGTACCGTGGTTGGGTAGCTTACTGCAGAAGGTTTGCAACAATAGTGTAGGCTGCTGCATAAGAATAATTTGACGAGATTTCTCGACCATCATGTGTGGGTGGGCCACTGCAGCAATTTACCAGCAAATATATGGCTTGTTGATATATGGCTTGCAGATGCCTCGTCGCTGGCGAAGAAGTGCATGGCGGTCTACCAGACGTTCGTCTCGGGCATGAACGAGCGGATTCAGAAGCAGATCGCCGTCAACAACCCCTTTGTCTTCAAGCACATCTCCAATCTCAAGGTGGGCGATCATTAATAGAGTGGACCATTTACCCCCACCCCTTGACTCCCCCGTTTTTAATAATTTAATTAAAATAAATAATTTAATTAATAAACGTATGGCTGAAAATGCGTCGCTGGTTCAGGGAATGGACCACTTCGAGGACGTTGGTCCGTGCGTAATCCTAGCCTCGCCAGGCATGCTGCAGAATGGGCTGAGCAGGGAGCTGTTTGAGAGCTGGTTAATATTATTGCTTTTTTATATTTGTTTTATTATTTTATTTTAATAGCTTAATATATCCTTACATCCTTACACTATTCAGCAACGTGTTCCGTTATCTTACTTACATGTGTAGGTTATTGTCGATCCTCGCATTCAAATTTGCGTTGGACGGTAGTACCTCATGGGGTATGCGGTACGTTCCCGTGTTAAGGTGTACCGACCCGAAGAACGGGTGCATCATTGCTGGGTACTGTGTCGAGGGAACGCTGGCTAAGGTAGGAGAGCTAGGGGATGGGGCGATAAGGGTTACGGTACATACGTAGGCAGCCATCTCTGAAATGCTTCAGAAACGGCCCTACCAAGGTACGAAATCATACATTATCAAGCCTACCAGTTGAAATTTCCTAGCAAATTTGACCCTACCAAAGTAGAATTTCGAAAATAATACCACCCATACTTCCGGTCGGTGCCCACATATGTTACGGTATATAGTTACGGTTGAGGCGAAAATGTTTCAGTCGACTCACTCCTTTTTCTGACGAGAGCGCGAGGCGGTATTGAAGAGAGTGCTGGCAAAGTAGGAAAGGGGGCGTTTTACTGGCGGAATTTTTAATCAATAATAATAATAATATATCAGGCGATTCTCGGCGAGCCGGAGGAGGTGACTTCGCTCAGTGGAGAACGACTGCCGATGCGGATGCAGGTGAAGCTGATTTAGCCTGAGGGGCAGATTGAGCCTCAGGGTTAGACCTCCCTCCTGAATCGAGTCCGACCACCGAATTTCTGGGGTTACGTTTCATGCATGACATGACGAAAGTCTCTCTTGGTATGACCAATGCCTGAAGCCTGACCATGGAATAATGGTCTAATTCGATTAAATGGATGCGATTCGGAAGGTCTACTCAGGGCATACATGGGCTAGTCTTGTCCTAACATTTGTGCAGGCTGACTTACGTATTAGTCAGGGAAAATCAAGTGTAGCCAACCTTACAAGTGTTTTTTTGCTAACGCCTGAGGGACAGATTGAGCAGGAAATCTAATCTGTACGCTGTAATCCATACATAATGTACGTGGGCAACCACCTGGTTTTGAGGAAGAGGGTACCAGTGTACAGACAAAAACCGTCCAAATATCGAGAAATAGGGCTACCAATGTACAAAATTGTACGTGAAAACCTGTTGAATTAATAAAATGAATAAATAAATACCGCAGGTTGGCTACATCTCCTTCTCGGCGCACACGGATTTCGAGCAGACTTCGTCGTTCGTCAAGACACTGCGGCCGCCGCATCTGGTGCGCTTTTTATTTATTTATTTATTTATTTAGTTATTTATTTTTACTTTCAATTTTGTAATTTGTTGGTGCACAACGTATCCTTCATTCTAACGCAACTCGTTAATCTTGCAGATTCTCGTCCACGGTGAGATGCACGAGATGAACCGGTTGAAGGCTGCCATTCAGCGACAATTCGCTGACGAGAATATTCCTATCGACGTTGGTCATATTTATATTTATCGATGTATTGTTTGCATGGTACTGTGGAATGGGGAGGGTTATAGTCGAGAAAAACGGAACGTTTAATTCAATTTTACGCGTTACGCTGTTTAGCAGATTTTTCACACTGAGCGAGCATCATTCTGTTCTACATCAAGTTGTCAAAGAGAGTGAATGCTTTTTGAGATCACCACAAAGACTTTCACATAGCACGCATCGGGATTGGATAGAATTATGCTAGAGGCCCCGGACTCTGAATTACGCCCGGAACGATTATTTCCCCTTTTTCTCTACTATATTAGAATATGTGGATCATGGCATGTTTGTTATTCCATGCTGGCAGATAGTGGGCAGTTTATGCGATGAGAAATGTCGAATACAGGTGCACAATCCGAAGAACACTGAAACGATCCGGCTTCATTTTCGAGGAGAGAGGACGGCCAAGATTGTGGGAGACATGGCTATTGCTGCGCCGCAGGTATTATTATTATTTCTATTTTATTTTTATTCAAGTTCACCCTGTGATAGAGCGTTCCATTCGGGTCTTTCGTTTTCGGTATTTCGCGATCAATTGGTAATAAACCTATGGCTAGCGTGTAATGGGTGAACCCGTGAACAAGACGAGAATGGAATACTGCACTCGGATCTATCCATCTACCTACTGCTTCGCTTCTCGGCCTTTTGGGCTAATCTTTTGGCCAAGATCAAAGTGCTGTATGTAGCAATAAGCAGGAACCGGGATTATTGATCTAAGACTTTCAGTTTTCGTCAATAACAAGCATTATCTTTTTTGCAGAACGGAGAACTGCTCTCGGGCGTGCTGGTCAAACGGAACTTCAACTACCACATTATGGCGCCGAAGGACCTGAGCGGTACGGGACCCATTTTTTTTATTCATTGGTTTTGAGCTTCCCTCCTGAAAATTATTCTGTTTAGAAATTTTAAGTTTAATACTTTCAACATTAAAACGTTGGATATCGGTTTTGTGCTAACGTTCAGGCTTAAAACATCGGAGAAAAGCCACTATAATTAAAAATAATTTATCCATTATTAACTAATCGATACCTGCAGCCTACACCGACCTGTCGTCGTCGCGTCTCACGCAGAAGACGGCGGTACGGTATTCGCACTCGCTGTCCCTGCTGCTCTTCAACCTGAGGTATTGGCTGTTTCGCTGAAAAGCAATCGCAAGTAGTAAATAACGCGCTTTTGCCCTATATTTACGCATGACTATTTTGTTTGTTATGATCTTGGGCTCTCGGGCTTGTAAGAGCGGTTCCACGTATCATATTATCTAGCGCGGACATGGAGGCAAACGTTTACTCAGATTCCGATGAACGAATCGTCCCTAGACCAGATTTTTCACGTACAATCTGAGTATCGGTATGAGGAAGCCCGAAAAAAAATGTGATATACTGTAAATCTATATATTTCTAGGCAACTGAGCGAGGACGCTAATTTGGTGGAGGAGCGAAAGCCGTCGCTGGACATGTCCGTGCCAACCCATGTGTTCAAGATATTCGAGGTGAGCCCCCCCCCCCTCCTCCTCCTCAGGCCTAGGAGCTTACTTTATGCGACACTTACTTTAGTTAAAAGCTTACTTTAGTTAATATGCTCAAGATACGGTGGCCTATGTAGATCTTTAAAAACGATTGGTCGCTTGTGCTGCAGGACTCGATCACGCTCCACTGGTGTTCGGGCGCGTCGGTGGTGGTGGTCGAGTGGGTCTCGAACCCGGTACACGATATGTACGCGGACGCGGCACTGGCTGCGGTCCTCCACGCGGAGAGCAACCCCATGCCGGAGAAGTGTGAGTTCTCCTGGGGGGAGGGGGCAGGGGTTACGGTAGATATTAGTGATGTAAACGTTCCGTCAGTAAGCCTCATTCCTACTTAGCTATCAATGAAAATATAGTTGAGGGAAATTTTCCGTGTGTTGTTCGCAATCCTGTTGTCGATGAGAGAGAGAGAGAGAGAGAGTGTGTGTGTGTGTGTGTGTGTGTGTGTGTGTGTTTGTAGACAAAGTAGGAAAATGCTGTAAGTACTGACCTTTTTTTAAAATTTATTGTTCTTCCTTTTGGTGTTGAGAATTTTCAAAATAGCCATGACGTAGCACAGTGGAAACGGTTCTGACTCATGGTCAGGAGGGATGTGGGGTTACGGTAGATGATGATGATGAGAACAGACGATTACGGTAGGTGACGAGAAAAAGCGGTTTCAGACCTGCCCAAGACGGAGGATGTTGTGTGGCCGACGGACGCCCTGGAACAGACCATTCGCGATGTGAGTTGCCGGTTCTATTAGACTGTGAGAGCCGTATGCTTTGCTGATTGGTTTACACTGTATTTTGCATTTTGCACTGTGGTCTTTTTTCCCCTCGAAAGTGTGAACTACGAATGGGGCGCGTAACACGTGACTGAGAATAAACCATTATTTCGATAAATTATTATAATTGCTTATGATTCGTGCATTGCAGGTGTGCGGCGAGGAGGCTACCGTACGACAGGATGGACCGTGCATCTTCGTCGAGGTTGATGGACGGACTGCCAAGGTTTGCGAATCGCAATTGCGATCTCGGATTGTGGAAAGTGATCATACTCGCGAAATGAATGTTTTGCTGTCTACTTTTTTGTCTGGCTAGTAGGGGGTGTCTTAGGATCTTTCTTCACGATTTTAGAATCTGCATATTTTAGTCCCCTTAAGGTGGACACGGACTCGCTGACCGTTGAATCGGACGACGGGCTTCTGAAGCACCTTCTGACGTCGTTGACCACGAAGACCACGGCAACCTTAACTAAGGTCGAGTGACCTTCGCCGCTAAGGTTAAGGTTATAGTTAAATTAGGGAAGATCTTAAGGCTAACTTAGTATGTTGTTGGCAAAGATTGTTGTTAGGCGTACAGTGATCACTCTTGCTGATCTCAGTTGTGGTCTGCTAGGACGGTTGTGTTCCCGTTTGATTGTTATGTTTATGGTGACCTTCTCGATAGACTGTATATATGAAGAGTGGGGAGGACGGTCGTTTATATCAGATAGGATTACAGTGCACGGTGCAGTCCGGTTTGAATGACTCGCTTGGTGTTCCGTTGGCCCAACCTTTAATGAACGATTAATATTTCTTTGATAGGTTTGAGCTTTATCCAGCTATCGTTGTTCATTAACTGTTTAGTGGTTGTTCCCTGATCACGTCTTCTTCGCATTCTGTTCTCTACACGTTCTTTAGGCCCGCGGTATTCGCCCCCCCCCCCCTCTCGTATTGTGTTTCACGTGGGGTATAAAGGAGAAGCTCAAGGGGAGGCAGGTGTTATATTGTTATATTGTTGAGGTGCGTTCGAGACGCGAGAGAATATCTCATCTTTTTGCCGTTGTTCGTCTTGATCTTGCACGTCGAGATCTTTTTTTTTTGCCTCACAAGGCTTCGTGCTCTGGGCAGAGTGGTCTGCTTCAGAGGAAAGATGGATCCGTGCGCAAATTGAGAGTGTGTAGGCGAGAGAGCATGGCTATTGGGGAGACGCAGAGGTGCACGTTGTGTCCGGGGCCTATGCTTCGTGGCGAAAATACGGCTGTCTGGGCGGTTTTCATGTTTTCACTAATTGATCGCCCACGACCGTTTATCTGGCCCAACCCCATACATTGAAAATACAGTGCGGCACGATCAGTTTGCGATAGTCATACGGTAACCAAAACGTTACCGTAACCCATTTTTGCGCAAAATTTGCATATTTTCTTGGTATTTCTGCACCAAAACGTTGCGCCATGATCGACATTTGCCAGTTTCTAGGTAGAAAAAATTACAGTCATTTGCGCCATAGGATACGATTTTTTTTAAAAGATGAAATATACGGTAACAAAAAGGTTACAGTATGCTTAAAGCGTTTGCCGTTTTAGGATGTAGGGTGAGAACGTACGTGTCGCCGTCATGCGTGCTCCCCAATGTCTCGCATTCTCCTCCCCCCCCCCAATTTTCTCCCCTCTGTCCGTCTTCAATCTCGATGCGCTCACATTCGTGCCATTCATCTCGCGCTCTCTGATTGCGACCTTTTCACGCGCGGCAATGGGAGAACCGGGAAATTAAGGAAAAGCTGAAAATTGAAGGGCGGAAAATGGCTCTTCTCTGTAGCATAGCCAGCGGTGCGCCCCGTAGGGAGTTTACTCGGGTCCCCTTTTGACGCTTTTTCGGGGGGGGGCATATCCCGGTATTTAAAGAAGTCTGAAAGATAACCGTGAACAGGCGTCAAAAATAGAACCCTAGAGTTTACGGCCTTTATTCGCAGCTATATAAATGTACAGTATTATTAACGGGAAAAGTTCCGCTAGTGTTCCCATTCCCTACTTCGTCTGGACTCTTTTCATGCCTCTCCGCGCTTTCAGAGGAAATAGGAATGAAACAATGTTTTCCTGAAAAGGTAGAACGATGTTAAATATCACAACTTGAAAATTGCGCTTTATTTGACACTGAAACATCATCTATTTCGTGTTTTTCTCTGAATTTTATTTACGATGTTAGGAGGGGGGTACGCTCGGGAAATATAGCAAATGATTTCAGAAAATGGAGAATCCGGTAGTGTTGTCGTAGTCCTCCTTTCTCGGAGGGGTCTTTCCCTCCTTTTCTAGGAGGAGAAGGCTCGGAGTAGGGGTAGAATCGATGCATGCGCACACACTTTGGATGGCAGGGAATGGGGGGAGGGGAGCAAGAGAAAGTAAGAGGGAGAGGGAGAAGCGTGCTACGAGGGAAAAGGGGAGTGAGAGATAGATAGAGTTAGAGAGAGTTATGGCTGGAAACCACGGGGAGAACTACGAGGGGCGGAATAATGAATCATTAGGAGGAGAGGGTGAATGAGGCTGCGAGAGGGAAAAGAAGAAGATACGGGGGTTGGGGAAGGAGAGTTTTGCTTTTTTTGTGTTAGCGCCTGCATCGCGAATGTAACTGCACTTTTCGATTGCTTATGACTTTTATTGGTTATCTCATTTACCGATGATGTTATAAAGGGTGCTTTAGGCTTGTTAGGGGGGGGGGGTTTAAAGATTTCTGGAGCAGAGTTTAGCCTGCGTAGATTGGGCATTCTAGCGTGTTTCTCGGCAGCCTAGAGAATATGTGGAAAGGGGAGGGGCTTAGGGAGAGGGCATAGGCTTTTGTTTCGGGTCCCTTTAAGCTTTCCACTTCTTCTTTCTCACCCTCTCCCTCCTATTCCTAGCTCCTCTCGCTTTCATCCTCAGTATCCATTCGCGCGCTGTCTAAATGCCAAGCAAGGGAAAGGGATAGCTGTTCCCGCTTCTAGCCCCCCCCCTCTAGCCTTTATTGTTTTCATGAGGATTTATCAGCCCTTTTTAGTGTTCTAGTGAGCTTATTCCAACAGTTCGGAGTAGAAAAAGCCTCGAAGCATCGACGTCTACTCTATTGCGTTTTGTAGAAGGTCTGAAACTGCACTGGTGCTGGTTTATCGTTTGTTTTAGCAGTGGTGGCCTTATGGCGAAACATTTGAGCAAAGGCGTATCTTATAGACCAGAGAGCGCAAGCACGCTGTTATCGCGCTGTTTGGCAGGCGTCTGATAACGCGCTTTTTGCCACTTCACCACAATGAATCTTTTTGTGAGCTTTACCGAAACATGCTGCTGCAACGACTGTTCCATATTTTTTTCCCGGAAATTCTCTGGGACCAATGTATACTTTCGTTAATAGCTTATTTTTTTATTCTTAAACTTCCTTGTGCTCTTCTGTACTCTGTCTTCACCACCTTTCTCTCTACCGTACCCGTCCTCTACCGCTTACCGTAACCCGCCATACCGTAATCCCCCGCTCTCCTTCCAGTCCATGTCATTTCGGGGATGGCGCGTGTGGACGCGCCTGGAACGGAATGGCGCCGTCAAGGTTCGTTTTGGTGTTTAGTGGAAATGGAGAATCGCCGAATCGAGAAAAAAGCACACTCATAAATGAGATTTCTTTGCGGAATAAAGGCATGAATAGAATCGTGCTTAGAAAGCGTAGCACTTCGTGCCTTATTGTTAGAGATAGACTGATAGCCGTGGCTTACAATTAGGATAACGCACGTTTTGAAGGACAAAAACAGGAAAAAAATAAATGAAATAAAGAATTCGGTGCATTATATTGTGGCCGTTCAGGTGGCGGTGGAGGCGCCGAAGAAGGAGGAGGTGCTGGTGATGTGTGGACAGGCACTGTACACGCTGCGTGAGTGGGGGGGACGAGCGGGGATCTAAAACTATCCGGGCTATCTTTCATAAAATTCCGGTCTCGTATATGGGCTATTTGAGATATAGGACATCGCGAAATGCGCAAAAAAAATCGGGATAGAATCTTGGCACTAAAGCAAAAAGGCCACGATTCCGCCGGGTTTCTTGGCTTTCGTGAAAGAATTGCATCCTGAGTTTTCATTTTGCTATATGGCCATGTCTTGCAGCTCTCGTCCAGTTCGAGACGGAACGAAGGACGTTCAAGAAGGTTGCCGATGCCTACGGCCTTATGGGCGTGCTTCGGCTGTCGCCCGGTTGGTTTTTTTAGTGACTGTGTGGTGGGCAGTTGCATACGTGGGCACTGATCGGAAGTATGGGTGGTAGGCCCAATTATTTTCGTCATCTTACTTTGGTAGGCTCAAATTTGCTAGGAAATTTCAATTGGTAGGCTTGATAATTTATGATTTCGTACTTTGGTAGGGCCGTTTCTGAAAATATTGCTGGGAAGGTTGCCCACGTATGGGCAGTTGGTACAGGAGGGCGCCATAGACAAGCATCGTGATTGGGCTCCTTATTAGCATAGCCTATGCACGTGTTGGGTAAGCTGAATCGTGTGCTCACAGATGACCATCCCCTCTCCGTATTCAGAGGAATCCGTCCTCGTCCTGGTCACGGGCGTCGTCTCCGTGGGGCGTCTGGTGCACGACGCTGACGTCCTCCGGGTGACGGGGACGGACTTCGTCTCGCTGACCACGCAGGCCCCCTCCCTGGAGGCACTCGACCCCCGCCTGCCCAGTGTGAGGTTTTTTTCATTCACTCATTTATCTTATTTTCATCGGGGTTACGTATGGTGATGACAGCGATAGAAAATCGTGGGTTGGAGAATGCACTATATTCGAATTGCTACGTTTGCAAAATGGTGTGCGAATAGTTTGCCTATTTTCAGCTCCAACGGCTCATCTCCTCCGGGTCATTCTACTTCTCCGCCTCGCCTGACTTTGACCTGACGCTCAATGCGCAGAGGAGGGCCGAGGGCAAGACGACGGACTTTCGCTTCTTCTGGTCAGTGGGCAGAGATAAGTTGAGCGCAGTGGTTAATAGACTTGAATTTCACATTCCAAGTGCCTCGATTATGTCGGTACCGACGTATTATTTGATCTATGCACCGTATGGTCTCTCCACTTGCTTACAATTAGCTAACAATTGTGTCTACGCGCTCTATTCGGAAGCCCTGCTTACCTACCGTACCCTCTAACCCTCATTCCCTCCAGGAACCGTTCCCTTCACTTTCCCCTCGAACGGTACGGCGTCGACTCGTCGGAGTGGCTGCTCAAGTGCATGTGCGGCTCGGTCCTCGTGCGTACCGTATACGTCGGCCATCGGACGGCCAAGGTACGGTAACTAGAGGGAACGAGAGGTTTTGGCGTGCTCCGAGGGCATACTCGGAAGCAGCTCGTCTTCCGAACGGTCCTACTGCTATCTTATATGGCGAAGAAGGCGTTGTTTAGCGCCAGAATTACTATAATATAACCTATTCTGATAATGTGCTTCTTAGGGGGTAAGTGAATTAGGATAAACTGAATACAGCTTGTAGCTCTACAAAAAAATCCCTTCGTAAATAAGCTTACTCTCAGGCAGCGGTGGTGTCGCGTCTCTCCTGTGAGCGAGTCGGTACGCGATTCAACGTCCGAGGAGCGAATGACCTGGGGGCTGTGGCGAACTTTGTAGAGACGGAACAGGTTGGATGATCAGATAGATAACTCAATGGATAGATATAATATATGGTTTATGCAATTCACGAGGAAATGCGAAGCAAGAATGTATGTTACGAATTGAAAGCTCTTGCGCTCCTAATGAACGAAAAGCTGTTTGTTTTGATGGTTATGGTATTGTCCCCTTGAACAAGGTATGCGCGTTGCAGTTGCTGGTATTCGAAGACGAAGAGGTCTCCTTTATCCAGATACGGGGGTCCATTCCGCTGTTCTGGGACCAGCCCGGACTGCAGGTTTGATCCTACTATTAGCGAAAACGTTCCGTCCCTTAGCTCGTTCCTACTTCGTGCTACGGTAGCGAGGTAATTGCTATTGTAATGGCCAGACGGCATTGTTTTTGGCGATATCTCCTTCGCGATAGTCGTCAGTTCTTCTATGATAACGACGAGACTTATATGTGTGCATTTGCATATCACTTAAAGCCTTTCCTAAATTATAGGTGGGCTCGCACAAGGTCAAGCTGCGTGCCTTCGAGGCATCGGTTCCCGCATACTACCGGTCAGTGGCGCCTCCCAGTTGTTGTTGTTTTTTCATCGGTTTCATTTCTTGGCTTTCCATATCTTGCGACGAAGAAGCCAAGCTATTCGTATTTACTAGATGCCATAATTGAGGATAGCTAGGCCATTCGATTCCGCGTAGCTAATTGTGCGTCCGTTGAAGCGTAAAATCCACGGGACAGTTGAGAATTGCGCGCAGGGCCTTGCCAGTCTTTTTCCCGTTTATTTTGAATATTAACAATAAATATAATTATAGGCATTAAAATGTATATTTCAGGCACTTCTACCAACTGCGAAAGCTGTACCACGATGACGTAGTGGTCGTCAATTTGCTGGGTCGGAAGGAGGGAGAACGGATAATAGGGGAGGCATTCAAGGTAGCCGTCTTCCCTTCTAAAGCACAACGTTCTGCTCCATAGGATCTTTAGATTCGTGTCTTTTTCCCGATTATGTTTCTTTTTTTTCTTTTTTTTATAAATACCACGACATTTGTGCATTTGTTGAAAAGGCTCAAAATGAGCTTACCGGTGCAATGCAGACCCTCATGAAACCCCCGCCTCTTGGGAGGTGTATGCACCTTTAAGTTTAGTAGTAGATTTACAATAAATATCAGAGTATTCCCCTTTTTTGTTATCTCCTTCCCCTATCTCTCAACTTTACCCAAGATATAAAGCCTTTTCTCATAACACTGATCAAACCGATCGTATCCTGTTGCAGACGCAACACGCAAAGTGTGTGCCCGAGGTGCCGTTCATCGCCTTCGACTACCACGCGGAGATGCGCGCCTCGAAGGAGAACATCGAACGGTTGAAGGTGAGAGAAGGATACGGTAGATGGATAGCGGTGGGTACTAGAGAATGCATGAGAGTTCTTCTAGTCAATAGGTTTCCTTGCGTATGCTGGCGAGACGCGTCGCGATGATGACCAATGATGTACGGGACATAATCATGGAAACAATACGGCAGTCTAGTGTGTGTCCAGTGTATAGCGCGCATTTCCCACATACATGGGCAACCTTCCCCGCAATATTTTGAGAAACGGGCCTACCACTGTACGAAATTACGCATACCAATTGAAATTTTGTAGGAAATATAGGCCCCTACCAAAGTAAAATCACCGAACAAATACCACCCATACTTCGGGTCGGTGCCCACGTATGATTTCCCATCTCCACTGTTACAGTGATTTTGACAGACAAAAGATTCTCGTCTCGCAGTTTGTCCTGTACAACATGAATAAGCTCATTTTGCAGAAGCAAATCCTACCGTACGCAGAAAAGCACGGGTTCTTCCACGCAAAGGGCGGTCGAGTGCTACGGTATTTGCTCCCTTTTTCCGTCATTTTTCTTCGACCTTTCATTTCTGTCGGGGTTTCTCTCACTGGGTGCAATAGAGTTGGATTCTGACGTAACTAAGATGCACTACAATTCTTGTAAAAAACGCGTATTTGCAGTGAGCAAAAGGGCGCGATTCGGACCAACTGCCTTGACTGTCTGGATCGGACGAACTGTGTACAGACAGTATTGGGATTGCATGTGAGTCTTTTTACGTTTTACTTCGCGAATAAATATATATGTCCTAGTTTTGTTATTTTGTTTTTGTTCTTCTAAATTTTGACAAACACCGAAGAGTTGTGCGAAAATGAGTTTATCCAGTGAAGAGGGGCGCAATGTTTTCATTGCATTATACTTGATTCAAGTATGTTTAAGATTTATTTGTTTATTTATCTATTTAGATGCTCCGCGAGCAGTTGGCCGCGTTGCAAATGGAGACGAATAATGCGAATACGCTGACGAGGATTGAGGAGGTCGAAAGGGGCATAGGAGAGGGTATTCTGGAATCACTAGCTAGCTCTTAAGCTGCAAATGTGCTTGGTCATTGGAAGTTCTAATTTAGAACGTGAAAGATGCCGACGTACTTCTAACAAGCAATCAATGATGATCATAGCTTATGTTATATGTATCAATGATGGCAGCAGCTGATGTATGACTTGTCTTGCAAAACAAGTGCAATGTTCAGGTGTTCAAGGACGTCTGGCAGAAGAACGGTGATCAGTGCAGTGTCATCTACGCGGGCACGGGCGCGCTGGAGGGCAAGAGCAAGGTCAGCGGGAACATACGTGGACAGCTTTACCGTCAATATTTTTTTTTAAATGGAGCCGACCAATGCGTAAATTGATGATTTGATCAGCCTAACAATGAGATTTCTGGCATTATTTGGCGCCTACCAAGTCATGTTTCTCGTCAGATGAGGTAGGCACCACCCGACCGTCGGGTTGTGCTCAAGTATGAGCGGGAACGTTGGCTTTCTTTCTGTGGGCTACAAACTGTAGTATGCAAATTTTCCCACCTTGAATGCGCCTCCATTCTGTAATAATCACTGTGGGCTAATAGCTTGCGCCTTCTTAAGAAGCCATAAAATTATTGGTTTTAAAATTAGATAAATCAATTTGAAGAAGGTACAGTTTGGAGGGCCTAGAAGTGGAGGGGGGAAGGACCGGGGCTTCACTGCTTCCGGATAATTGCGGAAAAATAGATTATTTAAGTTGAAAGACGCGTCGCGGTCGATCGCGCGTACGATCCAGAACAACCTGATGGACGGATCGAAGCAGGAGAGCTTCCACCTCTTTCTACAAGGTTCGCTTCCTCTTTTTTTCCGCTTTTGCGGGATTTCTAATCTAGATCCGTATAAGGAAATTTGTATTGAGCGGAATATGGTTGATAAAGTTTATGATAGTTTTAGTTGGATGGAAAGTGTTTTTCATCGCGCTACTTCCCTTATCGTCCCATTTCCCTTCATTGTAGGCAGTGCGGTCCCGCCGACAGAGTTCGACCGCGCGTGCAACCTGCTGCCCGCGAGTCTCGTGCAGGGTTCGTCTTTGATCTTTGATCTTTGATCTTTGGTCTTTGATCTTTAATCATTTGCTAGTTGATCTCTTCGGTCTTCACATAATTGAAATGCGTATTCCAGGCAATTTCTACTTTCGCGGTAAGTGCCCCAGATCGGTGTTGTGTTGTTGAACTATTGCAAGAAACTCTTTTTTTTCTCCTTTCGATTTTCCTTATCTCGAGCTCGCTAAGAGATTTCATAGATATCGTTCGTACAATGCTTGCGTGTCTGTGGAGATTGCAAATGGTGAAAACAGGAAAATTAATTTTTATTGAATTAATGATTGCAGAGTGCGCCTCGGCGGTATCCAGCCTCTTGGAGCAGTCCTCTGAGTTGACTACTCCAGCGCCGCTTACGGTCTACGTTGGTAAGCGTTTTATCGGCATTTTCCTATCTACAGAACAGAGGCTTTGCGACAGCTTTTTTTAGTTTTCTTTGACACTTTGACACTTATTTTAGCCTTTGACACTTACAAATTGCAAAGTATTATGGTATTTGGTTGAGGTACGTGGAACGTCAACGGCGGCAAGAACATCCACAATGTGGCTTTCCGAAATGAGGCGAAACTTAGCGATTGGATCTTTCCGCACGCGAATCTGAGTGAGTCGACCATGCGAGGGCAAAATAATGGTCCATTATTCAAGAGTAAGAGGTTTTGAAGTTAACCGCTCTTCTTTGAGCGGTTTATTTTCCTTATCCGACGTCTGCATCTTTGAAGAGAACGTTTACTGGTGTTTATGAAGTAAGGAAAGGATATGTTGATCAAAGTTTCTTATTAAAGCAAATGAAGCGACGATTACCGTAGTCCTGTTACAGTATCCGTCGCGGACATGGACTCAACTCCGGATCTGGTAGCGATCGGAGTCGAAGAGTTGGTAGACCTGAACGCGTCGAATATCGTCAAGGCGAGGTTCGTTCCTCATCGCTTCATCCTAACTAATAGTACGCTAGGTTGCGAATTGTTTCCAATAGTTTTGTTACCTTCAATTTTGCTTCAAGAAGCTATTCTCTCAGCAAATTTCTCTCTGTCCGGGAAAGTTCTCACAAGGAACGCAGCACGCTAAGCTGCTCAATCCCGGTGAATTGCAGTTTCACCTGCTCTATTTTTACTGGGCACACTGTGCGCTACAATAATCATGGTACAGGAGAAATACGCCAGATTTAGAAAATATTTTCCGCCAGTATTTTTATTTCTATTTACGACGAGATGGCCATGCTTTATGGAGAGAGAGTGCGGACAAAGTAGGAATGGCGTTTACTGATGGAACGTTTTCGTCAATAATATGAATGTTGTGCGAAACGTGAACATCAGCAGTACCCGATTGCGTATCTCCACTTATTATTTATTTATTTATTTATCGTTTACGGAGATTAGCCTCCTGTTCATGGCGTGCTCCGATTGCACGTGGCCCGACGTTTCACCAGTCCGAGTTCCGAAATGTCCATGCTCTCTCGCCCCCCACTATCTTAATTTGCATACGGAGCTATTTTACGCCGCATAACGGTGTGACTACTCGGAGCAGTCGTAATAATTAGGGTTGGAAAAGGAAGAGCAGTAAACGTCTTCCTTCCTTTCATTGTTCTTTTTTTTCTTCTTCCATTCAGTGCACGGCGTAGGTAAGCGTGACAGCTGCTCTTCCTATCCCAAGTTGACATTCCCAACCCGAGTAATAAGGCTCATACATGGCCAGGCGCCCGTCAGTCGGGTGGCAGGCCCCTCTTTTTTTATCGAATAAGCTTACAATTAGCTTGGTAGGCATAACGTTATGCTATAAGCCTTATTGGTGGACTACGAAAAGCCATAATTTTGTACTTATGGTAGGCCTTAAACTGAAGCAATTGTCGGTAACCCCGCCCACGTATGATAATAAATGAATAAATAATAGTGATCTGCTGATTGCAGTACCACCAACCAGCGCCTGTGGTGTGACGCATTGCGAAAGACGCTTCTGGAACGGGCGCCCTACGTCCTCCTGGGCTGCGAGCAGTTGGTCAGTTTGTTGCCGTCACTCTCCACATTTCAATTTTGCCTACTGCTAACGGCAATACAATTTTTTTCTTTTATTTTATCTCAGAGAGAAGAGAGTAGGGTGGTGGCCGTTTCGTGAGTTTTTTTTAAACCGAAAATGGAGTATGTCACTTGCTTTGAAGAACTGTGCAAGGAGTGAGATTGCACGCAAGTTTGAAGAAGCCTTGCTATAATTTCCTTACTCGGTATCATTTCCTTCAAGGTGGGCGTGTGTCTGTTCGTGTTCGCCAAGGCCAAGCTGGCCCCCTACCTAAGGGACTTCTCCATCTCCTCCGTCAAGACCGGAATGGGCGGGGCGACCGGGAATAAGGTGAGCCGGGAATAAGGTTTTAGCGTGGCTAACTTGCGCTACTACGGTAGACGCAGACCAGCATAGATATCGTTGACGAAAACGTTCCGGCAGGTATCGCATTCCTACTTTGTTTCGGCCCTCTTCATACCGCTCCGCTCTCTTGTCAGACAAAAGAATGTGGCGAAATTTCTTTATCCTCAACCATAATGCAGAATGAAGGACTACTCTCCTCGGATTTACAGTATTCTCCTTTTCCAGGGTTCGGTGGGCCTGCGGCTGGTGGTCCACTCTACGAGCATCGTCTTCATCTGTTCACACTTTGCCGCAGGGCAGAATGAGGTGCGACTTCAAGCCTTGTCTTTTCCAGGTCTAGTCAATCGTTATCTGGCAGCGAATGCTAATTGTAGGCATTATATAGGTTAAAATTATCAAAAGATATTTATGTGTTTATTAACTTGTTGATATTGGCAGGTTCGGGACCGTAATGAAGACTGGAATACGGCCTACCGCAAGCTGCTGTTCTCGGGCGGGCGGCCGATCGAGAGTCACGACGTCATCTTCTGGTTTGGCGACTTCAACTACCGCGTGTCGATGAGCGGCGAGGAGGTTGGTTGGAGTGGTTTGAAACAAAATTATGTTCTACGAATTATAGAATGTAGACTCTATGATCTGGGTAGATTTCGCGATTGAAGTCTCGAATAGAGGCTTCTTAACAGTGGACAAGGGATATATGTTACTCCTGATAGGAGATTGGTTGAGGTCAAGCGGGCGGTTCGGGCCAACCAACTGGACGTGATCTATGAGGAAGACCAGTTGAGGAGGCAGCGGGACGAGGGACGGGTAAGCGGGCATTTATCGAGCCTTTTGCTAGTATTTTTTTATAATATTAGCCTATGTCTTGAATGCTTCTGGTAGAGTGCGTCCACTTTTTCGTGCTGGGCCGATTGGTTAGCTTATAAGAACGAAAGCCGAGAATGTAGACGATTGCAGGCGTTTATCGGCTTCGAGGAGGGCCCGATCAGCTTTCCACCCACGTACAAGTACGATACGTTCTCGGATGACTACGATACCTCGGAGAAGTGCAGGTGGGCGCACTTTTATGGCTATATATGAATCTGATTGTGACGTAAGTAGCAATACGATAATGCTGTAAAGCTTCAAGTCTTCAAGAACGCTCCCTGTCTATAGGCATAGGGACGCAATAGATGTAGGGCGGCAAGGTTTTATGGGAGCTGGGTTACGGTAGATAAGGGGTGAAATCGTTGCAGAACCCCGGCGTGGACCGACCGTATCCTGTGGAGGGAGACGAACTGGCGGGGCGGCTATCCGAAGGTCAAATTGGCCGCGTACGTGACTATTGCTATCTTCCTTTCTTCTATTACGATTTGATAAGATTATTCTCGCAAGGATGTGTGCGGAGCTTTTGAAAAAAGTGTTCTGTCAGTAACTTCGTTCCTACTTATACCGCTCCGCTATCTCAGGGCGGAAATAGGAATGAAGCTAATGATAGAACATATTGCTCAAGTATATCTTCGCCTTTAGGTACGGTAGGTCAGAGTTGAAGACGTCGGATCACCGGCCGGTCTACGCCGTATTCCACATGGATGCGCTGGCCGTGGACTGGAGTAAGGCCGAGGCGGTGGTCGAGGAGGTGGTCAGGTGGGGGAAATTGTTTGAATTCTTGTTTTCCTATTTATTTAAATTATTTTTTTGCTAAATTTATTTTATCATCTTTATTGTTTCTGCTAGACACATTTTCCAGTGATGGCTACTCTGCGTAGTACGCTACAATTTCGTTACGATTCTACTTGACCAGGTTTCTCGGTCGCTATGTAGGGAAGGGCTCATATCTGGAAAATCGTAAAAAGGTCTCTAATTCAAAAAAAAATTTAATAAATTGATATTCGTTGCAGCCTGCAAGGCCCGCCCGACGGCACGGTCATCTGTTCGCTGGCTGGACGTGAACACGACGACTTCCCGCCCGCCCTCGTTGACGTCGTCCTCGACCGCGTGCGGGAACTCTCGGCTACCGTACTCGCGACCAAGTGAGTGCGGCGCGGGGATACTGTAGGAGGTTGATCTGTGATCTCGTGTGACTTGGCTGGCTGGCTCGCTGTAGGAGGCAGAAGCAGAGGCCTGAACTAGGGTGAAGTGCTGCTTGCCTTCACTGCGGCATTTGGAATTGCGTAACCTCTATCTGTATACCTGTCTAGCTCATGTGTGAGATAAAATTAAAATTAAATTAAATCCGCTATATTCAGACTGGTCGGCCCGTCACTCTGGCTGATGCTCGAGTCGGGAGAGTGTGCATTGGCGGCTCTGTCGATGGACGGCCTGGGGCTGGGAGCGGGGAGGGAGTTGGCCGTGCGGTTGAGGACTCCCGACTGGACCGAGAGTGTCGGGTACGCGGATGCGGACGATTTACTGATAATTGTGTGGTAATAATGAAGCTATTAGAATATGGACAACTGTAGTAGCTTTTCGCGATAGCCTGTCGGTAGTTATTCATTTGCTCAATGTAACGCTGATGCAGAGGTGGAGATAGTTGTGCCAAATTGTCTGACGAGGACATGCATTTGTCGCCTTGCAGCCCGAAGATCTCCGCCCACGACCCGTCCGCGATTACGTTTGCTGGAGCGGCCAACGTCGACTCGCTGGGCACCGCCGACAGCGCGAGCCTCTTCAACTATGACGGTGAGCCGTATCGATTCCCGGGTCTAGTTCCCGGCCCTTCCCTCCCGGTTACGGCTCACGCACGCTTCTGAAAATACCAGGACCGGCCAGGAGAGCTCTTGGCGTGCCGGACGATTAACTGAGGGGAAAGGGAATGATAGAGCCCGCCCACGACTAGTTTTCTTTCTATCGATCTCTGACCGTGCACGTATTTTGAACGTTATCAAAGCATTCCATTCGGATCTTCCTCCTGGTTATGCGATTTGGAGAGCAAGCACGCTAACCATAGTGATGTATACCCAACAAGCGAAGATTGTGAGCGATCAAGTTTCTCACATACGCTAACCTCACAAACGAAGAAGAAGGGGGACGAAGGGGAATGGGGGGGACTTACAATAACAACGACGACTAGGGGACGGGAACCTGATCCAGATCACGGGAAAGGGGCGGTTGCACACTTCGAGCATAAGGATTTGTCACGTCCTTAGTCGGCGAGAAGGGTCGAAAACGATGAATCGACGCCTGGAAAGGGGACTTATTATCATCGGCTGTCTTGTGAAATGTCCGAGAATAGAATGGAATAGAAAATGAAAGGTAGTCACTTGGGAACCTGTAGTTAATTCGACATACCGTATCCCTTACACCTCCCATCCTCAACAAAGTCTGTCCGCAGACTTCGAACTCAAAGATAGCAACTTCTGAACATCTGCAATCATAGAACTTAGAACCTTAGAAGAAGTAAAGTTCTTTTGTCGAACTCGAGGAGACCGGCGCCTCGAGTCCGACAATCTTCTCTTATGCTAACCTATTTCCTCTTACCGTTGGCTGGTACTCAGTCCAGTCCTTATCCTCTGTTACGGCTTCTACATTTCTACCGTTATCCGAAGTGGTCTAGGCACTTCATACTGGACTGTGTATGAGCTGTAATAAGAGCCGTTCTTTCTATTCCTGCTCCTCATCTATCAGATATTCAAAGAGATTCTACTCTTTAGACTCGATTACATCACACTAGTTCAAGGAGCAAATCGTTTATTCAGCATACAGTATTCGTCCACACTTACTGCTAATTATGCGACCATCAAGCATTCAGAATGCACTAGAACAGGATAATACCAGGATAACGAAGTATAAGAACGACTGAATTTGGAAAAAAATCAAAAGGAGTAGTTGTTCAACACGCGAGCTCATATAGGGCTCTCACAACGGAAAAGTGTGTACAACAAGACAATAAAAGTAACACAGACTTAAAAAATATTATTTAGGATAGTTCAGAACGCGAGCTCATATAGGGCTCCTTGCACAAAAAAAAGTATACTGGTCCTTTGTAGAAGCAGATGATCAGTACCGTTGCGGTCTTGTGGGTCCTGAGGATCCTGTCCGTGATGGCATTGGCCAACTCGAGCTCCTTCGTGTTGTACCACGACGTGGATCGCCTCAGCTTCTCCTGTTGTCCTCCATGCTGCATGACTATGTAGACCGTCATCCACGCCTCCAAGGACGTCCTTGAAGATGGTCCTCTCTTGTCTCCTTGCTCCCGCGATGAGCTTCCCTCCATAGGTGGCTCCCGTCACCAGCTTCGTGATAGCCGGGTGAGCTCGGAATGTCTCCAGAAGTCCCACGATCGCCACCAGCTTCGCCTTCAACAGGACTCGCGCGATGCCTCGACACGCCAGTTCGTGCTCCATCTTCCCCTTCTCCGTCCTGGAGAAAGGCGCGAGTTGAGCTGCATCGCGCGCAGCTCGAACCCGGCACTGGGGAAAACGGCCCACCATCACCACATAGCACGTGCGATGACTCCTCAAGGATGACTACGAGCTCTCCATCTCTAGGAAGGTAGCCCGTGAGCGTTCCTCCATTGTCCGTTTGTTCATTGTGTTCTGTCGCCAGCTTCTCTTCGAGATGATATATGCATCTCTCCTCAAGCCGTGTAAGAGCTAAAACATATCATTATCCTATCACCATCTCACCGACAGGTGTTCAAGAGTAAAACTACTCTTTTAAAACTCATTTAGTACTCAATTCTACAACACAACTTTATCTTCCTTATCAATTAATACAATAAATTCAACTATTCTTCTTTCGCCGTCTCGTTGCGAAGCGAGAATGTATGCCTGAACAATACCGTATCCGTATCCTTGGCTCCCTTAGACAATTCACTCAATTTCTGCCCCGGCCCATTAGCACTATAAGGGATTGTGCCGGTGCTTAGGACAACACCACTTTGAGTTTTGTATCAGTTCAGATCGCGTACAGAACCTGCTGCACAGGGGTGGGGGGTAAGGGAGGGGTCAGGGGATTGAGAGTAGAGCATTCATTCCATTCGGCTCATTTTGACCCGTATGTGACGCGTCGCGGTTACGAATGATGTATGAAGCATAGTCATCACAAAGACCCGAATGGAATGCTCTAATTGAAAGTTCATTACGCGTGCAGAGCCTGCTGCACTGGCCCGTGAGGCGCTCTTTGCCCTCGATCGATCTGGTGACCGGGGCCATCAAACTAACCTTTACTAGGAGTCTTCCTTCTTCTTCTTCGCTGCCGGGGAGATGATGATCCTGTCTAGACATGACTCCACCCCTCCTCATATGCCCTTATCTAAGCTCCGCCTCCTTCCCAATCGCTCACCATGTTTTGTCTTCGACTCCTCATCGTCCCCGTCCCCCTCGATGTTGTTGTAAGAGATGACGAAGCGCCCCTTCCTTCCTTCCTTCGAGGATCTATACGGGGCAAATGCAAACGCTCAAACGGGGTTACTACAGAATATTTCATCCCCTCCTGTTCTCTTTTCCTGAGTTCAAATTGCAAAATTCACCCTAAGACACTTACAGGAAGCGATCATCAATGTTTACGCGGTCCTACGCTGATTTCTATCCTAATCGGTCGGAGAACCACCCCCCCCCCCAGAGTGGGCATCCTTAACACCTACCGTACTCTTCTCCTCACCTCTTCACTCCGCTAGCGTCACTTGTTGACTCGTCCATAGCGGTCTTCCCTCTTCGCCATTTCAAACCTCGTCGAACTCCCTGTCTCTCGCCGTTCCTTCCTTGCTTTGTCCACAACTTGTTCCTCTAATTGACGACCGTTAGGCTGTGCGTCCCTCTTTCAGTCGCCCTCTACACCTGGACGCTACGTGCCTTTGTGACTCGTCTCCTTTTAGGGAAAGGGAAAGATTGCGAGGGACGGCAACCTATGAGACTAACGGGGAAATGAAGGGGGGGGAACGGATGTGAATCCCAGTCTTTCCATTGCTACTCTGCCTTTTCATTACGCAGGCTGTCTGTGTTTATTTCTCTCCGTCTTACGGTACGCTCACTTAACCCTCGGCCGAGGTGGACTCCTCTCTCTCTTGAGTTAAGTGATTTTACAATGGCTCTCTCTTTAGCGGCCTCTAATTTCTATTTTCCTTCACTTGTGCAGTTGTCTCTTATTCGTCTCACAGCCCTCTCCCTCAGCTGGACTCTCCCGTTCTCTCCTTCGACCTCTTCCCCGGGTTCTCTCTCGTGCCCTTCTCTCCGGCATTACTCAGTTCTTCCTCTCTCGATGGTGTGCCCTTTCTTCTGCCCTCTCATCCCGTCGTACCTGTCCATCCCTTCTCCCCTTTCTTTCCTTTTCTTCTTCCTCTGTTCAAACCATGGACTATCTACACTTCCTCTGACCATAAGAGCATTCTCTCTTCTATTTGATTGTCTTTTTGATTGATTCCTGATCCACTGGTGTGTAGGCCTGACACAGGAAACAGCAAGCGAAAGAGGCAGATCACTATTGTTAGCAATTCCAGGAAAAGAAATGTGACCACCAATGAGAATAGGATGAAAGTTCGTCGCCTGGGATACTGTAGTTAATTCGGCACTCCATATATCCCTTACAATGCGTCGTGATCAACGCACAATTAGCCTCTCCTATGGTGTAACGGTAGAGCAAAAAAGGCCCGAATCGAACTGGGGTTGGAAATGCGAACTATTCTTGAATATGAACGTTAATTGTTCTGCATACTTTCGAACGAGCAAGAAGGTCTACTAAGAGTGAACCGTTGACATTCGTTAATTAGTTGACATCATACATGGGCGCGGTTGTCCGATCGGACGTTAGGATGGGTGCCTACACCTGAGAATCATAAAGTAGAAGACTTGTTAGGGTAGCTGCTTTTGATGATCTATAATTACATGAGGATGCCTGCAAAAATTTGAGGACAACGCTTGCCCATGTGTGGTTCACATTCGCAGCCCTGAATGGACTGCTCTACTACTACTGCTAATAATAATAATGGCAATATCAATAAGAATAATAATAATTAATTACTCTTTTTACTCGTTATTCATTGCAGACGAGGACGAGGAGGTGATGACGGCGACGCGTACGGCAGGTACGGGCGCGACCCTTCACCCGCCCAGACCGCCCTCCGCGAGGAGCACCGCCTCCGCCTCGCCCGCCCCTGGTACGGTGGTAGATCCATACATGGGCAACCTTCCCCGCAGCATTTTGAGAAACGGGCCTACCAGTGTACGAAATCAAGCCTGCCAATTGAAATTTTGTAAGAAATATAGGCCTGCCAGAGTAAAATCCCGATCAAATATGGGCCTACCACCCATACTATCGGTCGGTGCCCACGTATGGGTAGATCGATCGATCGGCGGTGATACAATGAGAATAGAATACAACACATGCTTTCAAGAACAATAAAAGTGTGAAACTAGCCTTTGCTACGAATAGGAAGCTGGTACGGCGAATATATACGTTCGTGTTGGTGTACATATGATTGGCTTTTTACTGGTCCCTGCCCGGGTTAAAGACGTGCAGTATTCGCTCTACGAATGAAATGTACAGGCCTGACCTCGGGTGGTTCGGCAGCGGATCTCAATCGTTTCGATGCCTCGTGGGGCCCGACGCCACCTCAGGTACGGGGTTTTTTCCCCCTTTACAGGTTTTGAGGTTTGCCTCGTTTATCTGGTGGAAAGCCGTTCCTAGTCCCATTTTTCATCGAAGACGGTGTGAAATCGGGGGTAGCCGAGGGATATTGCCTAGACAATTCACAGAGTGTCGACGGATGCCAAATTGCGGTATACAGGTGTCCCATCTCCAAGCAGTCTCCCGTGCCCCTCCCCCCCTTCCGTCCTCTTCCTCCACCTCCCCCCCCCCCCCCCCCCCCCCCCCCCCCTCCCCGTCCGGTAGCCCCTTCAGTCGTCAGCAACAACAACAACGTCAATCCCTTTGTGGTGGACTGGCCCCAGCACGGGTAGAGTGTGGAGATTATGACGAAACGAGAGGGAAAGCACAAATAGGCATCATCTAACAGCCTGACTCTCATCATAGCCATTTCACTGTCACTCACTCATTCTGTCATCTCTAGTGCAGATTGGTCAGTACGATGATGATGGTTTCATTCATTAAGCCAAAAGCGACATTCCTCTTAACGACGGAAGCCCGGAACGAAAAAATAAAACATGCGATTTTCGAGTTTTTTCTTCAATTTTTTTATTGTCACTATGTTTTTTCTCACATTTTGAAACCTTAGAAGAATTTTCATCGAATTTTAAAACTTTTGGTTAGAGGCTGCTTCCTCCCTTTAACTGAGACACCAAAAGTAATGAAACGTATTGACCAAAAAGTCCGGTTTGCACAACTCTAATAGAGTGCAAACCAGAACTACGAACAACACATCTAGGAGCTCACAGTCAGCGGAAGATGTGAGTGACGTTAAAAAGGGGAGTTCAAGTATTATTTATGTGATTATAGCGGTCGTAGAGATGTGAATATTTATAGTTTGCAAGTGTCAAGGTTTCGTGGTTAGTCCGTGTGTATCGGTGTTAGATTGTCGTTTCGCTTAATTAAGATGGCTGTAATATAGTTTCTTTTGTATTTTCATACTTTTCATGCGTTCTTGATGCTGCAATATTTATAATGATCAAAGAGTACTTAATTATTATGTTTCTAATACCTCATTGCGAAAGTCCAAAAGCTATTGTTAAATTCATATGTTAGTAGCTGTGTCAAGGTTCCATTTTCTTTTTTTCTCAAGTAATCAAATCCTCCATAGTATGTATTGTCAAGGGTTCTCTTATAAAACATTTTGCACGGTCATGTTTACCCACTCGTAATTCAATGAATACTAGTTGACATTTATATATAAAGGACCATGGAAAAGATGAAATAATTGAGCCCTAATCTAGTCGTAATTCTTCTTGTCAAGTGCCAGTTATCTCGGTTGTGTATTCTAATAGAGGGGTACTCACTACTTATTGTAAAGCTATAATTCTAACTATCAATAACTTTTTTTTACAATTTCGTACGTGTTGTACTGTTTTACACATTTGCGTATATAGTATTATCGCCTTGCTAATATAGAAAATGAATATTACAGTATATCAACCACATCTGTACACTTCATCAGATTCTCGTCTTCAGACTTCTTCTTCAGATTCTCGTCTCTCTCATTCGTCGCGGGCGGCCGCCTCAGTCGTCTCTCTCGCCGCCGCGATGATAAGAAGACAGGGTCCTCCCCCGGCCAGGATTTGGCGCCCCGGGGGAGTAGCGCCAGGCAACGGAGTAAGCCCTAATGGAGGAGGAAGAGGAGGAGCAGCCCATCCAGACGCACGATCATCCCTGGCTCTGGGC
>LS846472.1:7123-20394 GCA_900490955.1 Micoletzkya japonica | reverse complement strand
TATATATATATATATATATATATATATATATATATATATATATATATATATATATATATATATATATATATATATATATATATATATATATATATATATATATATATATATATATATATATATATATATATATATATATATATATATATATATGCAGTATTCAGTTTATAGGTGAACTGAAAGACTGAGATGCAGTATTCAGTTGACGGCTGAATTGAAAGATTGAGATGCAGTATTCAGTTGACGGCTGAATTGAAAGACTGAGATGCAGTATTCAGTTGATGCCTCAATTGATAGACTGAGATGCAACATTCAGTTGATAATTGAACTGAAAAACTGAGATGCAGTATTCAGTTGATGCCTCAATTGATAGACTGAGATGCAACATTCACTTGAGAGGTGAACTGAAAGACTGAGATGCAGATGTGTCAACTGAAGGACTGAGATGCAGTATTTAGTTTATGAGTCAACTGAAAGACTGAGATGCAGAATTCAGTTTTTTGGCTGAATTGAACGACTGAGATGCAGTATTCAGTAGATGGGTGAATTGAAAGGCTGAGATGCAGTATTCAGGTAATAGATCAATTGAAGGACTGAGACGCGTCATTCAGTTGAAAGGTCAATTGAAAAACTGAGATGCGATATTCAGTAGATGGGTGAATTGAAAGACGGAGATGCAGTATTCAGTTTTTGGCTGAGCTGGAAAACTGAGATGCAGTATACAGTTGGTGGGTCAACTGAAGGAATGAGATGAAGTATTCAGTTGATGGGTCAACTGAAAGACTGAGATGCAGTATTCAGTTGGTGGGTCAACTGAAAGACTGAGATGCAGTATTCAGTTTTTTTGGCTGAAGTGAACGACTGAGATGCAGTATTCAGTTGATAGGTGAACTGAAAGACTTAGATGCAGTATTCAGTTGACGGCTGAATTGAAAGACTGAGATGCAGTGTTCAGTTGATGCCTGAATTGAAACACTGAGATGCAACATTCAGTTGATAGGTGAACTGAAAGACTGAGATGCAGTATTCAGTTGATGTGCCAACTGCAGGACTGAGATGTAGTATTTAGTTTATGAGTCAACTGAAAGACTGAGATGCAGAATTCAGTTTTTTGGCTGAATTGAACGACTGAGATGCAGTATTCAGTTGATGCCTGAATTGAAAGACTGAGGTGCAGTATTCACTTGATAGGTGAACTGAAAGACTGGGATGCAGATGTGTCAACTGAAGGACTGAGATGCAGTATTTAGTTTATGAGTTAACTGAAAGACTGAGATGCAGTATTCAGTTGATGCCTGAATTGAAAGAGTGAGGTGCAGTATTCACTTGATAGGTGAACTGAAAGAGTGAGATGCAGTATTCAATTGCTGGGTCAAATGTAAGATTGAGATGCAGTATTCAGTTGATAGGTGAACTGAAAGAGTGAGATGCAGTGTTCAATTGCTGGGTCAAATGTAAGACTGAGATGCAGAATTCATTTGCTGGGTCAGATGTAAGACTGAGATGCAGTAGTCAATTGATAGGTCAATTGAAAAACTGAGATGCGATATTCAGTAGATGGGTGAATTGAAAGACGGAGATGCAGTATTCAGTTATTGGCTGAGCTGGAAAACTGAGATGCAGTATACAGTTGGTTGGTCAACTGAAGGAATGAGATGAAGTATTCAGTTGATGCCTCAATTGATAGACTGAGGTGCGGTATTCAGTTGATCGGTCAACTGAAAGACTGAGGTGCAGTATTCAGTTGCTGGGTCGACAGAAATACCGAGAAAATTTACTACCGTAACCCTACCTTCCCTTACTACCGTAACCATCCCTTCTCCTACTACCGTAACCCTCCTTTACCTTACTGACTCTCCCGTAATCATGGAAATACACTTGATTGAGTTGTGTGTCGTTCACTTTCACGTGTTCTCATAATTTGTTTAAAGACGAAATTTCAATTTTCCGTTTTTTATTTCTGAAATTTTTTATTTTTTTGAAATTCAACGACTGCCTGAGATCATAGATCAAACAGTAACGACGTTGAATTTTAAAGTGTCTTGATTCTTTCATTAGGAGAGGGATAAAAGTGCCTTGATTCGCACTGGAAAGCTTAAAATCCAGCAAATTTTTACATAAGCTGGTGGACTTGGCGGCCAAAGTGCCTTGATTCTCAAAATTTTTATGGCAAAAAGTGCCTTGGTTACGTTGGATCCGACGTACTGTTTGATCTATGCCTGAGATGCAGACATCAATTATTGGAAGGGTTGGGTATTTTGAACGATTGAATGACTGATATGCAGATATCAGTTATTCGGTAAATTTACGCGACTATTTGATAATATTCGACTAACGAGTACAAGTTGCGGTTCCATTATTTGATAGCAGACAACGGAACTTGGAGGTATACTGTTTGATAAGTTTCAATATTAAAAAAATAAATATTTTGACATTTACAACATTTTGAATCCCCTTAATATTCAGTTCACTTTTACATAAAAAAACTTTTCAGTCAACTGAGCCGGCCGTTAGGCCGGCCTAGTATATATACATAGTTAGTACAAAAATAGAGCCACGGCTGACTTGATTGTAATATTCGTTCAAAAAGGTTTCATTTTATCTGTCCTAGTCTAGCCTAGCCTAGAGTATTCTCTCACACGCATATTGATCCTCACTACAGTCTCGGTCACGTCTCCATGCGTGTTCACGTCGACCCTCCACACGGTCGCCCCGTCCGTGGCGCGCTACGCACGCTCCGCCTCAACCGCCTGGATGGGCGCGAACAGCGCCGCGCCCGCGTCCGCGACGCGGTAGGGGCGGAGGGCGGGCTGCACGGCCGTGGTCTGAAGGGGGACAGTAAGCGGACCGTCTTATGGTAGCTTATTGTTATCTATTATAGAAAGTTATTCTAGAAGGGTATTTATAGTAACTATCCATGTCCTCCTAAGCTTCTATAGCACTATATTGATCGATGGATGATCCAGAGTTAGACTCACAATTAGAACTCGATCCCGTTCCCTTACCAGATTGCGCGCCTTCGCCAGGTCATCGACAGTTCGAATGACAACATTCGTCGTCTCGATGGATTCTCGCTTGGATAGAACCAGGTGCGTGACGCATCTATAATAAAACACATACATCTAGATATTCTGTCATACCCACCTCGTCTACAGTACATCTATGTCATCATCTATTATTGGCGAAAAAGTTCCATCAGTAAATTCATTCCTACTTTATCTGTATTCTCTTCGTACCGCTTCGCTCTCTCGTCGGAAGTGGGAATGAGACGACTGATGGAACATTTTCCTCAACCATATATGTGTTCTTTTCAATTCATAATTCTCATGTATATTATATTGTCTTGTCTTTTATTTTACCTTCCGTTATTCTTTGAAAAAATTCAATAAATTCAATTTATGAGATTGCTCATCAATACAGTACGCTATTATTGTAGGAAAAGGAAAGGTGTCACCGGTGAGGAATCATTGCAGCGCACTCCGCTAAAAATACAGTGAAACTCTCCTGGCAAAATTCCAGCTTCGGCTCAAAGCCGGCTCCGGCTGAGGCTTTACGGTGGTTAGCGGAATACGCTGCACAGCATTCCGCCCGGTGAACAATGTGTCTAATAGCGAACTGACCATTGTTTTTGAATTTTCTCAAGAGTGGCTGAACCAATCTCCAGCAAAATTTCAGAGCTTATAAAACTCACAGTAGCAGACTTAAGTTTTTGAATTCATAATTTTTGGTTCACTTATTCGCCTGCAGGATCAAATCCTATGTGCGGAATCCGCTATTCGCTATTAGAACGCTTGGAATGCTGTGGCTGCAAAGAAGACGTCAACGTTCACGTTCCTCCAATAATAGTTGAGGATAGATAGCAACGGACCGGACGAGATCGTTGAGAATGCGCTTTTTGACGACGTTGTTCGTGTGGTAGGAGGGCACGCGGTCGCCATCGACGAGACCACCTTGGCCAGCTCAACGATCTGAACGAGTACATTGCAGCACGATTGCGGGCAGCACGAAAATAGGAAAATCCGGGGCCTTCGTCTGACCTACATTATAGGGTTGGCAAACGGGTTCTTTTTCAGCCCTTTTTGTTATGCTTCACGATAGAGTACGTCATATATCTCTCATTCTTCTATGTATGGCGAAACAACCTAACCCAGGAAAATGACCCGGTTTTGCCGACCCTACTACATTAGCGGTTGTACGTTCCACAATATTTTTTAAATACGCTCGGACGCACCTCGAGGTGGATGTTCGTGTGGTCCTGTGGTTGCTCGAGAAACCAGCGCCAGGCGGGTGGAGATGTCGCTGAGACATACTTGGGCACCGACCCGAAGTATGGGTGGTAGGCCCAAATTTCTTCGGAATTTTAATTTGGTAGGCCTATATTTTCTACAAAATTTCAATTGGTAGGCTTGATTTCCGAACTCTCGGGGCGTCAGACCCGCAGCCTCGGCGTACGACTGTTTGGGAACCCCCCGATGCCGACTGCGTCTGAACGAGCACTCGTTATAATTGCATAATTGCTAATCACATTGAGTCATTTGTTCGACTCAATTAGCCTACTAGTTATATTATTCTACTTCTGTGCCATTATCAATTTAATGCATTATTTATTAACAACCATTGTGGATAATGCTTGAATGCATTCGCCCTGGTTATTGAACATCTACGGAGCCTTTACAACTACTTGCACAGCACGTACCACTTCGGATCCGATCTGGACGCTGTCCGAAGCGGGCGATCCACTGCTCTCGGCCTCCGTCTGTTCCGTTTCCATGGCCACCGAGCGGTCGGCCGATCCCACCTTCGTCTTGCGCAGTTCCGGAGTCTGCCAATAGCTCTTCTCATTATCCCCGTCGTAAGAGATAAACAGATTTAGCCAACGTGAAGGGAACAAAATTTAACGATGATAAAGTGTTGATGTCGCTACAGAATCAAGGGTAAAGTAATCATGGGGGGCGGGTCGTAAACGTGCTAGCTCCGTGAGCCGCCCAAGCCTACAGTACCCCCCGCAGCTCACCTTTGTCATCGTCTTCATGGCAGTCATCACAGCATGCTCCCCAAGGGATAAATACTCGTATTTGAAATTAATTTTGCGGTAGGGGTAATTTTCTAGCGGCGGTAGGGTGGGCATGTAAATCGACAATTTAGAACAGCGATGTGGGGATTTTTACGGTGCGGTATGGGTCATTGTATAGTAAAAGACGGTTTGCGGGCGGGAGGGGTCTCATGCGAAAAATATAATCAAATACAGTATTTTCCCCGTACACGATAGAAAGGAGGGGCATAAGGGCTGCGAACGATCGCTCATGTACTCCATCATAATGAAATTAGGTTAATCTATACTTCGCTGAGCATTGTATAGCAAAATCTTATAGCAAAGATTAGAAATATGAATGTTAATGGGCGAGAATAACACTTAAACTTACAGACTGAAGATACTAGAGGAGGGAAGAGGCCGGGCCCGCAAGAAGAAGAGGTTTAACAAAACCTTACGCAAGGGCGGCCAACAAATGGAGGAAGCACGTCTGCAATGAAATAAGTGCTGTGAGGTACGATCGAGGAGAGAAAGAAAGAGAGTGAGAGAGAGAGGTGAAAGGGTAATGAGATGAAATAAGTATCAATTGCAGGAAGGGAATGACGGAAGCACCGAGGGCTGAATCAAGTGAGGAGGGCAAGGTAAGCATGGAGAATATATGGAATAGGAGAAGAGTGAGTAGGACGGACAGACCCAGAGTTGACTATGACGCGGTACGAAAACAAGCATTCGGGGCGAGGGAGACCTCAGCCTTGTCGAGGCCGACGATGACTGAATCGATAATGCAGGCTGAGGAGGAAGAAGGATGGAGCGACGGCTCGAGTCTTAGACAGTTATATTAGACAGTTATACCATTACTCCTATCAGAAAGTCTATGCTATTTCTGCAAGCTGTTCAGATTGCTTACGTTAATAGACTGAGTAGCATAGTGCTTCTAAAGGCAAAAACATTGAAAGGAAAAGGAAAGTAGAAACCTACCGTAACTTCAAATTACAAACCAGGGCCTTCAGGGCCGAGGGCATCGGGATCGTCGTCGTCGTCGTTGAGGGGGTCGAAATCAAGGACGTGGTGTTTAGGAGAAGAGGGAATTGAGGGAGGGAGGGAAGATGGGGTGAAGGGAGTGGTAAAGAGTGTGAAGGGTGGGGGACACACCTGAGGGGGACAGACATCATCAGAAGCCGATCTCTTTCGTGGAGATGGCATCGGTCAAGGGACGGGGGAGAACTGAAATAGTAGTAGGTTGAGTTCTTAGTCTTCCTGCATCTTCCGGAAGACGCAAGGCGAGCCCTTCGCCAGGTAGTTGATCTATTTCGCGTCTAGTTTTGTATGTACATCGACAGCTTTCTTATGGTAGGAGGTAAAAAACCGGAAGATGAGACACACGCAATCTCATTCTAAAACGTCTCATTGCTTCAGCAACATCTGAAGGGTGTGCAATGTGAACTGCTTGGTGTTGTGGTTGCGGCGCAGCAGCACCAGCCAGCCGGTGGCGGATTAGATCACGCCCCAAGCTAGTGTTTGCATTTTACCATTATTGTTCTCCCAGCTCAAATTTTCCGTGCGGGAAAGCCTCATGCTTGTGAAATTACGGTCAGACTTTCCGGTTCCTTTGAAACAAAAGAATTTGGAATGAAAGCAAAGCTATGCCTTTGAATTCATTCTATTGCTTATAAAACAAACACGAAGTAACTACATTGTGCATAAAAACGCGAGATAGTGGGGGTGGTTGATCACGCGCCTTTCGCCTCGTAGACATTGAAGATCCGTTTGGGCAGAATATTATATTACTAATAAATACAAAATAAATAAATGTTGCAAAATAAATAAACGATCGACGACCTCCTGGACCAACACGTCTCTTCCCCCGATGGCTACTTCTCCCTCACGGCTGAAGTATCGAACCTAGACCCGAGACGCACTATCTACCACGACTGCGAGGACTCCCTTGTACGCCTCT
The DNA here is from genome assembly GCA_900490955.1 of Micoletzkya japonica. Classification (NCBI taxonomy): domain Eukaryota; kingdom Metazoa; phylum Nematoda; class Chromadorea; order Rhabditida; family Diplogasteridae; genus Micoletzkya; species Micoletzkya japonica. The sequence goes on along the minus strand of LS846472.1, from coordinate 13,405 downwards.
TACCTCTTTGGTTGGCTGGTTGATCGAAGAAATCGTATGGAGTCTACTATTTAATTTAGTTTTTTTTCTAGGTTGGATGTCGGGCATCTGGGCAAGAAAGTATAATGCAATTTTAGCTGACAGTCTCTTATATCTGAGAAGACTAAATGCTAAGAACCCGGATCAAACTCTTGAAACCTTGAAAATGTATAATAGTAGATTGTAAGCCCTGCCAACGCCGTATCTCACTCACCGTTCCGACTTTCTGTCTCTCCACGGGTCTTTTTTTTACGAAGCGGGAACGACAGAACAGTCTGGAAAAGGGCGAGAGAAACGACGGACTGACTGCCTCAACTCATCACAGCTTGTACCACACGTTACTGATAAACGGGATAGTCCTATTGGAGTGATGCTGCAGTAAAGTGAAATGAATGAAGAGACGGCTCGAGAGTAGCACTGAGTGAGCATCACATGCAACCCTACCGGACGTGAATCAGTCTAATTGATAGCAAATGGGTATTACAAGCTACGAAGGGACTGATTTTGTCTTCAAATTCCGATAGTCTCACTCGTCAAGCACAGTGTTCTTTCAATTTTAATTTTTCTTCTTCAAAAACTTGGTTCAAATTTCCTTAAAACAGTTCTCTTCTCCTCAGTACGTCTCTCTGGTTATGCGAGAGACGGCAGTTTTGGAGGGGTAGTTTGTAGTTTTGGTTGAGTACTCCTCTCCCCTGAAGAATGCCAGTGGCATTGCCTTTCTCTCCCACACTCCGTCGTCCCTTCCCCAGCTCTTTCCCTCACCGGTGGATTATCTCATCTTTGCAATACAGGAGGGAAATCAGCAGATATCGACAACATAAGACTGTTCCCATCTGCAATCGCGATCATTTATCGAAAGCCTACTCATTTCTGCTTCAGTTTCTTGCGCTTTATAGCGTATATAATTGTTGTTTGCCATTGAATAGTTGTTTCTTTTCAGCAATCAACTTGGACTTCTCCGTAAATCGTTCAATTCTCGACAATGTCGGCCACCGAAGTGAACGTATGTCACTCTTGAGATTTTTTTCCAAGCCCTCGTCTAGGTAACTGACAATAGCCTCATCATCTGTACTATTGTAAGGCTTAGGGGGGATAGAGAGGAAGGAAGTATTCAGTTTTAATCGATCAATATCGCTTATGGAATGATCCTCCATCAACCTAGCTGTCGTTTCACTGCTTCGAAATCATACTGAATCCAAACGATGCTGTATTATATACCCCGCTACAAACCGTAATCCTCCATGTAGTCCTTTCACTCCCTAGGCTAGGCCATAGATTCTAGGCCAGCCTAGGGTATGGAATCTATAGCCTTAGCATAGAATAATGTTATAGGCCTTATTTTGGCATATGCAGCAAAGTGTTTAGGATGAAAGCGATAAGCTGTATTTCAGTTCGCAAAGTTCCTCCGCCCTTCTCTGCAGAAGGCGGCGACGGCCCTCGCACCCTTCCTCAGCTTCCCGAATCCCCTCCTCGGAGACCCGACGGACGACTCGGAAAGGGAGCTGCTGGAGTTCTGGCTCGCGGTCTCCGCGGACCCGTCCCTCTTCGACGGGAAGAGGCTGCCGGGTGAGTGGGCGGGATGGTTACGGTAGTTGATGGTGAGGGGTACGGTAGGAAAATGTGCCTAATGTTCGAGAAAGCGATCGATCACCTCCTTCGCACGGCCATTAGCACAAGTACAGGAGAACAAGAAGGGCCATATTGGAGAATGTCAGGGGGCCCAAGGCGTAGAGATAGCCAGCGACTTGAAGTGTTTTGCGGTAGCGAACTATATATCTAGAGCTGGTGGTTATCGTAACTACAGTCCGTTACTTTGCTTCCAAAATGCGTCTGATTCTCTCGCTTCAGATATTCGTAATGATCTAATGACAGATTTTTGTTCGATTATACATGTAACCTCCTCGAAATGACTGGTTTGTTATGGATAAGCTTCTACTTCTAGTCTAGTTCTAGTTAACTCCCTTGCAGTCTCCCTCTTCATCTTCTCGACGGACGCCGATGGCCGCGTGTGGAGTGTCCGTATGGACTGGAGGGAAGCTTGGAGTTGATGGTCTTTCCGGCGGGGAATGGCTAGCCACGGGAAGAGACTCTTCTCGTTGGCTTGGACCATGTGAGTACAGCCTTTTCTAACTGGAAATGCATGAAATGTTGTGGTAAACTTGGGAAAGCGGCTCATGGCAAGATAAGAATAGGGCGGTCTCCGTTTAGGTGGCGTAAGCCAGAAAGCGTGATTCGATCGAAATCCGACAAAGCAAAAACGCGCTCATTAGACACAATCTGCTAATGTCTAGGAGGTGTGCAATCTTCCCACCTTTTATTAGAGAGCTAATTGCAATCGTCTCTGAGCAATCTTTGACCAAGTAGGAATGGGCTTGACACTGTATTGCTTTCCGTAGATGAAAGCTATGACTACATCTCGATATCACTGAGAAGCTAATCAAGACGGAAATGTAGTGATCTTTAGAGAGAAGCAACGTTAGAAAATTCAACTGAATGATTTTGTTGCAGCACTCAGGAGGCGTCCGGGCCGGATTTCCAGGAGCTGTATGTATTTTCTCTGCTTTACCATGGCATTTCATAATATTTCATAATAACCATTTCATAATAGCCATTAATAACCATTTCATAATAGCTTTAAGCTGAAGAGAAAATAGCAGCAGCAATGCAAAGATTCGACTGCGAAGGGCGTTTTTGAGTAAAGAATAGGTTATCGTAGTACATTCACTGTGCCATGGTCTATCGTACTCGGCTCAGTTCGCGATTCCGTTCAGTTCACGATAGTCTACAGTAATACATTCAGCGCTCCCGTCCGTTGGCCCAGTCTTGAGGCTCCGAGGAAGCTGCAGAGGGAAGTGGAGGATCTGAAGCAGCAGCTCCGTGCTTTGTAAGTGACTACTGTAATCCCACAATATTATTGGAGGAAAACGAACGTTGAGAGAGCTGCACAATTCTTTTCGCTAACCACTGTAAAACTTCAGCCGGAGCCGGCTTTTAGCCTTAGCTGGCATTTTGCCAAGAGAGTTTCACTGTATTTAGCAAAGTGCGCTGCAAAGATTCCCCAACGTTCGTTTTCCTCCAATAATACCGTAATCCCACAATACCGTAATCCCTACGGGTATTGGCAGATCATACTTACTGAAGAATATAGTGGAGAAAGCGGTTCGATATTGACTGTCATTAACCATTTGCTGCTTTCGGATAATTAGATAAGCATGAACCTTAGTATCCTGTAGAGTATGAAATTTTACCATCAAAACGTGTATCATGCTCCGTTCTAAGAAACGAGAAACTACCATTTTCGGGTTGCATTGAGCTTCCTAGATAACAGCACTCATGGGTAAAGACGACCTAATTTCCACCTACCGCACACCTCATAATGTATTTGATAAAAATAAAAATAGCTACTAGCTAACCGTGCTTCCTTAACCTGGCGAGAATAGAGAATGAAGGAAGTGCCTCTTTAGTCAGCCCCGCCCGTCCCCTCGCACCTCGACCGGCTTGGAAGGATGTGAGGCGCGCATCCGCGATCGCCGCCCTCCCAGGTAATCGCTGATGGTTGAGAAAAACGTTCCGTCAGTCGTCTCATTCCTATTTTCGACGAGAGAGTAAAGCGGCGTGAAGAGAGTGCAGACGATGTAGGAATGAGTCTGCTGACGGAACTTTTTCGTCAGCAATATCTATTATCAAGCAAAGCACTCTCTCAACAAAGCTTCGATCTCTCGTTGGAAATAGAATGATGCAGACTAAAGGAATCTCTCCCTTCTCTATGTGAGAGTAGGATTCGATGTTAGGACATTTAAATGAATCTAATCGCTAAATTAAGGAATCATAGATGGCGTAAATGAAATAAAAAGCAAAAAAAATTAAAATTTGGTCTTTTATAGGGAGTGGAATGTTTCATAAGCTTGGGCTAAGGTCGGTTTTAAGTAATTCTATTGGATATAGCGGTCCCGACGAATAAGCCTGCCGGTATAGGCAACAGCCCTGCTTCTAAAATGGCACGAAACTAAAAGCCTGCCGGTATAGGCAACAGCCCCGTTTCTAAAATGGCACGAAACGTAACCAAAAATCTTGGCCCTTTTACGGTTCCCTAGTTCTTTATAGTTATCTACGGCTAGAGCTCTCCCGATGACCAATGACCCGACTGACTGGAATAATAGCTTCCTCTTGCAGCCCGCGATTCTCCCGCTCGACTCGATCTCGCTCCCCGATACCGACAAGACGATCTGAAGGGGAGAAGGACGAGGAGTGAGTGCAGTTTTATAGTAATATCACTCATGTAATCTTCGTCTAAAGTAGGGGATTCGAAAGACTGAAGTAGAGAGGAGATGGAGGAAGCGACATAGCAATACACTATACCTTATATGCATAATGCAGATAGAAAAAGAAAGAAGATGCGAAAATGGGGGGGGGGAATGAGCAGTGTTGCCTTGTTCAGAGAGGGGCCCTCGCAGAAGTCCGCTCCCGCAGCCCTCCCCCCTGCAGTTGAGTCGGCCATCACGAAGGATGGAGTGGCCTTCCCCCAGTAAGACTAGTAGAAAGCAGAACATGCAATCGTACTAGTACACTGCGAAATCGTATTATATTTCGAGATCGAGAAAGAATGATTCTTAAGCCATCATGAGAAGGCTGTTATATGATGGGCAAAAAGCGCAAGAACTGCGTGGACGGTGCACGGGGAGGTTGGCTACACTGAGCGAAATTACCCCAGCTTTACGCCTTATGGGGTAAATTTTAGAAAAATGAAAGATATAATCGTTCCGGACGTAGCTCAGATTACGCCTCCAGCTCCATACTATCCAATCATAATACTTTCTATGTGAAAGTCTTGGCGTCAGTGATCTCAAAACATTAGACCTCTTCGATATCTTACTCTAGAGAGAAACGGCGTTGCCTCAAAGTGTAAGTAATCTGCTAAACAGTGCAACTCGTAAAACAGAATTACACGTTCCGTTTTCTTCGACTATAGGGAGACAGATCAGACCGACGGATCGGTATTCATTCTGGGAAGGCCTCGAATCCGTTCAGACCTTCCACTCTCGCTCCGGCGGCTGTGAGACGCATGGGTCCGGTGACCGTGAACGCAGCGACGCAATGGTATTTTGTCGAATATTCATTCATTGAAAATTTTGTCGAATTCGAGGAAAAGAAAGACTGGCTCTATTTCAGCCCGCACAGCCCCGTCCCCGGACTTCGCTTCTCCCGTGGGGACTATCCTGAAGATGATGGACTGATCGATGAAGAGCAGCCTGAGAGGTATCTATTGAGTGAGAATTAACCGTCGGAATTAGGTCTGTTTGCTGCTTTTTCCAACATAGTGCTTGTTACGTTTCACTCTTCTAAAACTACCAACCAGCACGTGCACGCGGAGTGTGAAACCTGAAAGATGCGGGTGACAAAGGGTGGTAGAACGTATAAGAAAGCAGGCGGTCCACAGCATTCCTAGCGTTCGATTAGCGAATGGCAGTGCCGGCTGTGTTCTATCGTCACTGCGGTCGCAAACATGAGCCAAAATTCACCAATTTAAATACTTAGGCTCCTCCCCACCAGTCCAAAGAGCTGCCAAAATTTGGTGAAGATACATTCTGCCATAGTGGAGTAAATTCAAAATTAATTACCAACTCGCTATTTGACACTTCCCCTTTCGGTCGGAATGCTGTGGTTCTCGATCGAAGCATTGAATGCATACTCTTCTATGTCAAGATGTCCCCCCTCTCAGCCCTCCGCACTCGCCTCTCCTCGCTGTTCCCCTCGCTGTTCCCCTCGCCGACCCGGCCCATCCACAGACTCCTCAGCCGAGAGTCACCGCCGCAGGCCCAAGGTTACCCTTTTTTACTATATTTCTTCGCTCTCTCGTCGCAAGTAGGACGAAAACTGGCCTAACAATTCGGTTTGATAATCCTAGTAAAAAATTAGAACAACCAGCCGAGAGAGAAATGGTGATAGAAATTGGGGAGAAGCAATTTAATCGCATTATCCGAAGGAGAGATTGAGCTCTAGCGGGAAAGGATGAAGAGACTGAGATGAAGAATACGTAAATCGCGCTTGCTTTTCAAACCCTAATAGAGAGCAGCCTTTAATAGTGAAATAACGAATGCCCTTGCAATTTGGTGTCAATCGCGCGTTCCGAAGCTGAGATTTAGAGAATCCATCTGGATGGATTGTTTAATAACACGGCTCAAGCTGCATGTAGAAATGCTGAAATTTTGAGAGCAGCCTTTAATAGTGAAATAACGAATGCCCTGGCAATTTGGTCTCAATCGC
>LS846440.1:16675-29986 GCA_900490955.1 Micoletzkya japonica | reverse complement strand
CAGAGACGCACTCCAATCATTCAAACATTCCAACATTTGGTTCTCAACTGATCGGTTTTTTCGAAATCCAAATTGCGTGTCTGGAAAAATTTCGTATGCTTCACAGTCTTGTATCATCCTATTAACCAGACATTTCTCAAACACTCTACAAAAGAAACTAGTGATCGATACTGGACGATAGTTACTCGGATTAGAAAATTATATGAATTTGTATGCTTTAATTTTCTGCAAATGGACTATATGCAAACTATCTTTCATTCTTCAATAAGAGAACATCAAAGCATTTCTGATCAAATGCGTATGTGTGTGAGTAATAGTTAACACAACAATATGCAATGCAGTGTTGAACGAAATGAGGAAAGGAGCAAAGTTGTGCGGATTCGACCGCAGTTTGTCAAGAAAGGCCTCTACCGATTCACCCCAAAACGGGATATTATGTCTAAAACGAAGTGTAGAATTCCAATTCGAGCATTTAAAGTTGGGCCTGTGCCGCTAAAAGGGTGTATTGGTATCGTTCAGACGAATCCGTCAGGTCACATCCCTTTCCGTTGAAAGTAAAGGTAGTCGTTAGTTTAGGGGATGAACACAAACAAAATAAATGCTTTTATAGAGGAAGAAAAGGGCTTTCAAATAGATTTTTGATCGTTTAAAAAGGTTTAGTTACAAGAAAGTTATGATCTGTAACGTGGTAATGCATATGAGTCAAGGAGGCGAAAATTGCTTATACTTGACCGCAAATTGCAAGAAACAGCCTCCTCCAATTTGCCCCAAAATTTGATATTATATGTAAAAAGACCTGGAGAATTCGATTTTGGGAAATTCTGAGTTGGGCTCGAAACGCTAAAGTGGTATATTTTCGTCTTTTGCACAAAATCCGTAATCTCAATTTTTGTATTTCGTTCGCTCTACAGCGAGTTTTGCAATGTACATCAGAACCGATTAGTGAATTTTGTAGAGCGTTTCAAGAGCTTTCTAAAACGCGTTTGGATGATTGAAAATATTAAAAACTAAAGAAGTTATGATGAAAAAACAAAAATGAGGAAAATCGAAAATGAGGGTGCTGGCTGCGGCCATAGCGCTTCACAGAAATTTTTTAGCCATCTGAAACCAAGTCCATCGTTTTAATCATAAAAAATGATCCTAGAAACTTGTTTTCAGACTAATCGGAAGACATGAATTTTCTACGTTCCAAGGCATGTCGACTCTCTCAGATAGTGCGTCATATAACAAGATCAAGAATGCGAACTGATAAGTGGAGTAAGGAGAATAAACCTTGTGTAATGAAGCGAAAAGAAAGGAGCAAAAAAAGAAAATAATTAAAACAATACTGCCTACAACGGGAATACAAGATTGGATAATGCAAGAAAAATGCTATTCGATATGCACAACGCAAGAAAGCAATCTTTAGACAACACTTTCCACAATGTAATACTACTTGAAATTACCCCAGTTTACGCCTCACAGATTATGACATGTAACTGTCGAAATGTCTGAGATAAAGCTTATATCAACATCGCCTTCTACTCACACCTCATTCCTCCCTGATCTCATGAAGACTGATCAAGCTTATCACTTACATTTATCTTGCAATTTCACTCAACGACACCCTTACAACATTTTTATAATTTCAAATTCTAAAACATATATAAAAATTGGAGGAGCAAAATGAAATCAAACCGGTCAGCTGTCATGTCATAGATACCCTGCACTTTTCACACAACACTGCCGTTGTGATCGATACTTTAGCGTATTTTAATTTTAGATAAATTCTATATTCGTATCACTATAAAAAAAGTCGCCTGGCGGTAAAGAATGATGAGAATTGAAAGAATTGCCCAAGAAACTTAATTAAACGCAGTCATTCACACGGAAAACGCTAAAAAATATTCGCATAGACGTCTCTACCGCCTCCACTTTGCCTAACAATTAAGCTACGAACGCAATCATTCGGCGTCTGCATGGAAACCGGGAAGTGAGCCGGAATTTTCGTAAGTAATCGAGCCGTTAAGTTGTCTCCGGCGTCTCAGAACCGCAGTTCGCTCGTGTCGTACAGTACTCCGTGTCCCTCCGACTCCAACTGCAGGACTTGGTCATGGTATGCCAGGAGCGTCGATCGGTGACCGGTGGAAACATAGTGGATACCAGCCTGAAACCGGACATAGAGACCGAACAGCTCCTAGATAACTTTTCTTGGCGTCAGGATTCCCATGCTTGTTTCTATCGAAAGGGATTCTCCTTTCGCAATCTAGGGACAAGTGTTATCCATTCTCGTATCCTCTACTTGGTCGGGCGTGTACTAATTTTCAAAATAAAATTAGGTGTCGATATAATAAGATATCCCAAAATATTATATAAACAGCAAAAATCACAAGCATTTTCGGTGCGGTAATATAATAAATATGAGGATCAAGATTTTTCTATTCCCAGTAAGTCTAGACCTTAGTTAATGTGGCAGCCCGTGCTACAGCACACTGCCTGCAGCAGTAACAGAACTGCTCTCTACGATTCCCTCTTTCCCAACCGCAGATATTATTGGAGGAAAACGAACGTTGAGAGAGCTGCACAGTTCTTTCCGCTAACCACCGTAAAACTTCAACCGGAGCCGGCTTTTAGCCTAAGCTTTTGCCAAGAGAGTTTCACTGTATTTAGCGGAGTGCACTGCAAAGATTTCTCAACGTTCCTTTTCCTCCAATAATAGCTGTTTGAAGCATAGCAAGCATGCTTCATAGAGCTATCCACGCTTGACTAATTCTAATAATTAAATTGTAGGACTGAAACGCGTTGCTAAGTCGATTCTACGGTCGATTAAAAAGTTTTCGTCAGTTGCCGCCACTCCTCGTCGTAAATAGAAAGTGCGACTCTATTAGGAGAGAATCTAGTCAAAGTGGCGAACGACGTTTGCTGGAGAGAGAAGATTTCCGCCAATAATACATTGAGCGAAATTTCACCACTCAATAGTACGTAGTGAAATTTTTTTGAAGAAATTTTTCCTCACAATCAGATGCCTCATTTCTGTTTCCAGCCCAGCTAGCCAGCGGAGCGGTATGAAGAGTGTTCGGGCAACATAGAAATTGGGTTATAGCGGAATTTGTTTGTGCTAAATATTAACCTGTGGAGGCTGCTGGTCAAGGAGCTATGGAGGTGGTCAAATGCGGTATAGTGGATTAAAAAGATCCGTCGGAAAATCATTCGTGTGCAAAAACCATAAAACTCATTTTAGAACGGAAGAAGCTGACGGATCGGTTTATTCCAGTATATTACCTGTCCCAGCAGTAGGTAGGCCTCCCTCTCGGCCTTCTCGCTCAACGACGACGTCGCCTCGTCGAGGAATACGATGGACGGACGATGGAAGAGGACGCGGGCGAGGGACAGCCGTTGCGCCTCCCCTGGGGACAGCTGCTCCTGCCTGGAAAGAACCGCTTCGAAAGCAATGGCGACCGTCGAATCGGGTTTACTCTTGGTTACGCATAAAGCCACCAATTCCGGATACGCTCAAATCTATCCGTTTTGTCGGAACGGATGCGCACTTTCGTGTAAGCATCAACGAATATGTACAGATTGAAAAGTGTGAATTTCAATAAGCATAGCAAAGTGAGCGTACCACTCAAAGTCGACGGGCGTTGTCAGATCGCCAGCCACCATGAGAAGCCGGGCCAGACCGAGCGAGTGCAGAATGGAGATGACGCACGCGTTCTCTGACAATACCACCCGTTCCCCAGTAAACATAATATACAACTCTTTTTTATATTCAAAGGCCTCACTACCATGCATTAGGCGAACGGAGAGCAAAATGAAATAGCGCAAAAATGATGAACTGATCATTCCGCAAGGTGGCCTCACCCTGATCAGGGATTTCCCGGGAGAGCCGAGGGAAGACGACCTGTTGGCGGAGGGAGAGGCGACCGACGGGAAAGTAGGGGACTTGCGGGAGGAACAGCACGCCCCGCGGCTGCGAACCCATGCTGAGGTGACCTGTACGAGGACGACTTTTGGGGAAATTGGGGAAACTGTTCCGTCAGTCGTCGTCTCCTTCCTTTGTGGTAATTGTGCTTCACGATTGAAATCGCTACGTGAAAACATGAAAAGTACCCGAATGGCATACGGTAACTACGAATGGGATATGGAGTACGGACCACTTCTGCAGGGCCAGAGGCGGGCGAGACAGCGAAGAAGGGACGTCTTTCCCACTCCCGAGGGCCCGCGGATTAGCAGGCGTTTGTCGTAGGAAATGGAGAAGGACAGGTCTGCAAGGTTCGATAAATTCCATCTTTTATCTCTCTTTTTCGCGTATCCATTACAAGATTTGACATTTTGTCATTTAGTTTCAGTAACGGACGCAGCCGGGAAAGAGTGGGGATATCTCTTCTTTCTCTGAAAGATGAAAGTCCTTTCGTACCCCGAATCAGTTCGTTCTTCTCGGTAGGCGGCGCGTAGCATAGCTTCGACACCTCGACCACCTATAAAACACTTTAGGTTTTTATTTATTTCATGATAATCAATAACTGGAGAAAAACCAATTAAAGATTTATCAGCTTTTTTTCATAGTAACAAAGCTGTCATACCTCACTCGTCCTCGATATTCCGTCGTTCTCGTATCCTCCCTCCGCCTTCCCCTTCTCGTTCTCTTCCAAGTCCGGCTTGAGCGAGGCCGAAGAGATGGACGGTCCACTGGCCGCGAGAGATTCGGCCGCATCCGCGAATTCGGCTATCCTGGAACAATGGTTTTTTTCTATTTTGCCGGAGTTCCTACCGAATTCAGGGGTATTTTTAAGGTTCTCGTTTGTCTAATAGTCTAATGCTGCCAGAGCACAACGAGGGTAACTATTTAATCTCACTGCGTTCTCCTCTTTTCTCTCACTTCTTCGTCATATTTCCTTGTAATTCGCTCGACCGCACGGAAAACCGTTAAACGATAAAGATGAAGTCCCCCGCTCACCTCTGCACGTATCCCGCAAACTCGCCGACACTAGTGGCGAGGTCCGTGAGATTGGTGAAGCTGTTGATGAGCGTGATGTAGACGAAGGCATTCTGAAGACAGTCAATTGAACCCAAGCAATATACGCTCTGTCAACGTTAACTTGTGAGAAGGAGCATGCATTGGCAAATGGCTCACGTAATGGCTCAGGGCCCCTCCAGGCAATATCTACCATATGCATTTTTGACATCATTGGATAGCTCTCAATTCCCTGAGTCTCATACTCTCTTTTTTGTTGAAACTTCGCCGTTGCTGAGAAAAAGCTGAGCGAAGATTTCTCTCGTTGTCTACGTCTCTTCATTCCTCTCTGTCTCTCGCAATCAATCAACCGGTCGTAATTGGTTATCTCTTGAAATGAATGAGATGGTTGGAGGGATTCTTTCATTCACCCAGAAATCGTGTTCATGTAAGAAGAAGAAATATGCCACGTAATAAGTATAATACATACGTTACTGATGACCGTTCCAAGGTCGGTGGGACTCATTCCAGCGTATGAGTTGAAGATGAAGACAGGGAAGACCTGAAAAAAAGAGAAAAAAATATTTTTTTGAAAAAAAAATTACTACTCATAAGAGAAATGTCATGCCTGTATAACGTAAGACAGCGAGCCGCCGAAGTAGTTGAAGAAGATTTGGAAAACTGAAAGCTGCACTTATTGCATAACATGTGTGCTTTCCGTTCTATATCACCACTCTAGCAATGCTCACATTGCGAAGGGAACTTCCAGAGGATTTGCCCGCGAAGAACACGGAGAAGAGTGAAGAAGAGACCGTAGGTCGTGAATTCCTAAGGGTATACATCATATTAGATCGTACGATTTGCGTTGTGTTCTTAGCTATCTATAACGATATGGGTGAATGCCATCAGAATAAGAAAATCGTATTGTCTACTCAATATACTGCATCGTTGAGGTTTCCTAGTATTTGGGGGTGGCATATATCCGATTTTCATAATACCAATCTCTACACGGTGTTCTGAATGTTCGGAGAGCGAGGTTTACTTAATTATACAAAAGCTACAGTCTACCACACCACTTTTAGTTTAGTTGAGAGTTATTTTTGTATGAAAATTTGCAGTCCTTTTGTCTTCATTCTCAGCTGCTGCCAGTTCGCGATAGATTTTAGCCGTATCGTATTCAAACGTCGTAGTTTGTCTCTACCGAATCGCTTACCTCGAATCCAGCCGCTCGATAGAATGCCACCTCTTCCGAGTGGTCGCGCACAGACACATGCTTGTACCTCAACAATGTTAATTCTGTGCTGGCTATTGTATTCAGCTTGCATTAGGGAGCAATGCTCTTACGGAAATGCCGCATCGTAGTTAGTGAATTTTCGATCAGTGTTCTGACACCCTTCGATGTGGTTCCTATCTATCTAGTTACCTGAAGTCGCCCTCGGCCCTCTCCACTCTGGCCGCCCACTTGGCCAGGGGCGAGAGAAGCAGGCGGTTGATCACCGTCCCGATCACGAAGTACACGTAGACGATCATCACGCCGAACCAGCCCGCCCTCAAATCGGCACTATAGCTGTATCACATTTTAAGTAATATCTGCCCGAACATTGAGCCTTCTTAACTGCTCGTTCCATTTTTTTGCAGGCCATTCACCTTTAAAGGTCCCCAACGACCACTTTTTTACCTTATGCTTTTTTGACATCATTGTATAGCTCTCAGTGTCCTGAGTTCCGAGCAAAAAGTTGACATTATGAAACTTCGCCGTTGCTTAGAAAAAGCTGTGCAAAGATTCCTCTCGATTTCTGCATCTCTTCATTTCTCTCTTGTCTCTCACAATCAATTAACCGCACGTTAATAGGATGTACCTAGAAATGAATGAGATGGTCGGAGAGAGCCTTTAAATTTAGGTTTATATAGACTGTAGCTTTCTCGCAGAGAGTAGGCATATGTGCAAAGGTGGTGAATTCAGGCCCCGGCTCGAATCCAGGCCGGCGTATTATGCTTTGCTCTTCTCAGAAACGTGCAAATTGAATGATGACTCACGACGACCACGTCACGTCTTTCACGATCAATAGGAATAGCCATAGATAGGCATACATAGCTTTCACACAGAGTCTAAGGCGGTCTCCCAGAAAGCGCTCGCACTGCCGTCCTTTCCAGCTAAGGGAAGTGCAAATGACTCACGAGGACCACGTCTTCCACGTGTACCACCCGACAGTGAAGGGCGCGAGGATGGCGACGGGGATGATGTTGATGGCAAGCAGACTGCACGCCTTGTCCACGTCCTGCGTCACTCGCTGGTCACTGAACTTACCATTTTCATTGACTTTTGAGAGTCATGGAGAGGTTTGATTTATGTATGACGTGTTTTATGCTATTTAACTGGTTATTATCGATGAAACGTACGGATTGTCGACGCCTTCATCGTCGATGCAGTTGAGTCGGTAGTAGATGCCGTTTCTGCAAATTTTTCCTTGTCTTCTTCTTTGTAATAAAAGTAGTAAGCATTTAGTACAAATTTTTAATAACAATTCCATAGTCAATCAAAGACTTGCGATGTTCCGGAAACGCAATGAATAACTAAACACGGCAGTATAGACCAAGCCAAAAATATCAAACTGTGGTTCGAATTTAATATTTGCGATTTTGCTAATGGTCCCGCACGAAAAACGATTAATCTTAATTGTAAAATGTAGCGCTTATAAGCTGTGCCCCAAATCAACACGATGAGAGAATGAGGGAGAATCATTCTCCCTCATTCTCTCATCGCGGACGGTCGGCTCCCCCTTTCGTCTCGTCCTTCGTCCCGCGCCCATTCCACCAAGAGGATAAGGTGATGAATCCCCTCTGACCTTAGGCAAGTCAGAGGTGTCCCCTAGCCTAAGTCGACTTCGTCTACCCCTTTTTTTTCTTCTGCTTCTCTCCCGCGGCTGCCCATCCCCATAGAAGACTTGTAAGACAAGCATCGTCCCCGTCCCCTTAGAATAGCTTTTTTTCAAGTGAAGATATCCCCCCTACCCCTACCCCAGAGATTTCCTACCTGCCGCACACCTCACGGTGTATTCGATAAATAAATAAAATAAATAAATAACACCTATGAACCATCACAGCATCATGCACATTTTATAAATCACACTTTTGTTTTTTTAAGACTATATTATTCGCTTTTTGATACCGCAGAATGCTGTATAATATAAAGGAGCATAACATGAAACCCACCCGAAATAGTCCTTCTGGAGCCGTTCGACGACGTTCTTGCGAAAGGCGATGTAGAGGCACCACGAGAAGAAGGTCACCAGGGCGATCAGCTGAAGCGTCCAAATTCATAAAGGCTAAATAAATAAATAAATAAATTTATTAAACTTTTGCTGATGATAGAATTGACAACTAATAATTATCAGAATATTCATCGGTGTGCTTTGTTGACTTCACTGTACTTTGCCCTCTATATCGTCAGAGATTGCACAGTCTGATCGGGTGGTGATTATCTAGTCTCTGGGTACACTACGATTGAACTCTCACGCCATGAACCCAGCGTACCCACACTATTTCTAGCGATCTCTAGCATGCTCACCAGAGTTATGCCTCTCGTTTAAATTTCTCCTTATTTTTTTCTATTTTAAAGACTTGTGACATTTATGCATGGTAGAAATAAACTTCACTGAACCATAAGACATAAAAAATTGCATATTATTACATGCTCGCTGGGCTTCCCCTTTCAGGGAATGCTCCCCAAGCCCGCCAGGGGAATTGCAAGGTGCTGTCGACAGCATTCCCACCGAAAGGGGAAGTGTCTAATAGCGAATTGGCAACTAATTTTGAATTTACTCCTCTACGGCTGAATGAATCTTCACCAAATTTTGGCAGCTCTTTGGACTGGTGGGGACGAGCTTAACTTTTGGAATTGGTGAATTTTGGTTCATTTTTTGCGGCCGCAGTGACTATAGATCACAGCGAGCACCGCCATTCGCTAATCGAACGCTAGGAATGCTGTGTGTAGGTGCTACTTAATAATCAGCCCCGTTGCAAAACCCCCGATTGATCCTAGGATCAATCCCGCGATTGATCCTGGGATTGATCCCTAGTTTTGCATTGTAAACAATCGGATTGATCCTGGTATTGATTCTAGGATCGATCGGGGGGTTTTCTGCCAAGGCAGATGATTCGTTCAAGCCGTTTCTTAGTGGTCATTGAGGTTCTTTCGATCTCGGCTACAATGCATGCATTCCCTTACTATAAGCCTAGAGTGGATGCTTCAGCAGCTTACCGCCAGCTTTTCACACTACGAGAGCGGCAAGACGACCGATAAGGCGGATCTTTGCCGATTCTGCGAAAGACAGAGATAGGAAGACCAAACAACGGAGATTAAGCGTACGTGGAATACATGATGTAAATACGCGTTTCATGTCGGGGCTTGACATAGCGAAGAATTTCACTCCTATGTAATAAAAATAGAAGTAGGATTGTGATGAAAGCTTCTAGTATAATTTCCGTCATATTACACGATGCAATAACGCGATTTTAATAAAATATAATAAATTTCTCAAAATATGTTGTTGAATCTATTACAGATAGCCCGTGACTCACGAAGCACAGTGCGACGTACATCAACGTTGATTGTGTGAAGACATTCCAGAAGACCGACTCGTCGTTCCCTGTTGGATAAAAATGAGGAATGATATCGAGTTTATCGTGTTCAGGCAAGACTCAAACAACAGGCGACTTTGCATGTATACATGAACCCGTGAATGTCTTCCAAACTCAAACAGTCTCACCTATGAGAGCTCCGTAAAACTTGCCCAGATTGAGACCCGAGTAGTAGTTGACCACCTCTCCTGCAATATGTAACCATGTAGCAGACATCGAGAAAAAAAACCTTTCACATCATGTTTGAAGCTTGGGTAATGCAAAAAAGTTGAAGAGATCAATTCCACTCTTCCCTCTCCATTCAATCATCTAGAGTATAATAGTCTGCTTCTTCTTTTCCAAACTACGTGTTATTCTCTCACGTTTGCGCACTCTCCAGACCGAATGATTAACCTACGTTTCTTGATATTCCAGACCCTTCATTCCCGTCTCACTCACGTCCGAGTGCCGTGAGCAGTGTGATGGCCGTGAAGAAGGCGGCGTACTCTAGTCGAGGGTAGACCATCCCCGCCAGCTTCCATGTCGCACGCACGAACGAGAAGTTGAAGGCGAAGTCGCGGTGGGTCGGACGGTGCTTGCCCATGGCTGCAAGGCAGAGTTTGGGAGACATTGCTAAGGCATAGCTTACGAAGTGGGAAATAATTAGAAATCGTTATGCGTTTTTGATTTACAGGGCACAGCATTCCAAACGTTCTAATAGCGAATAGCGGTTTCCGCGCATAGGATCCGATCCTGTAGGCGAATAAGTGAAACGAAAATTATGAATTTAAAAACTTAAGCTCGTCACCATGTATTGCAAGAGCTCCGAAATTTTGGTGCGGATTGGTTCGGCCACGCTTGAGAAAATTCAAAAATAGTGGTCAATTCGCTATTAGACACATCCTTCACCGGGCAGAATGCTGTGAGGGAACCTCCAACCATCTCATTCATTTCAAGAGATAACCAATTAAGAGCGGTTGAGTGTTTGAGAAAGACAAGAGAGGAATGAAGAGACGCAGACGGCGAGAGAAATCTTCGCTCAGCTTTTTCTCAGCAACGGCGAAGTTTCAACCAAAAAGGAGAGACTGTGATTCTCAAGACACTGAGAGCTATCCAATGATGTCAGAAATGCCTATGGTATTGTAGTGCCTGGAGGGGCCCCTTAACGGTCGCCATGGTTCATTGTTTACTAACTTTCGCTGGCGATACATAGCAGAGCAGAAAGCGCGCTTGCAATCGTGACTAATCCGTGATAGAGAGGGAGAGGGAAGAGCAACAAAGAGAAAGACAGGGGAAGAGAGATGATTGAAGTGCAGACGAAAAGGCATTGCACTAACAGGACGCACCGCACAGCATTTCACCCGGTGAAGAATGTGTCTAATAGCGAATCGACCACAATTTCTGAAGTATCTCATGAGTGGATAAACCAATCTGTACTAAATTTTCAGAACTTTTTGAGTTCACACTGAAGAACTTAAGTTCATCGGCATGCAGGAGTATCGGATCCTATGCGCAGAAACCACTATTCGCTATTAGAACGCTTGGAATGCTGTGACGGGAAGAGGTTGCACGAAGAGAACGAACAGAAGGAACATGCGATAAGACGATTAATCTTGTGCGGTGATAGATGGTTACCAAGTGATAAATCGCCTGACGCTGGCTTGGTAATGGGAGGAACGCACCATTTTCCGGCGTGATCGAAAGCTGTTCCAAACTCCCAATCATGAATGTTTCACATGAACTAATTGTTAGCGCTATGTCAAGTTCACGGAGCGAAAATCGCTAACGAAAGGTATAGCAGTCTTACATCACGGGTAGATTTAGTAGAGGCTATTGGCGTTCGTGGGGAGATGACAGTAGGAGAT
The DNA here is from genome assembly GCA_900490955.1 of Micoletzkya japonica. Lineage (NCBI taxonomy): Eukaryota > Metazoa > Nematoda > Chromadorea > Rhabditida > Diplogasteridae > Micoletzkya > Micoletzkya japonica. The sequence goes on along the minus strand of LS846440.1, from coordinate 18,568 downwards.
AGTGAGAGTAGGCAGTAAATAGTGTGTGTGACCAGAGAAACAGGAGAAGAGTCGATCCAAGGACGATCAATGGAGCAGAGGGAAACCGATGAAAGTTATCATGTAGTTTCATAGACACTAGTGGTGATATAATGGCGGCGTATAGCTTAGGAATAAGATCTAACAATACACGCCTAAGAGATGCAAAAAAGGCTGCACTGACGCTGCAGGCGCTCTCGTAAAGAAAGCGTGAAACACAGTGTTCACGCGTTCTTTAAATGTTAAGCGAACGAGCGACAATGCTTAGGGTAACGGTGTTTTCCGTGCGCGGGGTTCCTACCGAAATTAGGGTTATTTTTCGGCATCTCGTTCGCTTAACATTTTGACTGGTATCAGAACACTGTGGAAATAGAGTGAATCAGCAGGCTACTCTAAACAAATGATGTAGCGCTACGCTATAGCGAAGATCAAATGACGAGAAGTCCACGCATTTTAAAGCGGCGATTCTGTTGATTGAAAGGTCTAGCATTACTTTATTTGAAAAGTCGAACATTACTTTATTTGCAGCACATTTTTCTGTTTGCCAAAATCGCCAGGGCTCTTAGACTCCTTCTGAGAATTCTGTCCATTATCTTTCCCTCGCACAAGGCTATCGGTTTATCAGCGGCATTTACGCGTAAAACCCGCGGAAAAGCTGTCGGCCAAACCGAGATAAGAGCCGTTTTGGGTAGGCCTATGAGCGTTCTTTGAACCAGATCAGGACCAAGGTCGAAACAGACAGTAGGGGGAAAGGCGATCAAAGCACAACAGCTAATCGTATGCACTGGCGAATGATTCGCTCTCCAGGAAATATTACTGACGAAAAAGCTACGTCTATAAACTGATTCCTACTTTGTCTACGCTCTCTTCATACTGCCTCGCTCTCGCGTCGGAAATGGAAATGAGATAACTGACGGAACGATTTACTCGATCATACTTGCAAAGAATATCAGCCTGACCTTATCGAAGAGATGAGTGCATGCCGCAACACAGATTGCGTAATGATGATTTCCTTCCTCCTGTAAATGTAGTCATTAGGTAGAGCAGGGAGACACATGAAACAAACAATGGTGGAAGAATCAAGAAACGAGAATATCCCAAATATCGCTCCAACGATGGTTTGCCACAACAGTAGAAACATGACCACTGGCACGCCTTGTGGGTCAGCCCGTCGATTGTATAGATACCTTTAATGTACCCCCCCCCGGCTTCGCCTGATCATCTGTCTACTTGCGAATTGTACATGAAGTGTACAAAACAATTATTCTCTATCTTTTATTCTTTCTTTATTCCATTCATTCATCGACGATTCTTCTCTCTCACTCTTTCAATGACTTTCCCTCACTCACTTTGTTCGATAATTCTTAAACCCCTTCTTCTTTTCGATGATTAAGATCCTCTACCCAGCGTTCTATCAATATACTATTGCTATGGCCTCATATAAATGTTCTCATATTTCTCTTATCTTTCTCCATTTTCCCTGTTGTGAAGTTTACGTTGCCACCCTTGCTTTATGTATGTTCCCCCGTAGCGAACTGTTTTCCCCTTGCTGCAATAATGATTTAACGAAAAGGTTCCATCAGTAAGAATAAAATAAGAATGCGGCCGCTCCATGTCTTCGTTCTCACCTTATCTTCTGCCTTCTCTGGCAAATTGACTAAAGAAGAGCTCTGGAAGTACCGTTAAGCTAGTAAATTGTGGGCCGTGTTTGAAACACTTGAAACAAGGCCATATCTCGGTTGGGAAAGGTCGTACAGAGTTCTGGTTGGAATTTTTGGAATCCTCAGGACGAGATCTATTTGTGTATCAAGTTTGGTAACGATTCCTCAAGTATAAAGACCTTTAAAACGTAAAAATGTGGCATTGGAGAGGTTC
>LS904620.1:23228-35306 GCA_900490955.1 Micoletzkya japonica | reverse complement strand
GTCACGGGGGTCGGTACTGCCTCAGCAGGCGCCGTTGTAGCAGTACTGCCGTTCGTATTCGTCGCCCGCGCACGACCCGCTACCGTAACACTTGCGCACGCGCTTCCTCACGCCCGCACCGCACGACTCGGAACAGGTCGACCAGTAGCCCCAGCCTGCAAGCGATTAGGTGGCTCATGAGATTCGGAAAGCATGAGCAGAATCGTTAAATTGTAATTGCACAACTTATTTTTTTCTGAAACATGTGGAACCTAACCAACCTCTCCGTCGCTCTCACTCTATTGCTGTGTGTGCTGCACTGCGCTGCGGTCACCAAATGACTTGCGTGTTTTGCTTTGAGTCTTTGCGGAGCGACATTGATCGCGGCGAGTTGAAGGTGCGCACGATCTTGCGCCCGTTGAAGTACGTTTCGAACGCGGTTTTGGCCGGCTGCTCTTCGCCGGCCTCGGTTCCGGCGTTTTCTGGGCCTTCGCTAGCGTCAGTTTGGTTTGCTGCCAGTGGCCTGTCGCTGGCCGGCGATTGCGCCACCACTATTTTCGGTTCAGGTTGCATTTCAGTGATCGTTGTGGTTGCTTCGATTGCTTTGCTTGTTGTGGTTGGTTGCGGGGTTGTGGTTGTGGTTGTGGCAGTGCTCGTCGTTGTTTTGATTGCAACGAATGCCTTGCTGGGGACCGAGGGCGTCGTCTTCTTTGGCTCCAGGCCAAAGTAGCGAGCGGTTGGAATGCGTTCTTTGGTTGGCTTGCTAGTTGGCGGCGGTCGCTTGGTCGGCTTACCTCCCCAGGCCGCACTCCTACTCGAGCACTCGCCCTCGTTGCAGATGGCCGATTCCTGCAGAAGAGGAGGATTAGAGTGCTACTCTGACCAGGAATCATGAGAGATTAGTCTCTATTGACGTGATCGTCTCTATGTTGTGTCTCTAGGCACGACTAACTAGTGGTAGTCTTAGATGGCCTCACCTTGTAGCTGCCCGGACAGTCGCCGGCGCGGCAATAGCGCGTGCGCCTCTTGACGCCGGCGCCGCACGAAACGGAGCACGCGGACCACGCTGACCACGCGGCCCAGTCGCCGGCCTGTAAAGGGATTGTGGGTTAGACGGAGTGTTATCGTAGCATAACTGAAGGCCCATCAACTGAGTAAATATAAACAAACAAAAAAACCTGTCATGATTAAGAAACGTAATCATCAAAAGGCTATGCTCTACAGCACTAATAAATGTTGTCCCGTGAAAGAGTGGTTACCTGCGTGTCGCAGCTGTGCTCGTTGCAGTACTCCTGTTCGTTGGCCGACTCGGCGCACTGCCCGATGTAGCACGCCCTGAGCATTGCGAGCATCTAGCGGGGCGTATACTCTCTGTCCCCACCCACACGGTCCCATTCCCAAGCGGCCTCATGCACCCCTCACGTCTCGCTATCCGCATGCCATTATCTCCACTATCTAGTTTTTCTCCTCGGATTCTCTACCACCTCACGAAACACGCCCGCCACCACATTTTCAATGCCCGACATGTAAACGAAGCAACACAGAGCCGTCTACGGGTCATGGTAGAGCTTAGAGGCGTTAGTTCTCGAGTCACACGTTTAGTTGTATTAGTGAAATTAGCAAAGCTGTTAGGCTGGCTAACGGAACTCGGAAAGGGGGCGGCGACGGTGGAATTCTCGCTCGTTTCGCAGGAACCGCATGGCGTACCTGCTTCGGGACCGCAGGCCGCGTCCGCAGAGCCGCGAGCACGCGCTCCACTCGTTCCACTCGGTCCACCGACCGTTCGAGGCCGGACACGTTCCCTGGTTGCACGATCGACGCTCGGTGGCAGAGCCATCGCAGGGTTCCTGAACAGGGAAGTTCGTCATCAGAGGGGCTGCCTACAACTCACTCTAGTGCAGAATCGAGACCGAGTCAGGATGCCAGCTCCGCACGAGGTAGAGCAGGTCGACCACGCGCCCCACGAGCCCCACACTCCAACGGCCAGACACGAGCCCATGTCGCAGTTGCGGACTTCGATGTTCTTTTCTGAATGGCGCTCGTCATTTCAATGTTTATGCCTGCCATTGTTAGACAAGCGTTTGTGATGAGTTGCAGTTGCGGTTAAGTGGTTCCGGTTGCTGAGTTAGTCGGAGAGGTTAGAGAGGTGTTGCGGTGTATGGAGGGCGATCTTTGCTGCCCCTATCACAAGGGGCAAGTCTTGGCTGGGATCGTCGCCTCCATACCTCGGTGGACCGTGCTGCGGGTGCCGTTAGTCGTCGTTGAAGGCGTCTCCTTCTCCGCCCGCTCACCGGCGCAGTCGAAGGACAGAGACCCGTCGGAGGCGTGGCAACGACGGTAGCGAGCCTGCGATCCGCGGCCGCACGACACCTTCAAACGATTGTGTGTATTTGGGCCAGGGGATAAATACTCATACTTGAAATTATTTTCGCGCTTGGGGTCATTTTTGAGATGCGGTAGGGCAACCATGTAAATCGAGAATTTAGTACAGCGGTGGGGGTAATTTCGCACTGTGGTACGGGTAATTTCATAGTAAACGGTGGCCTGCGGGCGGGAGGGGCTCTAACCCGAAAATCACAATCAATTACTGTATTTTCCCCTGAGTTGGGCCCCTCGTCTGGCCATTCGTCATTTCTTGTCTGCACTTCTTGCACGCCTGTTGCACTCTTCTGTCAGTTTTGGAGCGCTTTTTGCTGGAGAAAACACGGCGCACGCGATTGTGTCCTAACAGACAGATTCGCATTAGCGCCCCGTCGCTGAGTGGCTTTCTTTCGTCCTCCCCCATATTCCCCTCTTGCATCATGGAGGCTACTCACGGAGCATGTGTTCCACTCTGTCCACCCAGTCCAGCTGGGCGGGGCGCGGGGCGGCGGCGGGCAGGCCTGTGTGTTGCACTGCTGGTCCTCGCTCGACGAGTCGGGACACGAACCGCGGATGCACGCGCGCGTGCGACGTCGGTAGCCGCCTCCGCACGTCACCTGCAAAGGGGACGATGACGAAATCTAATCTGTTGGGAAGACGCGTGTCTCGGTCCCAACGCCTACCGAGCACACGCTCCACACGCTCCACTGCGTCCACATCTCCTCGGCGGGTGTCGTCGTGGCGATCTCGAAGGCGATGGTACACACACACACACACACACACACACACACACACACACTACTATGCGATGACCAAAATATGGTGTATTGTCGGCTAGAGCCGCAACCAGAGCCAGAGAGACTGACGATCCTACAGTGTGCATATGAATAAAAGTTGGTTGGCGTACCCTGGGAGGTGGTGGCGGGGCGGCTGCCTGCTGTGCGGGACAGCTGTCACGGGGACACGACTGATCGCGGCCGATGAGCGCCTCGTTGCCGCAGGATAGTGGCTGNGTCACGGGGGTCGGTACTGCCTCAGCAGGCGCCGTTGTAGCAGTACTGCCGTTCGTATTCGTCGCCCGCGCACGACCCGCTACCGTAACACTTGCGCACGCGCTTCCTCACGCCCGCACCGCACGACTCGGAACAGGTCGACCAGTAGCCCCAGCCTGCAAGCGATTAGGTGGCTCATGAGATTCGGAAAGCATGAGCATAATCGTTAAATTGTAATTGCACAACTTATTTTTTTCTGAAACATGTGGAACCTAACCAACCTCTCCGTCGCTCTCACTCTATTGCTGTGTGTGCTGCACTGCGCTGCGGTCACCAAATGACTTGCGTGTTTTGCTTTGAGTCTTTGCGGAGCGACATGGATCGCGGCGAGTTGAAGGTGCGCACGATCTTGCGCCCGTTGAAGTACGTTTCGAACGCGGTTTTGGCCGACTGCTCTTCGCCGGCCTCGGTTCCGGCGTTTTCTGGGCCTTCGCTAGCGTCAGTTTGGTTTGCTGCCAGTGGCCTGTCGCTGGCCGGCGATTGCGCCACCACTATTTTCGGTTGAGGTTGCATTTCAGTGATCGTTGTGGTTGCTTCGATTGCTTTGCTTGTTGTGGTTGGTTGCGGGCTTGTGGTTGTGGTTGTGGCAGTGCTCGTCGTTGTTTTGATTGCAACGAATGCCTTGCGGGGGACCGAGGGCGTCGTCTTCTTTGGCTCCAGGCCAAAGTAGCGAGCGGTTGGAATGCGTTCTTTGGTTGGCTTGCTAGTTGGCGGCGGTCGCTTGGTCGGCTTACCTCCCCAGGCCGCACTCCTACTCGAGCACTCGCCCTCGTTGCAGATGGCCGATTCCTGCAGAAGAGGAGGATTAGAGTGTTACTCTGACCAGGAATCATGAGAGATTAGTCTCTGTTCACGTGATCGTCTCTATGTTGTGTCTCTAGGCACGACTAACTAGTGGTAGTCTTAGATGGCCTCACCTTGTAGCTGCCCGGACAGTCGCCGGCGCGGCAATAGCGCGTGCGCCTCTTGACGCCGGCGCCGCACGAAACGGAGCACGCGGACCACGCTGACCACGCGGCCCAGTCGCCGGCCTGTAAAGGGATTGTGGGTTAGACGGAGTGTTGTCGTAGCATAACTGAAGGCCCATCAACTGAGTAAATATAAACAAACAAACAAAACCTGTCATGATTAAGAAACGTAATCACCAAAAGGCTATGCTCTACAGCACTAATAAATGTTGTCCCGTGAAAGAGTGGTTACCTGCGTGTCGCAGCTGTGCTCGTTGCAGTACTCCTGTTCGTTGGCCGACTCGGCGCACTGCCCGATGTAGCACGCCCTGAGCATTGCGAGCATCTAGCGGGGCGTATACTCTCTGTCCCCACCCACACGGTCTCATTCCCAAGCGGCCTCATGCACCCCTCACGTCTCGCTATCCGCATGCCATTATCTCCACTATCTAATTTTTCTCCCCGGATTCTCTACCACCTCACGAAACACGCCCGCCATCACATTTTCGATGCCCGACATGTAAATGAAGCAGCACAGTGCCGTCTACGGGTCATGGTAGAGCTCAGAAGCGTTAGTTCTCGAGTCACACGTTTAGTCGTATTAGTGAAATTAGCAAAGCTGTTAGGCTGGCTAACGGAACTCGGAAAGGGGGCGACGACGGTGGAATTCGCGCTCGTTTCGCAGGAACCGCATGGCGTACCTGCTTCGGGACCGCAGGCCGCGTCCGCAGAGCCGCGAGCACGCGCTCCACTCGTTCCACTCGGTCCACCGACCGTTCGAGGCCGGACACGTTCCCTGGTTGCACGATCGACGCTCGGTGGCAGAGCCATCGCAGGGTTCCTGAACAGGGAACTTCGTCATCAGAGGGGCTGTCTACAACTCACTCTAGTGCAGAATCGAGACCGAGTCAGGATGCCAGCTCCGCACGAGGTAGAGCAGGTCGACCACGCGCCCCACGAGCCCCACACTCCAACGGCCAGACACGAGCCCATGTCGCAGTTGCGGACTTCGATGTTCTTTTCTGAATGGCGCTCGTCGTTTCAATGTTTATGCCTGCTATTGTTAGACAAGCGTTTGTGATGAGTTGCAGTTGCGGTTAAGTGGTTCCGGTTGCTGAGTTAGTCGGAGAGGTTAGAGAGGTGTTGCGGTGTATGGAGGGCGATCTTTGCTGCCCCTATCACAAGGGGCAAGTCTTGGCTGGGATCGTCGCCTCCATACCTCGGTGGACCGTGCTGCGGGTGCCGTTAGTCGTCGTTGAAGGCGTCTCCTTCTCCGCCCGCTCACCGGCGCAGTCGAAGGACAGAGACCCGTCGGAGGCGTGGCAACGACGGTAGCGAGCCTGCGATCCGCGGCCGCACGACACCTTCAAACGATTGTGTGTATTTGAGCCAGGGGATAAATACTCATACTTGAAATTATTTTCGTGCTTGGGGTCATTTTTGAGATGCGGTAGGGCAACCATGTAAATCGAGAATTTAGTACAGCGGTGGGGGGTAATTTCGCACTGTGGTACGGGTAATTTCATAGTAAACGGTGGCCTGCGGGCGGGAGGGGCTCTAACCCGAAAATTACAATCAATTACTGTATTTTCCCCTGAGTTGGGCCGCTCGTCTGGCCATTCGTCATTTCATGTCTGCACTTCTTGCACGCCTGTTGCACTCTTCTGTCAGTTTTGGAGCGCTTTTTGCTGGAGAAAACACGGTGCACGCGATTGTGTCCTAACAGACAGATTCGCATTAGCGCCCCGTCGCTGAGTGGCTTTCTTTCGTCCTCCCCCATATTCCCCTCTTGCATCATGGAGGCTACTCACGGAGCATGTGTTCCACTCTGTCCACCCAGTCCAGCTGGGCGGGGCGCGGGGCGGCGGCGGGCAGGCCTGTGTGTTGCACTGCTGGTCCTCACTCGACGAGTCGGGACACGAACCGCGGATGCACGCGCGCGTGCGACGTCGGTAGCCGCCTCCGCACGTCACCTGCAAAGGGGACGATGACGAAATCTAATCTGTTGGGAAGACGCGTGTCTCGGGTCCCAACGCCTACCGAGCACACGCTCCACACGCTCCACTGCGTCCACATCTCCTCGGCGGGTGTCGTCGTGGCGATCTGGAAAGCGATGGTACACACACACACACACTCTACTATGCGATGAGAAAAATATGGTGTATTGTCGGCTAGAGCCGCAACCAGAGCCAGAGAGACTGACGATCCTACAGTGTGCATATGGATAAAAGTTGGTACCCTGGGAGGTGGTGGCGGGGCGGCTGCCTGCTGTGCGGGACAGCTGTCACGGGGACACGACTGATCGCGGCCGATCAGCGCCTCGTTGCCGCAGGATAGTGGCTAAAACGAATACGACGGTTACTTCCTGGTTGTTTGACCAGTCTTCAAAGAGTTGCGCAACTCGCGTGTATCTCATGATCGGTTTGGAAATGTTCTCGTCTTGTTTATCTCGGTTCACCCTGCTGGTCTCGGTCAGCGTCGCACCTCGCTCCCCGTTTCCCGTTCCCGTTCCAATGCGCTTGCTTTGCCGTAAAGTGTTTGGTAAGTAGTAAGTCCCCCGATTGCTTGACTTTTCTAGCCACTTGCCCGTCCTTGCTTCGATGAGAGTGACAGAGAGTGAGAGAGAAAGAGTGAGCAGTTCCGCTGGTTGCATTAAGGAGAGAGAGAGCGAGAAAGCGCAAGAGGAAAGAGAGGAGTGGGTAGTCGTCTCTCACCCACTTTAGCCTGGACTCTCCGATATCCCTGCGCTCTCTCGCTTCCGGCTACTGGCTGTTTTCTTACGCAAATCCCTCTCCCCTTTAAAACATCATCAACGGAGGTCCTATGGGGGGCACACGTGACTTCCTTATTGGGTGGATATGGAGTAGACTATAGGGAAGTTTGCACTGTGGTGCAGACGGTTTCATTCTTTTTATGGGATTTGAGAGATAGCGCAGAGAGAAGAGATAGGAGCAAAGGAACGAGAGAAGAGAAGGGTAGAGAGAAAGTGAAGATGTGCGAAATTGAAGCATCATTTAGCTGTCGACTCGTATCACCCCAATGAAGAGTAATGGTTCCGAGTCAACGTTTGCACAGGGTTTTGTCGCTCGACTCGGCCGGGCCATTATACCCGGCCTCCCACCCCAGATAATTGTTGGTGATAACTGAAGGAGTGAAGGAGATGTGCTCACCAGACACTCTCCGTCGAGACAGTATCGGTCGTAGCCGCAAGAGGTGCCATCGGGCAGATTGTCGCCGAAGAACCGGTAGTTTCGCTGTCCGCCCCGTCGATTGACCACGTCGCAGAACACCTAAATGTCGCTATCATCTTCAATGCTTCAATCCGTTGATCAGTCTGTCTATCGACTGTGATGCCTTCCACAGCAAAGTACTGCTTAAGCGTTCCGAGTTCAGCTCCCGCACTCTAAGCGCAATCTCTGATACTCTTGTGGAGTTTTTACGACTTGATTACGCGGCGAGCGGGGAGCTAAGAAGACGACGAGCGTGTTCCGGGGTCGCACGCAAGGGGGAAGTTGTCTGTTTCGGAGGCCGATTGATCTACACAGACAACAGCGGCAAATGCGTATTTCCTCCTCCTCTCCCTCCATTCCCCTCTCGGTCTAAGCAGGGGCAGTGAACGCAACGCTGTGTCCTCCTGTGTTCGAGCGTTCGCTCTTCATCCTCCTCCTCCTCGTCCCCTCGCCGCTTTTTCATGGGTAGTAAACGGGACATTGCAAAGGACGGGAACGAAAGACGGGGCGGAAACGAAGCAATCTCTTTCTATCTATCTATCTACCTGCTATCGCACAGAGATTGTCTATATCCGGTGGTGGAGCAACGAGTAAGACGAGATAAAGGAAGCGATAAGAGGGAGGAGGTGATATGTGGCTGCGTGCTATAACCGCCGACGCAAACTTCGGCCTTACCTTGCACGCTCGCTGCGGGTACCGCGTCAGTTGCGTGCCGGAACCCGTCAGTTCCTTGTCGTTCTTGAAGCGCTTGTGCTCCAGACACTTTTGCGAGATGTACTGAAAGAACAGGCGTGAGATACGAGTTGGCGGATACGGTAGCTCACCTCATCAACAGAGTAAACGCTCGAGCCGCAGTTGCGATCGCAGACCAGAGCACGAACGGTTGAGCCGGTGCATTCGGATCCGCCGTTAGACGGCGCAGGATTGGTGCAGGTTCGGCGCTGAACGAGCAACTTCCTATCATGGCCGAGGGTCTTGGTTACCTGAACGGACAGTCCGAGTCCTCCGGAGACGTTGGGGCAGTAGCAGGCATTGCAGTTCTTTCCGGGCCAGAGTGACCAGCCGCCGTCGATGCGCTGAATAGAGCGTTGTCTTCAGAATTTGGAGAAATATTTCAAAAACAACCTACAGCATACACCGGTTGAGCTATGATTCAGCCAGTTGATTACCTGCGGCGGCGGCGCAGTCGACACCCAGGTCTGCGTGTCGCCGTTCCACGGAATACACCGACCGAGCTGGCACCATCTAGAGTTGAGATTCCTCGCCGTCCCCCACTACGCCCATACCTATTCGGCCCGCAGAAGGTTCCCTCGAGTGCGGGATGCGAGGTGATTATTCGGCCAAAGGTCGACTGGCCGCACCACATCATGTAGCAGATGCCATCGTACGAGTCTTGTCGCGGCGTAACCTGCCATGGACGGATTGCCATTCCATCTGTCACGTTCGCGCAGTTCAATGTACACATACGCACGTTGTGTGTTCGTTTACGGGGCCCAATCCGCAAGTAGATTGCGTTTCATAATTGCCCTCCATTCTGGGCATGGTTAAACCGGTCGAGAAATAGTTAGCGGAGAGACACCGATAGTCCCTTCTTCCGCCGCTTCCTTTTTCCCGCATGGTTGGCGTGGGTCAGCAAGTCCATTAACCTGTGCACTATTTCCACTACAATCTACTCGATGCATCAGCACTCCACACTGTCTCCCTCCTGCATTCGCGCATCTTTCACCATTATGCACTCTCTCCTCGCATTCGCGAACTCCTTGAGGCAATTTTCCTCATCAGATCGTGTGCGCTGCTGGCCTCCCAGAGTGCAAGGCGATGAATGAAGAGGACAATGAATTGTCACCTAGGAGGTCATGTCGACAATGACTAACACGCAATTACCCTTTCCGAACTTCCGAACATGCCTCTTAGCCACTTAAAGTTCTCCCTGCGTTTGCACTTTCACAGGGAAGGTATACTCTCATCTTTGAAAGAGAGTGTGGGAGTATCAGACCACTTTGCCGAAGTGTTCGTTTCCTAAGAATTAGGCAGCTTTCGAAGGTTCTCCCCGTGATCTGTGGTAAATCGGGGGGGGCAATCATAGGTTGCCTTGAACCGCGTGGTGGCCTAATCCGAGAGAGAGAGATAGGGAGTGGGGGAGAGTAGCAGACGGTCTAAACCGCCGTCTTTGGCGCCTACCTGCCGTCTCTCTCTTTCTCAATCCCGTTCTCAACATCGTTCGATTCTCTCCCCCGACATGGTTTTTGCTCGCCAAGATAGAGATAGTGCGGAAGAAGGGAAGGTTGTTGTTGTCGCGGCGGACTAGAGCGTATCTCGGTCTAGCATCACAACAGTTTGCGCAGCGGAAGGAGAAGAAGAAGAGGGAGCAGAGGGCTGAATGGGTTACCTGAGTGTAGCTCGGGCCATGCATCAAAGAGCACTGCATGTTCGCGTCGTACATCTGACCGGGCTTGGTGTGCGTGGGGATGTTGAGCCGTTCGGGCATATTCGAGACCCGCATGCAGTTCTTGCCTCGCGAACTGAAAGAAGCCATATTCTCCGGTTCCCCCTGAATGCCGTACTCAAGCCGCTGCAGGAACTGATGGTAGTCACGGAGGGAGCAGGTGGACCAGGTGACCTTGCCGGGTCCGAGGGACGAGCTCATGATGTGCTTCGACTCGCAGTAGGGCTCGTCGTGGCGCATGCCCAGACTGTGGCCCATCTCGTGGGTGCCGATGAAGGCCGACGTGAAGTCGAGTCCCTCGGCCAGCGTGCACGTGTTCCACGGATCGCACATGCCGTCCAGACGGGCGATGCCCGAAATCGAGGTCGACCCCGCGCCGCGGTGAATGTCGAAGCTGCGAGATACTCGTAGTCTTCGTCGCCTAACCAAGAAGCTTACCCGGTCAGCAGGATAGCGTGATCCCAGTCTCGCACGCCCAGATTGCGCTGGTACCGGCAGAACTTGTCGAGGTACATTTGCGCGTGTCCGTAGTTGTGGAGGTGAGGCGCGAGGGCGGACTGCAATGATGCTGATTCCCACTTTGCCTGCACTATCAATACCGCGTCTTACTCGAAATGGGAATGATACCACGGAACAACTTCCTCGACTAAAGCTAGTTGTAAGGATTACCGGATTGGCGGCGAGCACTTCGTAGCGGATGACTTTGAAGGTGAGCGGCGGGGAGGCCGTCGGCTGGTAGTACATGATCTGGATGTTGTTCAGCAGCGTCAGCGTATAGTCCTGAGGGATTGCCGTTAGCTTTTCCTGGGGATTCCACCGTACCTCCAGCTTGCGGTTGGCCATATTCCCGTACTTCGAAGTGAAGTGCCGCCACAGGTGCTCGTCAACGAAGACGGCTAATTCGACCTGACACATGACGTCATCGGTGATGTCTCGTTAATATCGGCTTACAATGAGATCGGACTGCTGGACGAGCTTCTGGCCGGTCACGAAGACGTCCTCGAAGATGGCCGTTTCGTCCTCCACCAACTGCTCCTCGGTGATGGTGTTGTCCAGCCCGCAGAAGTCGTTAATCGGCGCCAACGACTCTCGCTTGTAGATGACGTGTGTGCCTGCAGGAAAGAAAGTAGTGTTATCAGTCGGTTCGCTTTCCCTTTCCCCTCTCCCTTTTCGTACCCATGCCGGCCTCTCGCTTTACGCGTGCCGCATGCGCGTCGGGGAACGGGTGAACGACGTGGACTCCGTGCCGGTCGATGATCGTCCCCTTCTGCAACAATCGATTGCCACGTATAGTAATACTCAGTGTTCGGGTGAAAAGCCCCCCCCCACTCTTCATTCGACCCCCATACGTGTGCACACACCCTCCGCCTTTCCCCTCCTCACTCGCTCTCTGTGTCTATCCATTTCAAGTGCCTCTTCGAGTTGTTCCAAGTTATGACACGCGCCACCTCCCTTTCGCCTCGCTTCTTATGAAGGAGAGGCGCGGCAAGGGCGCGGTCCTAATCATATTCGCCCCGCTCTGTCTGTCTCTCGCCCGCTGCTTTTTCGCTCATCTCTGACACCATCGCCCCGACCCATCCAAACGAGATACGCATCTGACACGGAGGCGAAGCGGATTTGAGGCGGCGGAACGCAGAACGAGCGAGAAGGGGAATACCAGGGCGGCGAGGACTTTCAAAGGCTAATGGAGGAGAGATCGGGGGCGAGGTAGAGACTGCCAGCGAAAGCGCCAACGAGCAGTGGACAGAAGACACAAGGGAAGAACGCTTTTGCGGTAGGAGGAAGCACGTAAAAGTGCTTCAACGGTCCCGATTAGCCAACAAGGAAGAAGAGCGGGGTTACGGAGTTTATTGAGAAGAGCGAAAACGAGGCCCACTTACCACTCGAGAGTCGCAGGTCGAAATAGCGGCGATGGTCGTGTTCGAAATGTGCCTGAACAGTCTGCTTCTCTCTGGATGTGTTATCCAATCTTGCCTGAAGTGACACCGTTCGGGATTGAGACCCAGCGACAGATGGGACGAGTTGTGGCCGCGGCGAATGACCGTGGTCAGGTCGCCGCTGTG
>LS904620.1:2398-16126 GCA_900490955.1 Micoletzkya japonica | reverse complement strand
GGGTGGGGGCGGAGGGAACAGGGGGGGAGGAGGACAGATGATTACCGATTCCATGTGATCGGTCGGTGGGCCCAAGTAATTTCAAGAGTCGACGAATCGCAACGTGACCCCCCCCACACACACACACACACACATACTTCTTATAGGTACGAGAACAAGTGGGCGACGTTTACCGGGCAAAATGGGGCTTTTTGCAAACTGTAGAGGATACGCCACGAAGGCAGACGACCAGAAAACGAGTGAGGCTATAAAATAATCGCAGTATATCCAAAGGTGAGCGTGCAGTAGTTGTCGAAGCAGGATGGGTACGGTATTTTCAAAGCGCCAGGGCGCAATAGAGTAACCGTTTGAATGGGCTTCGCAATCGTGACCGAATGAGATATATCTCCCAATCGAGATAGCGCTCGAGTAGTAGTGGGGGCTAACCGTAAAAGGTGATTAGACAGGGAGACTGGGGATAAGAGAGAGGGGAGAGGGGGATAAGGTTGTGTGTACGCACCACCGGAAACATTGGATAAGAAAGAGGAAGAGAGAGAGAGAGAGAGAAGGGGATGGAGAGGGGGAGAGGGAGAGGAAGAGAGCCACATCCTCGATCCTTTCACCTTTCCTCTTCTCTCCCTCTCGGTTGTACGCAAAGTGAAAGCACAAGAGTGGCCGAGACACTGTGGAGGCTTGCGGGCTCCTGGACAGTAGTGCAAAAAGGTTAGCCGAAGGAGGGCGAAGGGTGGTGAATAAATCTTTCCATTCAGCTCTTTTGCTGATCATGATTCACCCACTACACGACAACAAGCATAAACTAACTAGGTAAACGGTAATTTTCACAGTACACACTATTCAGGAATTGTGCGAATCTTTGCTATGCTCTTCTGAACTTTTGTTGCTTTCAGCCTCAATCACGCTTGAAGTAAATGCAATTTAGATGTCCTCTTGTGATAAACTTCGAGAAAGATGTATCAGGAATAAATTCATAAATATAAATCAGAAGAAAAAAAACGATTTAGCCACTGATATCATCGAAAACAGGCGGTCAACAATTGCCTGGTGTGCCTGTTCGTGACCCTGGTATACTGTATATAGTGCGTGAAATAGGACGCGCGCTGCGGTCCCTATGTAAACCACTATGTCATGAATTCGTTCATTTCATCAACCTCGGTCTACATACGATTGGGGTAGATGAAACGACCGATTTGATGTAATGCAAAGCTCAAGTGACGACCGGGCTCACCATGCAAAAAACATGTTGTTTCCTCGCACTTTCCGATCTTCAAAGGTGCAATCACTAGATGAATAATATGCGGGGTGTTGGTGGAACTGTTTGCGGAATCCTACGAAGGAATTCCTGCTCCTGATTTTTTTTGTTTCCTTATCCTGTTTTGCATTCTTTCCGAAGGCGATATTATCGAGAAAAAAATTGTCGAAAGAGGTTTAAATTTTACACTTTAATCATCGTCATCTGTCCGCGAAATTGCAGCACTCTTTCTTCTTCCTGAAGCCAGTGATTTAATTTGGGGTTATTTATCTTCTGCTATTCGGTCCCGTCCTGCTTTATCTTCTACTCAGCATTCCCACCCGATACCCACACCACCATCATCAACATCAACTCAACCCACTCCCGCTCTTTTCCCCCTACAACCCCCACTAACTCATCACGTTCCAATGGCATGAGATCTTATCGAGAAACGGCTAACGATATAGCTGAAAAGGGGGCAGAGAAGAGGGGAGAAATGAGTAAAGTGCGGGGGAAACGGAGAAGAGCCAGAGATACAGAGAAATGGTCTCGGCCGGTTTGGCAGAGTAAGGAGAAGGGAGTGGGGAAGACGGAAGGAAAAGGACGAGAGAAGGAGGAAAATGGGAAAAGTAGGTGGAAGGGAGGGGATAGCAGCTATTTTACTACTTTATCATGGGGATTTTTATTCAGCCCCGGCTGGAATACGTTTCACCTGTGCTATGTGTACGTGGTGACTGATTCAATTGTGATCTTGTCTGAATTTAACGAGACATTCAACGAGGAAGCGGTGCATTCTGCCCCAGTACGCTTTCCCCCTTCGCCCTTCGGTGCCACCACCTCCTTATTGGTCCCTGTCCATCTCTCCATTCACCCCGGATGACTTATGCATACTCTGTGAAGGTAAACTAGCGTCCAAGCGAAGGTAAGAATACTTTATTGGCTGTGGTGAAACCGGAAAGAACTGTGGGCTATAGTATAGCTAGAGGAGAAACGGGGACGGCAGATGCATGAAATATTACTAGTACGATGGATAGTTACTGGACAGTACGCTGGCCATATGCAATATACTATGGACTACAGTGGGCTTTGAGGGATTCCTAGACTATTGGAGAAGTAAGCGAGCGCATACTATCTATAGTATCGCTCTGAAACACAGAGTATAATATCTGAGCACAATCAATAGTTCGCCTAGTCTACTACGGACTCGTACAGTGAACTGAAAGGAGGGACGGGGAGTGTCCTTAGCGGGGTACGGTATGATGGTTGTGGATAATATAGAATTGAGTTATGGTAGTAGAATGCTATATTGACATATGAATTGCGGTTCATATTAGATGTTAGCTGGTGTTCTACAAACGATGTGATTAGCTGTGCAAAGTCACGATCACAGAGCTGAAAGAGGGCAATGCAAGCACCTTGAAAGTGGCGTAATACAATTCTATAAAGCGTTGATTAATTGTAAGCAGCACGACAAGTGAAGGGGAACGATCATTGATGAGTTTGATCGTTGAAGAGCGAGTTAAAAGAGCTAAAACCCGCAAACGGCGCGCGGGGTAATATAAATGATTTATTTGTTCCGCCTGTGCCTTGATTCCGCCTGTGCGAGACTAATGTGACAAAGTATGCGGGGTAAGAGGACGTATAAGTTTTGTTACCTCAAAACCTCAAATCAAAAGTTTAATCAAGAATAGTTTGATCGTGCGAAACAAGTGGAGGATAGGTTCCTTCACGCCCACGCTCAGTTGCGTTCATTTTCAGCACAACTAATTAATGATCTTACTTCTTCGCCAAACCATTGCGGATCTGCGCACTTCCTTTTGAATCTTAAAAATGAATAGGAACAATGGTTTTGCAATCCTTCCGTTGCTTACTTGAAAAAATGCTTTAGTATCACCAGTCATCTATCACTTATACTTGCCGTTTCATAGCAGCTTGGGGGGGCAGAACATCAAGGGCAGAACAAGCAAATCAATGGAAACATTGAGAATGGCAGTAAGGTGAAATTTGATCCCTACCTGGCAGCATGCGTTCTAGCTTCTGAAAGAACTCGGGTCTGAGAAGATAGAACAGCTAGGGAAATAAGGAGATCAAAGAACAAATGAGATATCAAGGATCAGGCAACAACAAGGTAAAGTTCAAAGATCACATATCGTCGTCGTCGGACTCTTTGCGGGTACAGTAACAGGCGAGACCGACGAGAATTGCGAAGAAGAATAGGGAGATGAAAAGGAGCATCCAGGTGGCCAGCTGCAAGAGAAAAGTTCCTACATTTTCGATGTTTTCCAAGTTTCGAAAAAATACATTTTTGTGCACAGGTTTTGGTTTAAGCAATAAATAAATAGACATTTCAGTTCATCGAATATCACCGTGCTCGACCAACTGTTTCACCAAGCGCGTCATTGACACATTTAGAGCTCCCGCGATTGAGAACGTTTTGTTATGAAACTTGTGCGCCTTAGCGAAAACAGGATCGAACCGCTCTGCTCTAGCTGATCTTCGGTACCTATTTCTGCGTTCGTTTATTCATTGAATCATCCAGTTCGACTGTGTCACTATTTGTACATCCGGCATTGCAGAGAGCTGTGGTATGCAGTAGCTAAAACATCAAATGGTATCTCAAAACTCTCCAGTTCACTTCTAAGAACGCCGCAAGATACTATCGCGATCGCTACATAGTATCTTGAGCCAAAAACGAGTTTGGCTAGGTGGCTAGTAAGTTCTTGATTTTGCATGACGAAATGGATGGCCGGTTTTTCATTCGATATCGCATTGTTGAACATTTCAGAATGTTGATGCGGTTCCGCGTTAACCACATCGATATTGCCTATCGCCTCTCTTCAGTAGCGGTTGGTAGATGTCGGTTTCAGCATCATCATTTATCTAGCATTCTTTAGCGTCTTGGATCCTCCGTTTGTATTTTGTTGCTAATTTGTTGTAATTTGTTGATTTTTAGTATAATTAGATCATTCTAATCGGTTCTTTCTTTTCTGTGGTTATGCTTCATTGCCTGCCATCATAGGATAAATTTAATTTCAATCAATCGTACAGTTTCACCTCCCTTTATAAGCGGCAGTTGACTATACAGGCAGGTCTGTGAACCATAACTATGAAATGATCCGTTTCCGTTCCTTAATATAAATAGCCATCAAAAGGGCCGAATCAAGGGAAATGCTTTACGTATAGTGCCGTACAAATTGATCACGTTCTCGGTCTATCTGCACTCTACAACTATACCTTCTTAAGAGCAACGTGTCTGCGCAATTATTGCATGTTCACTGAAATTGGATGGAGAGATCCCGTTATTACGCGCGGGGCAGTATCGTTCTTTTCTGGCCTCTTAAAGTGCCTAGACAGTAGCTAAGTCACTTACTCTTCGCGCGACAGTTCTCGAACCTAGACTGTCCCAATTGACCCCTACTCTCTCGTACACTCTCTTCTCTCGCTCGTGTGTCTACCTCGAACAATAGCATTCAGTGATCGTGACCGGGGACGGGTGGAAAAACTATGAACGATTATGTGTATTTCATCATAAAGGCCCGAAATGGACGTTCCCATGCGTACGAGGAAGTGCACTATAATTGACGAGGTGAATGGCGTCTCGAGCATGTATTATTGGCAAAAATGGTCAGTAACCTCAGTCTGTCTTGAGCCCACAAGGGGCAGCTGAACTTTAAATGGGGCTGCGATGAGATGCGATGAGCTAGCGGTAAAGGGCAAGTCAAGTCACTAATCTTCGGGAGAATTGGATTGGTGCTCATTAACGGCATGCTGAGCGATGAGGTCTTCCCTGTAGGGGGAGAGGAGACAATGTGAGGACGAGCCTTCTAATCGCGCGTTAAAGTGCAGTTGAACTGCGTGAGGAGGGAACGGAAGTTCAACTAGAGGAAGGGAGGGGCGATAGAGAAAGAGGCGAGAGGAGAGACTCGTGGAATGAGATGCGAATCGCGCTGGTGATTCACGCGCAAAGAAGTCATCAATTTACGGAACGACAATTGCCGGAAGGAATGCATTGCGGGCCCTACAGCACAGTGCATTCCTCGCTGGGGGAGGCTGTTACCGGATTGGGAATGAGGCGAGGGAAAGCGCACAATCATGGTCAAGCTTCGCCGAAGGCGAGTGTATACCAAAATACCATAATTTTGACAATAGTAACGACTATTTCTATTACTCTATTCTCTGTAATCGCGTAATGTGTTCCATACATCATTCAGAAGCGTCTCGTCAGTATGCGCAATGCATCATGCTGACGAAGATGACAAAGAGGACAGTACTCTCTCTGCTTACCTGGTAGTCGCCGACTTGCTTGTCCAGAAGCGCGATCTTCTGCAGGTTTCCCACGTCGACCGAGTCGAGATGCCGGGCGTACCAGTTCCAGAAGACGTGGCCCTGCCAGCGAAAGCCCACCTGGAACATTTTTTTTCAAAAATATTAAAATAATTTTCATTATTTCTCTGGAACGCACCGAAGACTATAAACTTTTTCGCTGAGACGAGTTAGCAAGCGTCTGTCGGCAATTTGAGCGGCAAAATTTCATTATATCTATATACCTCCATCTGGGGGCTGTCCGTAACGGAGAGATAGTTGAGATCCTCCATGTCTACGCTCGTCCAGTTGAACGGAACTCCCGACAGGGCGGGCGTGGGATTGCTGTAATTTGAGGATACGAAAGCTGCCCTCTAATATGTGCGCAGAACGGGATAATATCCGCATTGCCTAAATAAATGGAAAAATGAAAAAAAGGGAAAATGGAAAAAAGTAGCAAAGTAGTAAAAGTAGTAAGTAAATGGAAAAAAAACAATGAATGGTACCCGTATCGTGCAAAGTTGGCAATGAGCTCCGAGAAGATCTCGACGACTCGTTCGTCTAATTTCCAGTTCATATCCTGAATTATAGCATATTAGCGTAACTCAGCTTGAGAAGCTGGTGTTGTAGAATCACTTCACTGTAATTGATCCGAAAACGCTAATAACTTCCCAGACGAAAATTTCAGTAAGAAGGCATGCCCGTATCTCACACCACCGAACGGTTTTGCATAAACAGTTCGCCAGGTGAATTATTTCAAGTATTTACTTCTATGCAACAACAGCTGTTAGCGTCATACGAATAAGTTGCGAAGAGCACAGTGTTCTGACAACAGTCAAAATGTTAAGCGAACGAGATGCCGAAAAAACAACCCTGATTTCGGTAGGAACTCTCACACGGAAAACACCGTATCCTAAGCATTTTGCCTCGTTCGCTTAACATTTAGAACACTGTGAGAGTTGCAAACAAGTCGCCAAGTCGCAAAAACGCGCATTTTTCGGTAGCTAATTTAGCCGAACAACAGTGGAACGGAGTCGATTAGGATAGGAGAGGAAAATACCCGTGAGTGGAACAGTAAGAAGATGCGTAGATAGGATAAATGAAGAAATAGGGTTTGATCTTGGCCTTTTTGCGGAACTAATTCGAAAAAGCGGTCGAGATCATTGGGTATAGAGAAAAGCGTGAAAGCGATCTATGTCTTTCAGTCCGTTTTTCGTCTTCTTGGTTTGCAAAATACATGAAATAAGGAAGTATCAAAAGGCACACTACGGCAGGTAATCTTTGACCTTCTTCCTCGGGCTAAAGGTCGTTCGTTGATCGAACGCCTGCCTAGAACAGGATTGCGCAAAGCCTGATTCAGCAAATAGGTGCTTCCGCCTGTGATAGCTCGAGGCTATCTATGAACAGGGTGGGGATAATCGTGGGAATGAGGAAAGAACAAGCGGAGATAGACATAGGGACGCTGTTTCGGCCGTTGTTTTGCAAAAGTAACATATTCCCCATACATCGTATTCAAATTTGCCTTCCGCGTGTCTCGATTAGATGGGGTCGCAATTTAGTATAAAAGGCACATCTGAAAGACCAAATATATTACCATTGTCGGAACGCGAACCGGAACCGCAGTACCAGCAATTCTCGCGAGCCAATATATCGTTTCATGATCGTTCTCGTGAATAGAATAATAATTTCCCACAAGAATGATGCAAGGATACGTAAATCGGATGACCTTCCGTTTGTGCAGAAACTTGGGCTCGATGTTGAACAGGTGCATCTTGTCGACGCCGTGGAACGCGCCTCAATTTACCAATTTTTGAAATTTGAAATTGAAGACCAACAATTTTCAAAATTTTATCCAATAGCTTAAGGTAGGCAATCGCTTACGGTCAATATCATAGAAGTTCTCCGAGACGTGATCAAAGGAGTAGAAGTAGACGGGCTGCTTCTGTTTGATGTAGAATGTAGCCAGTCGCGAGGCCGGAGAATCGTACCAAAAGTGCGAATACATCTGCAAGTTTTACATCCCGGTTCATTCCTGATTCTGGAAATGCTTCTATAAATACTTCCTATTTTATATTAGCTTGGTTGCCCCTTCCAAAGGCAGGGCTCGGCATCCGAACCCATTGATCCTTGCGCTTCGGCGATTAGCTCACTCATCCGGTTATCGCAAATGAAATGAAGCGAGGGGTCACAGGGAGTATCTTCTTGGTTGGGGGGTCGAGAGATGGACCGCGAGATGAGGGGGACGATAGGAAGGGCAGCCAATGGACCTCTGCTAATCGGCGAGAGGGGGGGGGGGGAATGGGGTCGGCTGAGTACACGGGCTTTGTCAGCGATGCATTCAGAGTGACAAGTACGGGAGTGATTCAGGGTCCTTATCTAGGGTGCACTTCCCAGGACATGGAAAATTCGTTCGGGCTTTGTTGTGAGATCCGTCTATGGGGATACTGATCCCGAAATAGTGTGAAATAGCATTTAGTTTATTAGATGTGTTCCACACCTTATTTATTTACTTTTTAAAACAAGTAAATAAATAAGTTGGATATGAAGTGTAGTTTCTACAACTGAGATATAAATAAAATAACCGCAAACCTTGAGTACGGAATGTTGCAGTATCGTGTCGGCATAGGCCGGATCCATCTTGGTCCAGATGTATTCGTGTTTGCATCTGAACGTGCATATGACTGCAATGACTTTGCAGATTTTATCTAGATGAATTTCGAGCTAGGATTGCGGAGACTACTACTAGTACAAATTGTTCTGTTTTAGCAGCGTAACCATTGAAAAGGGCCGAGTGGGATGCTGTAACAGACGTACGCTTGTGCGATGAGTCGTCCGTTGATGAATCCCTCGTAGCCCAGAGTGAGGTTATCCGCCATCGATTCAGCCGAGGTGGGCGTCAACGCAGACATGTTGATGTTCTTCTCGTCTCAATGGTTATGTTTATTTCTCTATCATATATTATTATGTATTTCGTCTTTTTACACTTTGATTCCGGCCTGTCGATTCATTTGTGTAATTCATGTGTATGAAGGAGTTTTGTACTGATCACTTTTGACAACAGTCATTATATTTACAATGAGCGTGAAACATATATATATATATATATATATATATATATATATATATATATATATATATATATATATATATATATATATATATATATATATATATATATATATATATATATATATATATATATATATATATACATGGCAAGCCGCACTTGAAAGAGTTTAATCGTTTAGGCATGTCTGAAGCAGTTCTTCCTACCATGGCCAACACGCAATCGCGCAGTGTTTCGGAAGCCATTTCGCATAAGGAAACTATTCTGATTCCCCTGAATTTTTCGAATAAGATGGAAGAAAATCATAGCAAAGGTTCAAAAAAAACTCGAAATTGCTTCTAATTTCAATCATGATGCTCTCATAAACATCATGGCATTGTCAGGGAAAGAACTTGTAAGGGATCCAGACAAAGTAGCAATGATCCAGAGGATAAAATGTTTGCAAATACAAATACAAATAAATAAGACTTACATATGTAGAGACTGCTCTCGTCGCGGGTCGTGCCTATGATGAGCGGGTGCTTCTTCCTGTAGGAGGCGAGCATCTCGGGAGGCTCGGGAATGACTCCCCCCAACCCGTCCACGATCGGCACGAACTCCTCGTAGTCGTCGAAGCGCGTACGCTAAAAGGACATCATTAATCCGGAACCCTCGCTTTTTTGCAATTATTTGCAGTGGAACAGTATCTGATTGTTTTTGTCCTATATTTTATGGAAAAAAGTGCAAGTCGAGTAAACTAGCTTACGACGACGTCGAGAATCTCGTCCTTGAGCTGCTTCTTGAAGCAGTCGAGCAGTTGGGAGGAGTTGAACGAGCGACAGTGCAGTTTCTGAATATGAGGGCGCTGCTCGCGAGTTCCCCTATCATTTGCGTTTCCTATTGCCCATAATAATTGGATAGTTGCTGGTCTCCAGGTTGCACTTTACATAACGTCTTTTCTGAGCCTGACTATTCTTCTCATCTTGCAGTAGAGCGGGAAGATACAGTTGACCCGATCTCCGTACCTTATCGAGTGCCCAGGTGGCATTGATGGCCGAGTCCCGCACGGCCCCCGGCGAGAGAGCCGAGCCGGACATGAGCAGAAGGCGATCGAACAGGCCTGATTATGTAAAAATGAATATCACGAGTTGGCAAGTAGTTGCCTGTGTTTGCAATATGACTTTCTACTATTTCAGCATACAGTTTATGAATAATTTTCTATTAGCTTCCTGCGCTTGTCGGCTTATTTATGGATGCAGTGAAACATATCTATAACATCCCGTCTGCGCATGGATATTTACTGCATTTCAATCTCATAACGAACTTCGTGCTTGCAGTCCTGTTATAGGCGACGCAACGACGGTCAGAAGGAAACTAATGTATAAGGGTTTGCTTCCTAATCTGTGTCGCAATCTGAGATTGTCTAGCGAAGAACGGGAAGAATGAAGAAATGCATATAGTCTAGAAAATCGGAACGTATAATTCGCGATTCCGCCGCTACGGTGTTTAGCGAATTTTTCGCGCTTTGAAACGGTGCCATTTTATTCCAAGAAAAGATATCAGGAACATGGATATGTTTTGAGATCAGTAACATCTAGACTTTCTCATGATACATACTAGAAGTTTATTAGATCAATTTGAAAGGCAGCGGACTCAGCGCTACTATCGGAACGATTATATCTTTCCTTTTACTCTACTATAGATCAACGGAATATAGTTGACTATGACTCTTCCCGCTTTGCCAACTATTGCTCGTTCAAATTGCAGTATAATCTTACTTTAAAAATGAAAGTCTGACTGATTATCGTAGGAATGCAGATTTGAACTCTATCCTCCACAGTAAATACCTTCTGCCCTCGGGGACAGTGCAAGGATACTCGCCGCGGCCGCGCCCGATCCACTTCCCGAGAGGAGGACGTTGTCCGGATCACCGCCGAACACCGCGGCGTTCGTCTGCAAACGATACACCTTTATTTTTACTTTTATAGCCGAGGAGTCGCTCCATTCCTATCTATTTCGAGCGAGAGCGCGAAGGGGTATGAAGAGAGCGCAGGAAAAGTAGAAATGAGTTTGCTGACGGAATGTGCTCGTCTACTGTATCGAGAATATTGGCAAAAACCGTCTATTATACGTACCTTGACCCACTTGAGTGCCAGGATGATGTCCCACAGTCCGATATTCCCCGGCAGAGTCGAGTCGCCCGTCGACAGGAACCCTCAACACAGTGTTCTGACGGCGGTGTAAATGTTAAAGGGACATAGAAGCGAGAAATTTTTTGAAACCGAAAATGGTTATACTTGTAAAATATGCTTCATAGACGATAATGAACATAATAGCCTTTGAAAAATATTTTTTAAAAATTTCTGGAGCGAGAAATATTTATTAGTTCCGGGAATAGCTCGATGCCATTTGCCTCGTTACTATGCGCTAAACGCAGTAAGACTGCGCCTTGGCTGGGAAACGATTTTTAGGATATCTCGCGAAGTAAGCATTTTTGTGCACTCTGATTTTGGTTTTTATATTATTTAGGCGATAAACTTTCATATGAAAGCCAATCTTTTTTGGCTTCCATGTCCCTTTAAGCGAACGAGATGCCGCAAAATAACCCTAATTTTGGTAGGAACTTTCGCGTGGAAAACATTGTATGCCAAACTTTTCGACTCGTTCACTTAACATTTAGAACATTGTGTCAACCATCTCTGTACGTATTCATCTAGCTCAAACACCGGCAACTTTCTTTCATTTAGAATCCTTTTTATCCCAAAATTGAGAAATTCAGTGGGGACATTTCATCGGGAAATTGATGCATAGATGTTGATAGATCGTCTATGTGTGCATTATATCCCTCGCGATTTATAGTTAGCTATAGTACAACTGTCCCTCCTGCAAGCTCTCTCCATCCCTCTCAATTCCCTCCATTCACGCCTTCCCATTCCTCCCTCCAACCCATCCCTCCGTCCTCTCATTCCCCTCATCTCCTCTCCCTCCTCAACTTCTCTCTCTACTCTTCTCCCCTCCCCTCCCCGGGGATTCGCTCCTTACTACGATCAATGCCATCCCACACGCAATCCGAGCGAGGGAGAGATAGAGTTGGGAGGGAGGGAGAGATTCATAGGAAGTTGCCGACTAGCGGTCGGAACCGCGCTATCGATGGGCAGGATGTGCGTCATTCGAACAATGAGCGGAACTGGCGAGGGAATGGGAGCTGGACCAATCAACTTCTTATGATATTGCGTAGATCATAATATAGATAAAACCTTCCGTTTACCGCAGCTTGCGTAGTGATAGAACCCTTATTTGAACTGTGACATCACTAAATTCTTACCAGCTATTTGGCTATACCCTAATGATTGCTGTGATCCTGGTGACTCATCCGCGTCACTCGGATGCATACTCCAAACATTCCCCCGGTCCCAGGGGATTCGCGATGACCAAAACAGGAATGGGGGTAGTGCCCGAGGGTGGGACTATTGTTCGCAATGCTTGCTGTCGTTTGTTGTGAGTACTCTGGTGATATTTCGTCACTTCCCTGATAGTGCGCGCGTAACGAAGCGAACTGGAGCGTTTTCGAGCGACTATCTTCCTTGTTTGGAGGCAAAGTCTCCGTTCTTTACATATGCAAGGAGTAACATTTTTGCTTATTTATGCGGAAAGCCCATCGTCAGATGCGCGCAGCAGCAGTTTATATACGGGCAGTGAAACTTAGTCCAGCCGCGTTCGACAACATTTGCAATAAGTTGGATAGCGAAGGCGTATTGATCATATTGTCAAGAGGATACGTCAAGTTAATGGAGGGTGCATTCGCTTCCTTCAAACGCGCAGTAGATACGCCTTATCTCTAGAAACCCTGACCGCCTGGCCCCTTACCCAGTGGTCCGAGACGGTAGTTCATCGAGACGAAGACGACCTTGCGTGAGACAAAGTTGTCGAGAATCGCCTCAATCATGCGATTCAATTCGTCTCTTCGCTAACTTATGCATATTTAACGAATCTAATGGAGCGATAGCGCATTAGATAGTCAATAGTGCAATAGTGCACCCCCCCCCTCCCCAAACGAGACAAATGTTCGACTATAATGCATACCTGCTGTGATAGATCAGAGGCGGCGCCCGACTGGAACCTTCCTCCGTGAATGTAGATGATCACGGGGTACGTGTCATTCGTGAACTCAATAGGCTTTATTTTAATTCACCTCCATTTTTTTACTTAATTTTTTTTTAATTCACCTCCATTTTTTTTACTTGCATTTTCTAGTTTTGCTTTACTACAGATCGCTGCTACACGTAAAACCAGTTGTCTTCGCGTAGTTCGCTGGTAATAAATATCATTATACATGTATTGCTCACTGTACATTATTTGCGATATTATCCTGCGGAAAAGTTAAACTTGCTATCTCTTCAAATAAGCATAGTAGAGAAAAAATAAAGCACATAATCGTTCCGTTTGTAGCGCTGATTCCGGTATAAAGGCGCTATGTACCTGAGTCGGCGCGAAGACGTTGAGGTATAGACAGTCCTCACTGAAGTGTGCGGTGCTTCTCTCCGGCTCCGACATCCGGCTCTCCTGCTTCTTGAACGGAAAACACGGATTACGGTAGTTTCGAGGGGTGACACTGTACCTGGACACACAGGGCCGAGTACTGCGTCGCGTTCATAACTCCGCGCCATTTGGCCGGTGGTTCGGGAAGCTGGAAAAGGATCGGTAGACTTCACGAAGGAAATGCGGTATGATGGTGACAAGAATAAAATTACAAATCTTACATTAGTACAGTATAGACATATATATTAGTATAGTATAGAGTTAGTATAGACAAGAAACAGACCTTTCACTCCGTGTTAGAAGGGGTACAAGACTATGCACTTCCTCGTGAGATACCAATGAAGTTTCTATTTTTTTTATTTCATAGGAAATGTTACAAGATATCGCCATGTAGAACTGAGAACCATACATCTATATATTTCGCAAATGCTACTTTCAATCCAAATTCAGTCAAATTCCAGACTCCACATTTCCCCTGCTTATCTCTCGTACCTGAAACCTAAGCGATCCGACGGGAGGCGCCGCGTACGGAATGCCTTTGAAGATGGCGTAGTCGTTGCCCTTTTGCCTCTGCAAGGCATCTTTTCCTGATGTATTTATGGTTGTGAAAAAA
>LS900805.1:7341-21633 GCA_900490955.1 Micoletzkya japonica | reverse complement strand
AGGAAGGTGAATAGTGTGGGGGGGAGATAGAGGGAGGGAGCAGAGGGCAAGAGAGTATGGAAGGACTGAAAGAAAGAGAATAGCAAGGAGAGAGGGGAGAGAAGAGGAGGAAGAGGAATGGCGCGAGTACCTCACAAGTAGATGGAGAGGGCTAGCGTGACTGTGGAACACTTTGAGAGGGGCGAAGGAGAAGGGGAAGAGGGATGAGACGAAGCTATGAAAAGGGGAAGGATATAAAGTAGAGGAAATGGCCGGAAATGGAACAGTTTGAGGGTCGGAAGGGGAACGGAATTGAGAGGGGACGGGCGAGGATAAACGACTGGATGGCTGTCTATCGGATAGCGAATTTCTATGAAAATGACTAATTGGCAAAAATCAACGATATGACACACTTAAAAAAAACAGGGGTCATGGTCCAAAATCACTGTCTTCTCGTTTTCGCGTTCTTAGACGGGCTAGAATGTTAGTCTGAGCAGATCACGAGATCAGCTCCTCTTCTAATAGAAAGCGCGCGCGTGTGGAGCATAGGTCCTCGAGGGCCGAAGAATGCCTAGGGCGTTTCTACTCTAACGAGGAGAAGCATACATACACGTCATTACGACAAGGCCCGCTCTCATCAACCCGAAACATGGAGGATGGAAGGAGGGGGAGGGGCCAATGTTTATGCTAATGAGGTGGGTTCATCTGAACCTCATACATACGTTCTGTGATATACAACAGCCTACCCACAGCATTCCGCCCGGTGAAGAATGTGTCTAATAGCGAAATGACTACTACTTTTGAATTTTCTCAGTAGCAGCTCAACCAATCAGCACCAAATTTTCAGAACTTGTTGAATTCATAGTGGCGAGCTTAAGATTTTAAATTCATAATTTTTCGTTCACTGGTTCGCCTACAGGATCGGATCCTATGCGCGTAAACCGCAATTGGCTATTATGACGCTTGGAATGCTGTGTAGCATAGCGTCTCTTACGTATTGCTTGTACTCAAATCTTGGAGAAGGCAAGCATACGAAGTGATTATTACCGTGAGATGGCTTCATGGGAAATGCGATCACGATAAGATAACAGATCAGCCCCGCGTCTAATCTGTCGAGATTAAAGGGTCCCTCCAACAAATCTCATTCATTTCAAGAGATAACCAATTAAGAGCGGTTGATTGATAGTGAGAGACAAGAGAAGAATGAAGAGACGCAGACAGCGAGAGAAATCTTTGCACAGCTTTTTCTCAGCAACGGCGAAGTTTCAACTAAAAAGGAGATGGTACAAGACTCAAGACATTTCGAGCTATCCAATGATGTCAAAAAATGCAGATGGTTTTTGCCTGGAGGGGCCCTTTAAATCGCAATTAATGGTGACCTCTGAAGAGAGAATGTGTAGAAACGAGAGGTTTATCGAGTGGGATTAGCAGAGAGCATGGTTTGCACCGACAAGCTGCTTGACAAGCTAGACGATTCAGCCAAAAGGTAGACCAAAGTTCGCTATGGACAAACACAATATGCGCGGTTGCATCGAATTCCCGACGGGGACAAAGTCCGTTGGTACTAGGTAGATACGGGGGCATCAATTAATGACGACATATGAGGACCGTCGTAGGACATTGTAATCTATCGCAGAGCACGGAGAGAGTAAGAAGGTGGTGGAGGGAGAGGGAGGGAGGTAAGAGGTAAAGGGGCGAGGGGGAGGGAGTGTCTCTGGAGTACAAAACGGTCTGCATATCCAATGACCACTGAAAGGCGATCTCTCGCCTCCGAGGGCTCAGAGCGGGAAAGTGAATCACCCGGCTATTGACTATCCCCTGATTTCCTGCTGCCCTCGAAACTCCCTCTTACCTCCCTCCCTCTCAGTACCCGCCTCCTCTCCCCTGCCTCTCCCTCTCTAAGATAGCCATCAAAATAAACAGTGCACTCGGAAGGGCGAGGAGATGGAAAGAGAGAGAGGAGAGCGAGAGCAAAAGATCTATAAAGATAAGTACAGCAGAAGATGAAACGGTTCGATAGGATCATAATCGGCCATACTAGGCACTGAATACGGTAATTCGATCATACTCTCGACATTTTCTTCGTTTATGGCAGTCGAGACGTACAAAGAGTTCCCACGATAAATGGCCAGGGTGGAATGTCGGCCAATTTGTCTTCCAAAGGTTAACCCAACTAATTAATCCTACTCTCATCGTGCAATGCAAATAAGACGTTTTCTGTTGCGGGCCGTCGACTAATCGAGACAAACGGGGAAGTTTCGATAGGAGAAAGACTGGAACCAAGCGACTGGATACGTCCGTCGTTCGCAGAAAATTCGCATCTGATTGTGACGGGTTCCGGATGAATTTGGAGTTAGCGCACCAAGAGAGAATGAAATCCGTAGAGGAAGTAGTGCAAATTATTGCGGATGAAAGGTAGTCCGGGATGTGATTAATTAATCAGAGATAGTACGCGAAAAGATGGAAATACTGGAGTTGACAGGGACTCGCGAGCAGAGTTTTCGTATTTGTACCTTTTCGAAGATTATATTTTATGCTCATTACATAATGAGCATACAATTATCCCAAGGCTTGCTATCCCACGAATCCCTGAATAGACGGAACAGAAGGGAAGTGTTGTAGCTGTATTACTCCCGATTCGCGAGGAATGAATTCTCTTTACGGCGGTAATGCGGCCGCAATCGAACGAGCGACAGAGAATGAAATCGGAGGGAGACTTATGATCACGAAGAAGTAGTTTAATGAGAGAAGTCGAGCTTTGTGAAGGGAGAAGCTGCAGCTTCATTTACTCTACATTATTTACGGCCCCAGGAAAAGTATAAAATACTGTACAACTTTGCGAGAGGAAAAAGTCGCAGTACAGTAGAGAAAAAGGGAAGACATATTCCCGGCCCTCTAAGGTAATACTATCCAATTCTAATACACACTACGTGAAAGTCTTGGTGGTGGTGATCTCAAAAAGCGTTCACGCTTATCGGTATCTTACTATCTGTATGCATATGTGCAGTACGGATCAAGTAAAGTCATTACAACCGCACACTAGACTGGAGGGGTGATAGTAGTGAGATGGCGTGGTTGGGTGGATGGACCTGTGAGGGTGGGCGGGTGCATGCGATCTGTTTGAGTATCACTGATAGATGAGACAAGGAGGGGAGAGGCAGACAAACATAGTGCGAGTCTATGGCCATATATTATATGAAGTATTAGTACAAGTGCATGAATTTTGCCTAATCATCAACCAAATCTTATAGTATCACAAACAAAATAGTGTTAATGTCCGGAGAAGGCGAGCATATTCATCGCTGACCTTACAACTGATAGAGAAAAAATTCCGGTCATAAACTTTTGAAAGGATAGACATTATGAGATAGGTTGGGCTGAGGTATGAAAAAAAGATTTATAGGCACTAAAATCAGATTGATGCAGCCGTGATCTAGAAAAGAATGGCTGAAAGAGAGTTAGAGAGATATACTGGCAGTGTCTTTCCCTCTTCCGAGTGATAGAGTGAGCAGTCGAAGCTGCGTCCTGGTGTCTTTCTCTCGCTTTCTCTCCCTCTCTTATGCCATCTCCCTCTATCCCCAACACTTCTCTTCACTCTCTCAGAAAAGCGCAATCGATAGGCGAGATCACAATGAGAATGGATGTGGCGAGATGAGGAAGTAGCTCAACGAAGAGATATTCTCGGCCGACAAGGGGAGTTCATCTCGGGTGATTGTCCAATATAGGAAGTGGTATTGGCTTCAAGAGGAGCAACCCGATAAGACGGACAGTTCGTTTTATCACCGGTACTTTGTGCATCATTGACCTGAAATAGTATGCCTTTAAACTTCTTGCTATAGTGCTGAATAAGTTATCCGGCAGATAAGATTAAAAAACCGGGCGGCTTATTGTTTACACAGGTATTCCACTCTGTCGTGAGCTATAAATTTCCAAATCTCTTTATCTCTCAAAAAATTTCAAAATCTCAAAAAAATTAATTCGTCACGTCTAATTTACACCCGTGCCCTCCGCAAGCAAGAGTCTCACTAAGGATACACTCTAGTCTACCCTATCATCCCCCTCGTCCTCTTGGTCTCATAATCATTAGTGCACACACACACACACACAGCACAGTGTCCGTAGTACACCCGTTCGTTGTCATTATGTGTTTTGCGAGAGAAGGAGAGATAAAGCAGAGAAAGCGGGAAGAAGCGAGAGAGAGAGATGCATCTCGACCGTTGTAGATAAATAAGACGGGATGAAGCGACGGAAGAAAGGCGAACATGTGAGCGGGTGCTACGCATTGACGTACATTCGCTCCATTCTTTTTGCCTGTTTCTCCCCGGTCCTCTTAGAAGTACCTCTGCTTCTTCTCTGATCCTGCTTCATCACTTCAGATCACTCCCCCCACCCTTTCTCTAACCACTAGAGATGTGCGTGCGCGTTCTCTTGATCAACAACTTTTTTTTCATTCTTTTTGGCGACGAGACGCTGCGCGAATATGAATGATATGTGAAACATAGCCATCAAAAGAACTCCCTCCTGCAGAACTCTACTAACGACCCAAAACACTCTTCGTCTCCTTCTAGATATCTCTCTACTCTTCTCTCTGTTCGTTGCTTCTCGGGTGATAAATGAATTGGATTCTTCTGTGGTGGACAGCTGCTCGGCCGGAATACATCCACATTTATCTATCTCTACGACATTATACACGAACAGCCTATGCTACCTGCACACAAACTACTTCAAAATTACACACAGAAAAAATCTCTACCATCATTTCCATCATGCTCGTATGTCACGAAAATATTTTCCATCTTTCAAGCACGAGAGAAATGCTTCTGATCACCCCCCGTTCCCACGCAATGCAAAATCGCGTTGCCGGGTATTTTCTAGGGTTGGGCAAGGAAGCAATAAACGTCATCTTCCTTTCGTTTTCCTCTTCCATTCTGTGCACGGTGTAGGTAAAGAATGAAAGGAAGATGACGTTTATTGCTTCCTTTCCCAACCCTAGTATTTTCGCCGATTTGTTGCCCGATATTCTCGGTGTTTCGCACGTCAGTACCGTGTAAGTGTTTACGCGCAAACTTTAGCTGTCCCCTTCGATGGGTGCATGTTCCCGTTTTAGAACGAAGGCTTGTTTTCGGACGCGTAGGGCATCATTTGGTATGCTTGGACGTGTTCAATCGAGTGTTGACTATCTAGAGTACTGTGGAGTATTCGTGGGTGTGCTAGAATGCTTTCTCCCTAATTTCGGAAAACTATACTATATATACTCTTTCATCAAAGAGGTGGTTGTGTCATCAACGCCAACGTTGTGAAGAACATTGTTGATGAAGTGACGATTTTATGGATTGGCGGTGTTTCACCTTCATTGCAAGCGATTTGTCAACGTCCCTTTTCCTCCAATAATATCCATAAGGAGACTATTGCATGGGAGGGCCAAGCTGTAAATTAGACATGACGAATAGAGCATGTGATTCGCCCCTCGCCCCCTTTGAGTCTCATCATTCGCCTCACGCACCGCGCTCTCTTTCATTCGTCCCCCATTCGCCCCATGAGCGTGGGCACAGGGGGTCAAAGGCGGAGTGAAACCTCATTAGCATGGCCCCGATTCTGGAGAGGCGAGGGAAAGGAATGGAAGAAAAATGGCTTAGTTTGCGAGGTTTTTAAATCATAATAAATTTCAAAAAAATAAATCGAAACAAAACTCTGCGCTACATTATAGAACAACCTTTTCTCTATCGAACCCACTTTTCCTCTTTGTCTCTAGCATTTTCGCCCGCTGATCATTTAGCGTTCAAAGATTTTTATCTGTGAGTTTCGGATATGTTTCATGAGATGAATATTATCTTTTCGAGGTTTTCTCTCAATAACATATCTCCGGTCTCCTGGCGGAACACCGGTCGCAACATCTCCGGAACACCGTACGTAACACGCCCGGTGTTCCAGCCATGTTCCGTCCGGTGTTCCGACGTGCACCGTCGGTGTTCCGAAATACGCCTGTGGTGCTCCGCTCCTTTTTTTCTCACCTATGCCCTCAGAATTTGAATGAGGGTGCATGCACACTGGGCTGTCGGTGTACCGACCGGTCGATACACCCACTTGTCAAAAATAAGTGCAGAGACCCTTGTGAAGTACACACAGAGTATCCGTATCGCTCTTTCGTTGAAGGAGTGAGACTATTTTAATTGAGGCTATGTATCCCAACAGTGCGGCGCCTAGCCCAGCCGGGTTTACGCTGTAGTACGTATGGAGCACCACCGGTGTTCCGGCAAAAATTTCGGTCTCGTACTACTTCCGTTGCACCGCTGGTGCTCCGGTACGCCAGCGGTGTTCCGGTAGGAGACCGGAGTATCTAATTAGTGCGTAATTTGCAGCTATGTCTCTGTTTGTTGTCCGATAATTTCAATTCTAGAACACCCTAATTGATATTCGTGCTATGTTATCACGGAAGTGAAACATTCTGTTCTTTTCGTGCCGTTCCAACTTTAGAGCGATATGTCTATATGGTATCTATATACATGGATACACGCAATATTTTTCACTTGCATGTCTGCAATCTTCTCACCTGTCCTTGGTAACGGATCCTATGTATCTGAAGAACGGTTTCGACAAGTTGTGTTCATAGCTGCGGTTTCGACAGATTCATAGTATTGATAGTAATGGTGGAAGTGACATTGCAGAAATGCATAAGATTTCGAGGCGATGGAGGAACGGGTATTCGCCTATGGCATTGCAAAGTTGAAGAAATCGGGCAATAAACAGAGACATAGCTGCAAATTACGCACTAATTAGATATGTTATTGAGAGAAAATCTCGAAAAGATAATATTCTTCTCATGAAACATATCCCAAACTCACAGATAAAAATCTTTGAACGCTAAAGGATCAGCGGGCGAAAATGCTAGAGACAAACGGAAAAGTGAGTGGGTTCGATAGAGAAAAGGTTGTTTTACAATGTAGCGCAGAGTTTTGTTTCGATATATTTTTTTGAAATTTATTATGATTTAAAAACCTCGCAAGCTAAGCCATTTTTCTTCCATTCCTTTCCCTACCCTCTCCAGAATCGGGACCGTGCTAATGAGGTTTCACTCCGCCTTTGATCCCCTGTGCGTGGGGCGAATGGTGAGGCATATGACCTACCATTCGCCTCGCGGTCCCTTTACTCCAACCTCTAATTATTACTGCAAAAGAATAAACAAAGATGGATATGCCATTCTATGGATAATACAAGATTATTAAGGTAAAAATCGTCTAATTTGTTTCATGTTTGGTTCTCTATTCATAAACAGTTCATTCACTCAATAGACTAGCGTGAGGCGAATGACCGATTCGCGCCACCTCGCGGGGCGAATGCACTGAGCGAAATTACCCCAGCTTTACGCCTTATGGGGTAAATTTTACACCGACTGGCTGGGGTAAATTTGAAATTACCCCAGATGGCTGGTGTAATTTCAAATTTACCCCAGCCAGTCGGTGTAAAATTTACCCCATAAGGCGTAAAGCCGGGGTAATTTCGCTCAGTCCCACAACATTTTATCCGTCTGGCGAATGACCCTCCATTCCTAGCCGCGTGGGGCGACCGAGAGGCGAATCGTGGGGCGACGAATCACATGCTCTAATGACGAACTATTTTTGAGTTCACTGATTCCAATAATGAGATTTCCTTTTTTTTCGAAAGAAAAGTCTTTGTCTAGACTTATAGGAGATATGTATCTATACTCAACAGCTCTAATAGCAATGCTTTGAACAAAAGAATGATAAGGCCCGAATAATACCTCATTTTTATGCTTGCTTAGTCATGGGCAACAACGATGGCGGTGCCGGGTTGCACAATGCTTTGCATGCTAGTGTGATCTCTGTGAGCGACAGAGTTCATCCCTCACCGAAAGACCTCAAATATAGCAGAAACATGGGTTTTTCCTTCTTTTCTTCTAAGGGTTGCCACGCACGACAGCCGAAAGGTCGTACGTGCATATTGACTATTCACGGAATTTCCCCGAATGCATGATTAGGAAGGAGACCAGTGAAAGTTCGAACAGGAGCCGTGCACGACGTGAGGTTGCATGTCACATACTAATCGCCGCGTTTGCTCTAAACATAGCTAAATAATTAGTATCCGTTGGGAAAACTATTCTCAACAAATCGTTTCGCGGTACGGTTAGAAATTGGTTGATATCTACTTTGCCATTCCAATCGCATTCTATCACCTTCATAGGAATGTGTCCCTCCCTGCTCAATCCAAGTCCTACATTGCAGTGGCTTCCCCTCTAAACAAAGTCAAGTGGATTCCATTATAATTTTTTCGCGGCATAATTTGCCGCGAAACGAGCGCGTAATGAGCCTCCTAATGAGGAGTAGAACTACACCCCAACCACTTGACAGTCGATTATAATACTGTGCAAAAAGGGCCATGGCCCTTATACTGAGGAGTACTTTATTTGCCAATAACGTCAATGCAATCGAGTACCATGACGATTTGTGGAGTTGAACAACAACACGGAAGGCGCAAACTACGATTTTGGTTGTTCTGTGGTATCTGGAATAGAGGATACGAATCGTGTACGTTTGATGGTTATGTTTCACGATCAATTCATAACGAACCTGTCTCTTATTATCTCCGGATGGGGGAAACATAACTATCAAGAGTTCGCATCCTCTAATCTGGAATCTTCCGAGTCCACCGCAGTATTCTTTGGCTGTGCTGTCTGACCACAGTTCTCCGAACGGACTGGATACTATTTCGTCAGCGTCTCGCCCTTTCCTCTTCCCCTCTGTGCCTCCAGACGGTGCACTCGATTATGCAGATATCTACATGGGGGCAAATGCCAGCATCTGCCTTCTGCTGAAGGCGCGACGTACAAGGGAAGGGAAAGAGTACGAACTATACGAGACACGACCGATGACAGACTAGAGACGCGAGGAGGCTTCTACTGCATCTTGCAGGCCTTTAGCCTTATCACAATGCACTGTATTTGGATTTTTATACCTGCAAGACATTGTGCGGTTTAGCAGCCCTCTAATATCTCTGAAAGAAAGGAAATTTGGAGTACAATGGTATGAAGCATTTCAGTTAGATTTACATTCACTCAGTCGCTCGGCTCATTTCGTATTCTCTAGTTATTCCTAGCCGACTACCCGACCACAGTCCACTCTTCTACCGCTTCGTTCGTTCATTCTTCGTTCTAAGTGGCACCA
The DNA here is from genome assembly GCA_900490955.1 of Micoletzkya japonica. NCBI lineage: Eukaryota > Metazoa > Nematoda > Chromadorea > Rhabditida > Diplogasteridae > Micoletzkya > Micoletzkya japonica. Next base: position 12,475 of record LS900805.1, on the reverse strand, counting down.
TCAACTCCTTCCTCCCATCCCCTCCCAACTCTTCCAGAGCAATGCATGCTTTAGTTATCTCGTTCGTTCTCGTGCCAACTTCCCTTTATTCTCGCATTTTCTAGAAAGCTGCAAATAGCCGCCTAAGTACCTCGCATAACGCTGACAACAAATTAGCGGGCAGTAATGAATTTCCGCACGAGAGAACACGGTTACAATCAGATATTTTTCGGTCTCATTACGGGTGTGACAGCGTTCCATTTGCTGGAGAACTATCTAACAATAACCGATATAGGAATGGCTCCGTCATCAATGGAATGCCTCAAGTCGAGGTTTGTGTTATGTTAGTTCGAATCTGCGCCTGCGACTATTTGCGTCGATCACACGACCTGACCACCACAACAGCCATTATTGATGAAGGTGTGAATCGGGGAAAAAATGAAGATTGCGGCTTCATCGAGTCTTCCTGCCTGCGTCACGCCATATGTATCACTCATTCAACTTCCTCCGACCCGTTTCCGGAGAGAAATCAAGGGCTGCTGTTGCAATCTGTGAAGCACGAAAGAGCGAGAAGGATGCTGCAATCGCCTACGAGCCTCGGAAAGCTCAGAATACGCCGGTTGAGTGAAGGTCCTTGAATGGCCGATGAACTGCAACGTTTCGTGCTCAAACCACGGGAACAGAGATGTATCGTTAGCATTTTCTTCTTCTTCCGAAAGTCTGCATAAAACCTTGCGGGAGCGGGGCCGTTCTCCGAAGGGCGTGAATGATGCACTCGTAACGAGTGCATTCATCTTCAGCTTCGCCTCGGAACCGCACTCTACGCGTCCATAGATCACGAGTGAACCACTACTCGTCGTGAGCTTCCCTCGACAAGGATGCTCATATCCGCATTCAATTGCCGCTTTTCATCTCATCCCCGACCGTCCACCTAATCGGGCCCGTGATGAATGTGCCCTGTAGTATGCTGTCAGCGCACCTTGTCGAATGACGCCAAAGCCGTATTTACGCCAAATGCGGCTTCTCCTAATAGATCTAAATGCGCGGGAGAAATGCGTTATACGTAAGGCAGCGAGCGTACCAGCAGAGTCAGCTGCGTTGTGAAATGTGCACGGGACTGGAAGAGAACACCTTCCATGGGCTGTGAATAAACGTGCGCAACTCACGTGCCCTCAGCATGTGCATCAAAACAAGTCTATGCATAATCGAAGGTCAGTCCCATCATTTCATTATCCCCAGCCGACTAGTCGTACTTTTCATTAACTTCCCTCTTCCCACCTCGTCTCACGGGAGTCTTCCGAAGCGTGAGTCATGCGCATTCAATGTGTCTCTCTCCCCCGCTCGCTATCAAAGTGACGTCACGCGTTCCCAGCGGGTCGTTAGGAGGAGAAGAGGAGAGAGGGGAATAGGCTCAAGCACGCGAGATGGATGGCTTGCATCTGCACGACTACTGCGACGGGCCATGGCTCTTCGCTCATCCCGCACCGCGCACTAAAGCCGACCCAACTCCGTTCAGATCTCAGGCCAGGGCTATCCCGCCTCCAAACACTCCCTGGAGCGTGGGCTGTGCAAGCTGGCTCCTCTCTTTGTTAGTCGTCACTCCACTTGGCGCATCCGGTCACACAACGAATGAATGCTATTCACCATTCCCGACTAAACGGCCTCCGGATGTGCGCGAACCAAGCAACAGCAAACTTCTTCTGGCAGCAACCCGTTCGATTCTGCGAGTAGGCAGTCCATCAGCACGAATTTCTCTGTATAGGATAGCGCCTACAAACTAGACTAGCGAGATGAGCAAGAAAGACTGTTAATAAGATTGTGATGAAGGCGCGGTGTTGCATGCCTAATGCACGCCATTGTAATTGCCCACGTCTGTTGTCAACGTGTATATTGAGAGATCGACCAACCCCCTTGCAGCTCTAATGTTCATTGTTCTGTGACGATTCCCATAGATTTTGTTGCTACTCAGCTCGTACGGTCTTCGATCTTTATCTACACTACATAGCTCTGTTCTCGACCAACAACTCGCAACAGGTGTGAACAGTGTTTATCACAGCGAATGGTTGGGGCATTAGTAAGCAGATCATCGGGGGAATCAATGGGTAGAGTCTCACCGTTCACTACAATGACTAGAAAGGGTAATGCAAGGATTGAGACTGAACAGAGAAAAAACAAGTAGCGAGGAATGATGAGAGGAGGGGGGAAGTCATATAGGCAGACAAGTGAGAGAGACGGCTAAGCGGAGAGTAGACGGTAGAGATGGGGAGGGAGTCACTCAGTAGCCGTGCTTGACCTAGTGGAGAGCGGTCGTCTGGCGGTTCTTCCTCTCTACGCGACTAGTTCTGCGGCAACGCGTAGTACTCGTCGATCATTCTGCAAGCGCCCAATCTCCATTGGTTCATCCGACGCTGTCTTTGATCCCATCATCTAACAAGGGGATCAAAGAGCGAAGAAGTCGATCCCCCACTCACCGGTCGATATCAAGTGCGGGCTGCACACTCTTCTTGCCTCGGGCGGCGTGGAAGTTGAAGGCTCTGAAAGGAACGGCGATGGCTAAGCGAATAACATTGAACAACCGCCCCGTGAGTGCCCACACACACACGTATTGGCTAGACGGAAGCCGAGAAAATATGCGGGGCAATTACCTCTTGTACGGAATGCTGTCCCACTCCATCGGGGCGTAGCCGAAAATGGGTTCGCTCTGGAAAAGGAGGAAGTTCGGGATTCCGATGCGATGCCTCACGGTCTTTACCTTCCCATCCGCGCCCATCTCGTTCATTTACGATTGCGTTGCAAGCTGCAGTTTCTCTCCCACTGCGCACGATTGAAGATGGACGCGGATGGCCTTCTCTCTCATGCGGGATCAAACTAGCGAGAGAACTATCCCCCTATCCCCTACTCAGACCGCGTCCAGGTCCGCTGCTCTTCGGACTACTTACTCTCTACTTAAAGCAATCCATTTTGAGGACGAGAGCAGAGTATGCTCCACGAGTTAATGTCCTCCCCCCCTGATCTCTAGGCCCCTTCTCCCAATCATCACCCACTTGAATCTGTCTCGTCAGGAAGTCTTCGAGACTATCTATATCCGTCTCACTTCCGGAAGCCGGTAACCGTTCTCTAATGGACGGACGCAGCTCCGATGTCAAGCACATTACCCCCAAGGGGAAACGGAGACACGATCAACTTATGAAAGACGTCGACGCACAGTCTACTCCTCCCCTATAGCTTCCCGTACTTTCCAAGTGCCGTCAAAGTCTCTCTTCAGCTTAGTTGCAACGGCTCATAAATAGATGAGGCGGGCAAGTGTCGATTCTCGTACGGCAACTTATCAACCAGTCACCCGGAAACAGGCTGGAGGCATCCTTCGGAGTAGCGACGGCCTTTATGAGTAGTGAGGGAGGGGGAGGGTGCGGGTGGCAGAGTGAGTGAGAAATGAGACAGGAAGTGGCTCTCCGGCACACGACCACCGCCCTCATCTATTTTGGATATCGATACGCTTCGATGAGGAAACAGCGACTACTACGCTACTACACTCTCGAGCGGAAGCTTAATCTCAATAGTCGACAACTAGCAATAGTCTAAACGCATGCCAGTTTTAGAACCCGCAGTCTTCATAGTCCCATGCTAGCCGGATATCCATCTCGCATTCGCATAAACACACGCTATTTCCTGCCCGGCCGGACATCCTCTACCCCGTCGTTTTTCCCCGGCTAAGCTCATCGAGATGTCAACACCTACATGCACACAAACATACCGGGGCGATCCCCTTCATCACCCAGTCACATAAACACCCTTCCACGGTGTTTGCTACTCGACCACATGAGGTTGGCTACCTGCGGGAGAAACCATTCACCAGCTATTATGCGATACTTGTTGACCTCATCCTCTCCTGTAAGTTAGGAGGATTATGAATGGAGTAGCTCGTTAGCCCAGCTCCCTTCATCGGCCAATTTACGGATAATATTGTCGTGAAATCCGTGTGAAAAGTTCGTGGCCTTTCCCATATTCCCAGTGCCGCCATGTGGGCGAGAGCGAGCCGTAATGAGTTCACACAGCTTTCCCGCGAATACTCCCCTTACTCGGGCAGAAGGCGGCCTATTCGGGGAGAAGTGTCGTAGTCGAAGCACCTGTCTCAGTAAATGCAACGGGCGACCGCTGGAGCTGTCGAATCGTAAGAAGTAGCTACTACCGTAATGGGGGAGCGAGGTTCACCGCAAGAGCAAGATCCCGTCAAGATCCCCCCCCGCACGCAGCCTTGCGTGTACATTGCAAGCATATCGCCCCGCATATGCGGAGGGCAGCGGAGCGCAGAGATTGAATCTACGATGGACGTTGGAAAGCGCAATTTGGCCAGGAAAGAACGAGGACGACAACGCGACCCTAATCTTCACAATTGTGCCAGTAATATGGCGTAACTCGATTCGTGGACAATCTTTCTCGCTCTTGCAATGCTTTTAGGAACGCACGACTAGAGTGTACGCGGGTCCCGCGCGGATTGCATGGGGTACGGTACCTGGAGTTCGGGTCGGGGATCGGCCGGTGCGGGGGCGCATGTGACCAGGAGAACGAGGGCGAGAAGGGAGAAGAGGAGGACAGGAAGCGACTGCATGTTGATTACCTGGAGTGGGTCCTTGTTGTATAGAAGGGAAAGACGCGGCTGTCAAAGCGGAATACGTTAAAGCGGATATGATTGACATCAATTGACGAGGCCCAAGCGATAAACGGTAAACGTAAACAGTCTGGGCAGACTTCTTGTTGGATGAGTCGATGCACAGAAGATGGGACACAACCGCCGCGAGATGAGCGATGGCCGCAAACTGTGAGAGGGAGACAAGAAGGAGAGGGCGGGAGCTCCCCTCCCAGGCTCCGCCCCCTTTGATATCCGAGGTCTTTGGGCTGGGAGGGAGTAGGAGGGGAAGAGGGAGGAGAGGGATGAAGAGAGGTAAAGAGCGAGGCTGAGGTAAGCCCAAGACTGAATAGGTCGCAATCACATCTGCCATCACTCTCTGCTTTCGTACAAACAATTCCTGTCCCAAATGCTTACGCAAGAACTGCGCGGCACTAGGGCGAATCGCGCGCATTTCACCTGCCAATGCAGCCTCATTTAGGCAACGTTCGCAGTGAAAGATCGGTCCGAGCGAGGTAATGAGCAGAA
>LS900669.1:6969-13542 GCA_900490955.1 Micoletzkya japonica | reverse complement strand
TCAGATCGTCACTACTAAACCTAAATCTAACCTTTCAAAATGGAAAACTAGCTAATTATATCCTCGCCAACGCCGATGGCTGCATCGACTAATTTAAAAACAAAACCTAAAATCAGTAGATTTCACCATCGGGCTCGGCGGCAACGGCATATCAGATCCAAAAGTAAAATAGACTGTGAACATTCCCAAGCTTCAACGACGGACGCCACATCTACCCAAACTCTAACGTAGACTTTGAATATTCCCAAGCTCCTACGACGCCACCGCCGCAGCAGAGGGCTGACGTTGTGCTTCCTCGCAAAGCCACCGTGTGCTAGGGTCTTAGACCAGTTCCGGGCTTTATTAAATTATTTATCTCTTAATGCACTTTGAATATTCCCAAGCTCCTACGACGCCACCGCCGCAGCAGAGGGCTGACGTTGTGCTTCCTCGCAAAGCCACCGTGTGCTAGGGTCTTAGACCAGTTCCGGGCTTTATTAAATTATTTATCTCTTAATGCACTTTGAATATTCCCAAGCTCCTACGACGCCACCGCCGCAGCAGAGGGCTGACGTTGTGCTTCCCCGCAAAGCCACCGTGTGCTAGGGTCTTAGACCAGTTCCGGGCTTTATTAAATTATTTATCTCTTAATGCACTTTGAATATTCCCAAGCTCCTACGACGCCACCGCCGCAGCAGAGGGCTGACGTTGTGCTTCGTCGCAAAGCCACCGTGTGCTAGGGTCTTAGACCAGTTCCGGGCTTTATTAAATTATTTATCTCTTAATGCATAAAGAAGGGTTAACGGTGCTGCGATGAGTGGTGTGTCAACGACGCCGCCGGAGACGTCTGCGGGATCGGCATCAACCCAAACTCTAACGTAGACTTTGAACATTCCTAAGCTTCGAGGCTGACGTTGTTTCATCGTCGTGTGAGCCGACACAAAAAAGGATAATCCTAAATCGACGAGGACCTTAGCACGTAGTTTAATCTAGACAAATGTATTTTCTTGTATGTCTCGTGTCCGTCCGGCCCCACCCCTCTGCACCGGATGGCTGTCGCCGCTCCTCCTCCCCCCTACCCACCCCACTCACACCACTCCTCCCGGGAAAGGCTTTCGGGAGGCCACACGCTTTGCTTTTATTCTTTTTTTTTGCACCATTCATCTTTCATTGTTTATTGTTGATATTTTATTAGCAATTTTGGGGCTTGACACAACTAGCTATCCCGGTGCACCCGTGGGAGGGGCTAAGAGGGTGTATCCGGGATTCCCCCCCCCCTACCCCGGTTGAATAGAAGTTTAATTTTTTTTATCTTTACGACTCAACACTTTGCCTACCCCCCTATAGATTTTTTTTCATTTTCGTTTTCTCCCCGTAGTGCGCGCCTTGCCTCGGCCTCGTTGACTCTGGGCGTGGGCTTAGATCGCCTCGGGTCGGTAGAGAGGTCGAGTGCAAGCTTTTCCTTTTTGTTTTTGGGCGATTTTGAACTTTCCATTCCAGTCAAACACTGGTGATCATTCTTCTACTAGAACCGTGCACAGCCCAACCTGAGAGCACTCTTCGATCACAATGACTCTGGTGCGTTCGCGCATCGGGTCGGTAGGGTGGTCGGAGAGGAAGAGCACGCAAGCTTGACTGACTGTGGTCGGCAGTAGGCGGACTGCTTCGGGAGAACCGGTGCCTCTGGAGCGCTCTGCGCTCCGATGGATCACGCCGGGGACCTCGAGCAGTTCGTGTCGGCCACTCTGCTGCACGCCTGTGAACTGCCTTTGCGTGAGAAGCTGGTGCGAGAGAAGATGAGGCCGTCCAAGTAGTAGGCTCAAAGAGTATTCGAAGATGGGATAGGATAAGGACAGAAGGCAAATGCACCTCAACCGTGAGAGAGAGAGGGAGAGAGATCATGCTGTCGCAGTATTACTCTTGAACTCTGCAGAGGGATTGGCTTTGCGTAACTACTTCAGGCACAAAACGTTCCAGAGTGTACGAAAAACGGTGCACGGGAAACATGAATTGAGAGAGAGAGAGAGAGAGAGGTATTGGGTTTGCGTTACTACTCCAGGCACAAAACGTTCCAGAGTGTACGAAAAACGGTGCACGGGAAACATGAATTGAGAGAGAGAGAGAGAGGTATTGGGTTTGTGTGAATGCGTGGCCAATCGATGTGGTGGTCCTTTTACCTAGCTTTGGTATACTTACCTCGGACGGGATTCTTTTTGGACAACTCAGAAAAGGACAACTCGGAAACGGGGTTGGGAAAGGGGAAAAGGACACAACTAATTGGGAAAGGGGTTGCCGAACTCGGAGCAAAGGACAAAAATTCAGAAATCTTCTTCCATCGCCAATGTTTTTGATTACCGAGATACTGTTACCTTTTTTTTCTTGCTTAGGCTTAGTTCCACACTTTTCTCTCGGGTGCAGCTTAGTTTTTCTTTTCGGCGCAGCTTAGGTCTTCTTTTGAGTACATACCGGTGTTTTGGGTACAGCAAAAAAAATACTAATTCCCAAATTTTTGTCATTTTCCGAGTCCCCGTTTTCCGAGTTGTCCAATTTTGACATTCAGACTTGTACTTTTCTGAGTTGCGCATACTACGTCAGACACAAAACGTTTTGAACCTTTTGGTGGTAAGCAGGTAGTGCAACAACATGAAGGAGACAGAGAGAGAGAGAGAGAGAGAGCGTGTGCGTAAACTCACGGCCAAATGATGATGATGGCATAACCTTGCGCTCCGGTATACTCTGTTTCAGACACAAAACGTTTTGAACTTTATGTGGTGGCAAGTGGTGGGTTGTGCAACAACATGAAGGAGGCAGACAGAAAGAGGGAGAGAGAGAGAGAGAGAGAGAGAGAGAGAGGGGGGGATAATGGGCTTAAACACAAGCCTACTAACTGACTCTTTGGGAAGGTGTGTTCGAATGGGCGAACTACTATACAAGAACGAGGGATGAAAGGGATAGTGAACTAGGTTACACTACTTCAAAGTGTTGTAGGAAGGAGATGAAACGATTGCGCGTTAAGAGTGAGAGGAGAAAGGCATCACAGGCGTGCAGCAGTCTCCACGATAATATATACGCGCTGGGATAGTTTAGTGTAGACACTGCGTAAAGTCGTAACCGGGTGCCAGAGGTAAGAGCCCGGTTGCGCGGGGTTCTCCGGTCAAATTAACCATAGACGTAGAGGTTATTCCAGGGTTGAGCTGCAGGGCGTCTGGGCACCACAACAGGCACAAGGTAAGGCCGCCGCTCCAGACGCTTTGCAGCGCGGCCCGGAAACCGCAAAAGTGGGCTCGACGATCACCACTTCGAGTGTGAGAGTAGTATTTATTTGTGATCTTCTCTTGATACAGAGCGGCGCACGAATAATAATACTCTTGCACTCGGAGAGACGTCACCGGGTAGGCTTTGCTGTTATCACTGCGAGCCGCCGTTTTTTTTTTTGGTTCGGCCCTGTTGGGCATTAGGAAAAATGCCCACAATTAGCCTGGTGCACAATCGGTTCTTAGGACGTTCTCGGGTGTATTAGACTTGGGGCATAGTTTTGATTTAATGTAGTAAGAGAGAGAGAGAGAGAAATATATATATATATAACCCCTTGTGCACCAAGGCTCGGGCTTGTAAGATGCTAGAATAGAAGAAAATACAAGAGTAAAAGATGAACGACAATACCCACCCACCCGTATACCACGACCACTACCACCTCTCTTTTTTTTGGTACGTGCGTGTGTTGTTGTGGTAGTTGTTCACAAAAACGTTCGTCTGCCTCTTCCTTTTTTTTTTGGCAGTGGCTGATCGTACGCGTACACATGACGGTCCATTTTGACCGGTTCCATTTGGTTTTTTTTAGTAACAAATGTGGGAAGAGCGAGAGAGAGCAGTCGGGAATTTTGAAAATATAATTTTCGTTCAACAGGCTAAACGATCTTTGTAGCTTGGCCAACAGTATCTCTTCTACCTATCTATCTATCTACCTATTGGCTATCGGACGGACAGTCTCTCGCCCACTTCTTTTAGCTCAATCAAGGTAAACACTAGTAGTTATTAGTAGTCATTGGGCGCTGCTTGTCGTTAGGTGTGTGAAATGAGATGGTGGGTTTTCATTGAATATGTACAATCTTGCACTTCCAGATCGGGTTCAATAGTTTATCATTGTAAAAATTTACCGAAGCCTTTGGTGAGTCGGGGTGGTGGTCGGTTGCTGCTTCTTTAAAAGGGAAAGGCTGGAGAATGGCTAAGGTGGATGACCTGAAATATTCCTGGAAATGGGGGGGGGGGTAACATTTTGGGAAAATGTTTTCTAGAACACCAAAAAAATTTAAGGAATAGGTGGTTGGTGTAAGTTCTTTACAGTATGTTTGACTGACTGACTGACTGACTGACTGACTGACTGACTGACTGACTGTTGGTGGTACAGAGTAGTACTACTGAGTAATATTGTACTTTTTTTTAAGCACGGTCAGCTATCCAAACAAGACGGTTACAATTTATATCTTTACAAGAAATGTGGTAAGTCGGGAACAGTACTGGGGATTTGTGGTGATTGAGAACAACAATAGTAGCACTAGAAGACACAAACTGATTCAGCTGTCCCCCTTTTTTTGCTTAAAATCAGACGTAAAAAATTTTATGTCTGACTGAAACTGAAACAGTGCACCCCATAAATTCATTACAAATGACAAGTAATGATGATGATGATGATGATGATGATGATGATGATGTTTCCGTTTGATAAACCAGAAGCACACATAATGGGCGCCGGCTTAGGACAGTGACACGCTCCTCGAGCGGCCCTTCGGCGGACGGTCGTCGTTGCGAGGCGCATCACGCGATGGTTGGCTGGCTGGCGGATGATTGAACGGAAGCGGCCGCGTCCGGCCGGTGGGTAGTCTTAGAAGGAGTAGTAAGTAGTACAATATAGATGCGGAATCTTAAAAAAATGGGAAAGAAAAAAAACCCCCTCTTTGCTTGGGGTAGGTACTGCACGGTATAATGCTCTAACCTTTGCGAGGAACTAGTGGGAGGACTCAACCTGCGACGACGACGACGACGCGGTAGCAGCTACAATGGTTACACACAATTACGCAAGGTGTGATAGGTTCTCTCGAAGACCTTCCTTTCTAATATCAGCATTGGAATCTTTTACGACTGAACGTATGATAAGATCCAGAACCTTTTGTTACTGAGGTTAGCTTCAATCGTAGAGCATTCCGTCCGTGTCTAAGGCTACGTTGTGAAATATGGCTTTTTTTTTAGGAGGACGATGGTGACCTCGGCGCTGGCGTCGCCCCGGCAATCCTCAATGACCTTTCTCCCCCCCCCCCCCCCTTAACCACCCTAAAACACCACTCCAAAAAGACAGACTGATGGCCGGAAGAGATGATGAATATACGCACAAATATACACTACACACACACACATACACACGTACGCACGTACACGTACACACCAGTTATTTGAGTTATGCTCTCGACTGATAAAGATATCCCTCCTCCTTATCTCTTTGAATCTTTTCTTTGCTCAAATGGTTGACCAGCCATATCAGTAGTCGAGATACCTCTATCGATAGTGGTGAATACGGTAGTAGTAGTAGTAGTAGTAGTGGGAGAGGGTGGGGAGGAATGATGCGTTTAAGCGCTCTAAGCCAACAAGCGGCCGTCGCCATGTCATACAGCCGCGACTTCAACATCCCGGTCCGGCCGCGGCCTACGAGTAGGGTACGAGATAGATGGATGGATGGATGGATGGATAGATAGATGCGCAGAGAGGGAGCTTCACTTAGATGTCCGCATTCTTAGCATTTCTAGTACCCGTTTATGCTACGTCGCCGGACAAGTAGACAAGAAAAAAAAGAAGCAAGGGTACTGCGTTCAGGAGCGGCTTCGACGCGACCCGTCCCGCTGCCCGCCGCTCGTGGTCGCGTGTCCCAATGGGCCCGAGTGTGGAGGGCGTGCGGACGGCAGTTGCACGCGCTACCACTCGGCGGCCACCTCGGAGGCCGGTTACAGAGCTTTGCTCGCCCGAATCGGGTAAGTGTGAGTGTAGCGGCGTATGATCCTAGGCCTATGATCTCGGGGAGCCTAAGTAATCCGAGTTTGTTTATTTTTACTGGTCACCTTCTTGTCGCAGGTACGTCGACCGCTGGCAGTGCGCCATTCGAACGAACCTGGCAGATGAGGCGGAGGCGGAGGCGGAGGAGCTGAAGGCCACGGTGAGCAGCACTACTAGTGAGGGATGAGGGGGGAGAGGGGGCGGAAGCGAAATGTGGACAATTCACGCGAAATGCTTAACTCGGACAAAAAAAAGAAAACGAAATTGTACAGCTCGGAAATGGGGAGATGAACTCAAAAGAAGACCTAAGCTGTGGTCAAAAGAAAAACTAAGCTGTACCCGAGAGAAAAGTGTGGAACTAAGCCTAAGCAAGGAAAAAAAAAAGGTAACAGTATATCGGTACTATTTTCTACCATTCAGCTGGCTCGTGTCCGGTTGGAGAAAACGAAGGTGGAGGAGGCGGCTCGCGTTGCGGCCAACGAGCGGGCTCGGCTGGCCGTTTCGGCCCGTCGGGAGGACGAGAGAAAGCTCGCGGCGGCTGCCGCCACTCCC
>LS900669.1:1969-4469 GCA_900490955.1 Micoletzkya japonica | reverse complement strand
CCCGAAAGAGGCGTGCGCGAGGCTGATTGAGCTGCTGGAGATCAACAACAACTTGTCCATCACCCAGCCTTCCTTCCTCGTAAACGTCTCCAAAATGTACAACTGGGACAGGAGATTGTTCGACCACGAGATGGACAAGTAAGCATGTCCAGGCTTTTAGGCTGACAGTGCATGCCGCCCGCTGACTGACTGACAACCTCACATTTCAGACTGAAGGCGAAGATGGAGAAGGACGGGAAGGCTACAACGCGCACCATTTCGCAGGTAATCTTTCCACTCCCCCCCCCCTCCTTTACTCGACGACATGCATCCGACGAAGCTTACAGGTCTTCAAGCGGCGCGTAGCTGAGCTCGCGGCTCCACCGCACAAGAGTACCGATGAGGTCGTCGCACCGAAGTTGCTCCATCTAAGCGAGAAAGATGTAGGCTGCCTAGATCCACCTCCACATCAAATTCTTCTTTTTGTTACAATTGGGACAGGAGACCAGGAAATCTCGTTCATTTACATTGTTACACTTTACAGTCACTCCTCGACTACTTGCCCGATGTCTTCTTCGAGAGTGATAAGTGTCCCGAGACGCTTGAGGAGATGGTTGAGAAGCTGTACCCTTCCGATGGCAGCTTAGATCGAGAAGCGAATGAGAAGCTGGAAAGGCGGAGGAGTGATTGCTTCATTTTCTTCATCTGCACATCGGTTAGAATCTTCGCATGTCAGCTTCATAGTTTCTGTTCCTTCTTAAGCACTCGGTGTCTGGAGCCGATCTCCCGATTGTGCGACGGGCTTTGCGGCAGAAAGCAGCTGTTGTTCTGATTGTGGACGTTGGAGAGTGTCTTGTAGAGGCCATGATGTTGCTTGGAAGCGCTATCCGGAAGACACGAGGTTCTGCGCAAATTATCAATGGCAAGCCCTTGATTGGTTTTTTACTCTACTTCATATTTTCAGCAAAAATGCCCAGGCTGGGAATTAAACCACTGGACCTGTACAGCATCCACTCCTACGCTACCTCTATCGTAGCAACTTTGGCGTGCAGCCCCTCTTTCCCCTCCGATTCTCGATGTTCTTCATCATATGAGGGTTGTGTTGCGGTCGCCGGCTTCGGCCAAGTTCTCTCTAGTATTACCAATGTCGTGTATTTGATTTAGCCAATCTCATATCCTCCTTCATTCCCTTTCCTCGTTTATATTTTTTTGAACGAGTTATATATAGTTATTATGGCCTTAGGCCCTCTCCGGTTCAACTCACATGGTATAAAGATTAAAAATAACTTTGCTTTCAAATTGGATAGAAGTGGTATGAAATCCACTTTTCGTATCTAAGTGTCGCCCATTTCTCCCTTTCAGCACCCCACCCCCTTTTTCAGCTTTATCACGGCTTTGTTACTGTAAGGCAATCATGAGCTTTAATCAACTCCGGAAGAGTCACGTAAGTTTTTTCAGTGAGACTATGTTAAAGATTAATTACTTAGGAATTCGAAGACAATACATCCAAGATCGAATACAATGAGAACATGGATTCGGAAGAGAAGAAGGAGAATATTGAGAAGCGAAAGGCAAAGGTAATATTGCACTTTTTTTTTACAATTTTCTTTTCAATGTTTCCCTTTACGTTGGTTTTCACTCTAAGATACCATTGTTTTAGCGACAGACGTGTGATGAAGAAATTGTTATCGGCGACTCAGAGGATGAAGAATCTGTGGAGAAGAATGATGATAAAAAGAAGCGAAAGTTGTCGGTAATATTGCACTTTTTTTACAATCTTACTTTCAATTGTTCTCAGGAGACAATGGATGAAAGCGTGGTCAAGAAGCTGAAGGAAATGGAAGATGGGAGTGATGTGAAGGTCGACGGGATGGTCAGTGTGCACTCTCAGCAATAAAACGTTTTACAACTGAAAGCAAGATTACTTTCATTCGAACTTTAAGATGAACAATGCCGATGATACGGACGATGGTATGAATGGGGGACAAGGGGCAGAACAAGTGACAGCAGCACAGGTGCGTTGAGATTGGAATGAGCGCGAAGGCATTAATTTAAGAATGATTCGCTGGATTTATTTGAATCTGATTCCGACTCAGTATGCCAACTTTTCGAAGGATCGCCTGAAAATGTATTTTTGTTTCCATTTCTGCACATTCTTTCGCATTTGGATCTTTGAAGGGCTAGATTGTAGTACAGTTCTTTACATTCTGAGAAGGTTATTTGATATGATGATATGATTTAATTAATTTATCCTAACGATTTTTTCTTAGAAATCGGGAGCGAACGACGATGATGGCGATGATGGGAAACATGAAGAAGGAGTTGTGGACGGGAACGTACAACCGTCCCCCATCCAAGTAAGCTTTTTTTTTCATACACGTCGTCATCCTATTCCTCTTCACACATCTCAGTTTTAAAACGTTTTATGACTTATATCACCGATCACCTAGGAAGAGAATGAATATATTTCTTCTTAGGAATCGGGAGCGAATGACGACGACGACGGCGGCATTGTGGACGG
>LS896968.1:168794-188766 GCA_900490955.1 Micoletzkya japonica | reverse complement strand
CAGTCTTACTGCGTTTAGCGCATAGTAACGAGGCAAATGGCATCGAGCTATTCCCGGAACAAATAAATATTTCTCGCTCCAGAAATTTTTTAAAAATATTTTTCAAACGCTATTATCTTTCTTATCGTCTCAGAAACATATTCTAGAAGTATGGCCATGTTTGGTTTCACAAAATTTCTCGCTTCCATGTCCCTTTAACATTTAGAACACTGTGGTCATCGGCTTTTCTAATAATTATACAATTGTAATAAAACCTAATCTCACGGTGTATTCGATAAAAAAAATAAAAAAATAAATAATCTCGTTTTATGAGTAGTTAAAGGGACACGGAAGTGATTTTCAAGTGAAGCTTATATGAAAGATTTTGTCGTAATTAGTACAAAACCAAAAGGAAAAATTATAAAAATTAATAGTATTCGAGAAATGATTTTTTGAAATTTCATCCAACGACGACGTTACTGTGTTTAGCGAAAGGAATTAAGCCAAAAGCGACATTCTTCTTAACGACGGAAGCCCGGAACGAAAAAAATAAAACATCCGATTTTCGAGTTTTTTCTTCGATTTTTTTATTGTCACCATGTTTTTTCTCACATTTTGAAACCTTAGAAGAAATTTCATCGAATTTCAAAACTTTTGGTTAGAGGCTGCTTCCTCCCTTTAAAGTTTAAAAAAACGCACGCAAATTGTTCGTAATGCTGCATTGATCCGAATTCGTAGGGAATTCCGTAATTGCTCAGTTGACCGTATCCCTGAAAAAAGGATTGAAACCATTTATATTATTCTCTCACCTGAGGGTCCTTTGCGAAGTTGTGAGCTACGTTCTGAGGGATGTTGTTGGTATCGATGGTGACATAGCTTAAAAGTATTTGATCTAATAAAGTAATTGCTCTTCAGTTATAATAACCCCCAAAAACTGGTTATATGACAAATATAAATCTTGAGTTTGAACTTGAATTATTTTAAACACTGAAAATAAATTACTTGTCTCTGTCGGAACGGGATTGCACATGAAGAGTTCCGAAGGCGTGCGAAATCTCGTGAGCAGCAATGGAGAGCTGCAATCGTTTTGCGATAAATAATAAAAAAATATATAATTTATCACCACTAGTGTGCATCATCAAGAATAATGTTGTTGTGTTGCTTGCTTATTCATTTCTCCTTTATCAATAAAAACTTTATCAATAAAATTAATAGAAGGGAAATATTATAAAAAAGAAACATACGTATTCGCATCCACGCCCGAGATTGACCGCCTGTTGTCTTCCTGTTCTTCCGACCATGGAGAAACAACCTTGTTGCGTTGCTTGCAGGTAGATACTACAACATTTTACATGAGAAAATAAGAATAATGCAAAGTAAAGATAAAGTTTTAAACATTAAAGGCCGCTCTGACCACTTTCTAGCATATGCATTTTTAGACATCATTGAATAGCTCTCATTGTCAGTGTCATGAGTTTCGAGTAAAAAATAGAAACTTTGAAACTTGCATTCGCATTGGTTAAAACTAGAAATGAATGAGATGGTCAGAGGGCCCTTCAACTAGGAAAAATAAAGTCAAGACGAAGAAATTAACTGACTATGCTTGCATGTTGGCAGCAGCTGGTTGGAATGTAATGCAGGTTCGCTCTTCCCAGAATTTCATTCCTTCCATTGCAAGTTGACGGGTGGCCGCGGCTAAAATATGGTTCATTACTAGGTATTTTTCTTTCTAGACGTCTCCACAATGTGAGAAATTGAGAAAAATAAAAGTTGTTTGATTTTTTATTGAAAGCATACGGAAGTTAGGGTCGAATTTGTAGTAGACAACCGGTGCTCCCATCGGAGTCCAGAGTTGTGCAGCATTGGAAAGAGCCTGTCTACGGGTGAGGGGCTGCGAAGGGTCCAGATCCGTTGCGATCTTCCATTGCTCACTTAAATTAATTATTCAAATTACGTAAATAAGGAAATAATGAATGAAGTCTTGAACAGGATTATGAAATGATGAAATTACGGAGTGAGAAGAAGATCTCCCTCAAAGAGCTCAGCCGCAGTTTCCTTGTTGAGATCGTTGATGGAAGGGACAGGAATGAGAGTTTCATTCGGAAGGATAGTCTTGTCGAAAGCAGCGCGCAGTTGTTTCAGCTTAATGCACGTTTCTCATATGAAGATACATAGTTTAATCATTATTGTGCATAGTAAGATTCAAACGAATAATAAAACAAGAATACCTCGCTATCTCTTCCTTTGAACTCTTCCTCGACTTCGCGACTCAATTCTGTGATGTCCTGAATCAAACAAGTTATTGTGAAGGTAGTTTCTTTGGTGGTAAGTGGAATCATATGTAATAATGCCTGAGTTGCGTTGAAAACTTACAGCCTTGAGCTCAGTCAGGTCCATTCCCTCCTTTACATACTCCTTTTCTATTCCTCCGAGAGGAGAGGAGATGCAAAGCCCGAAGAGAGCGAAGACGACAATGAAGATCATCTCTGGTAGCTGAAATATTTAGCTAAAGGATTTTCACAAATGACAAGCAAATTGTGGATAAATGCTCGAACCTGGCTAAGATTGCTCTCCAGCAGATTGGAATGTCCACTGATCGAAGCCCCTCCATTTATACTGTCCTTCGTTTGTTCAGGCTAATGCCGCTCATTGCAAAACCTAGGAAAGCACAGAAAGGATGAATGAGAGATAATGGGAAAAGAGGAGAGAACAGAAAATAAAAAAGGAAAACGATTGTTTTCATACGTCCTTTTCAGATGGCTCATTCTCAATCGGGACAGCAACAGCCTAGAATGTAGTCGTAATGGAATTTCATTTCTTTTTATTTCATAGGTTCAGATTTCATATAAGTGGATTTCATAAAATTGCCACCGATAAGTGTTTTTTATCGAATTCCCATACCATAATTAAAGTGTCCCACAACCCACTTTTTGACCTTATACAGTAACTCTTTGCGACATGACATGGATCAGAGCACCCTGATTCTGAATCAAGCAACCCCGTTTTCTGATATTACGTTTGAGCGTCACTATCGTACTTGAAACAATCGCTTTTCGAGCGAGAGACCGTGCAAGGTGAGGAGAGATTGATACAATCTAAACCGCAATTAGCATACATATGTTTCCTCCTTTAATTTCTACATTAAACTTTCTACGGCTCCCTCCGACCACTTTTTTACAATATGCCTTTTGACATCATTGAATAGGTAGCTCTCAGTGTCTGCACGAAATAATTGCCCGTTTGACGTGCAGGACGCAAGTGGTGACGGACTGGGCTCGTAATACGAATATAATACGAATACGAACGTAATAACGTAATGCAATACGAACGAACATCGTATCACTTTGCTTTCGAATAACACCAAAACGCAGCCTCGAAGTCTTTAAGTATTCGAGAAACGCGGTGTCGAAAAAAAGCGAAATTTTTCCCCTTTTGTTTCTGTCATCTTGAAAACTATTTTATCGTATTCAAAGCCTTCTGAACAGTCCGCGTGTTACCGCGATTCCGACTTGCTAATTCGAAGCTCCGCCCTTTTAGATCTGTAGTCGGTACCCAAACGATTCCGCCTGACCTAACAATAAGCTCTAACCACTGGTGTTCCGGGAAAATATAGTTGATATAAAAATCATTATTGTCCTCTCTCCAATAAATCGGCGGTCGAAAAGAATAATGGCAATCATTCGAGTTTTTCAAAACACCGAGGAAAAGATCGGGCAAAAAATAATAATTTAATTATGTAACGGACGAGAGGAGAGGATGATGGTTGGGATTGAAAATCAAGCCTGTTAATTGCATTCAGAGACCGGAAAAGAGCTATACTAAGAAAAAATGAAGAGACGCTGCGAAATTAAGAAAATCAGGATTGGTTTTTTCGTTCTGGATGAGATAATTAAGAAAATTAATGGTTATCTCGTTCTCGATGAGGTGTAAGGAGGAAAAATTTGAATGATTCGAGAGAGCGACCGCAATCAATTCATTTTTTTCCACGATTGATGAGAGTGACTCTCATCTCTTATTGCAATTTAGTGGATTGATAGTGGTTTGAGGGCAAATCCGAATGATTCAATATCATTTACCGGAACACTACTAACCACCAAAAGCATAGAAGGGATGCATAAGCATACTAAATTTCTATAAAGAAAAGTATGTTTTCGCCAATAACAAGAGCAGAACGCGGTGTATTCTGCGCACTTTTCGTATCAAGGTACTTGCATTGTGAACTGTGGACAAATTTGACCAAAGTTATCGAAATATCATTTCTGCTATTTTTTCTGAAATTTTTCTGAAATTTTACGTGGAAACGAGATTTTTTACTTCAAATCACAGTAAACTGACTCTGAGTAGCGAAAACGGGGCGGAGTTAGACGAGCGCGAGCGGGCAAACCACCTATTATTCACTTTGTAGCCTGATTTTCTGCTTTGCTCTGGCCGCAGTGTGACCGCAACGCTTTACTAAAGTTGTTCCAGAATCCTCTTGTCCGTGAGTCCGTGGAGGAAAATGGGAAAGGGAGGGAAACATTTGAGAATATTGACAATAAATAATAGTGGGATATGTAGCTGTTGATTACAGGCGTTGCACTCTTCACAGGAGAGAACGATGGGAACCCCCACTCTGACAACATTTTTACCATTATGCATTTTTCGACATCATTGAAAAGCTCTCAGCGTCGTGAGTTTCGACGAAAATGGAGAAAACATGAAACTTAGCCGTTGCTTAGAAAAAGCTGTGCGAACATTTCTCTCGCTGTCTGCGTCTATTCATTCCTCTCTGGTCTCGAGAGACCCTCTAAGAAAAAAAACTAAATAATAAAATTAAAGTTTTTTACCAATTCTATTCTCCATACTAAAGGTAGCAGTGATTGGATATAATGAGTTTTTAACAAAATGGAGTCACGACAAGGTCTTACATGCGTAATTTGCATAACAAGAATGAAGAGAGAAGAAAACGAACATCGTGAGTTCGGAAAAATTATTCATGTGTTTATCACTGCAGAAATGGAACTAGACTATTCAGGATTTATCTACATAAATATTGACAGAGTATGTGGCGGAAAAGGGCAAGGACGGTTACGGTAGGCTATCGGTAACTACCCCGTCTGCTTCCGTCTCGATATGGTGTGAAGGGAAAGGGGCGTTAAAATGAGAGTTTATCTCACAATAACAAGGGCGAAGGGAAATGGGGAGGAAGGGGAGGGGAGAATGGATGGAGTGGTGGTGGAGTGGAATGGAAAGGTGCACAAGGTGAACTCTCTCTGCGGAGGTGAGTTAGAGTGCTGGTGGCTGGTGGTGGAATGAAATGGGAAGAGTGGAATGGATGCATGCAATGGGTAGAGCGTCCGATGGGAGTGGCGATCGTCCAGGGGTAGACTGTCGAGCCGAGGTCGACGCACGAGCGAAGAGCAGCAGCGGACAAGGAGGGGAGAAGACGCGGGGCGGGAGAGAAGGCTGGGCTGGGGCGGAGGAAGTGGGCTGGGGACTGATCTGTAGCTCGCCTTATATACCCTTGGCAGGGGGCGGAGCCAGCGCACCGCGAGAATCGTAGATCACTCACGGGGAAGGACGCAAATGAGTGTAAATAGCTCAAAGTACGACCAATCATTACTGTAGATCAGTGGAGTGGGAAGTTCGGCGGGTCAGATTGATGACTGTATGGAGAGAAAATGGTGGTTTCGTGAAATCCGCCACAGAGTACGTCATTTTCTAATAAGAACAAAGACGAAAAAGAACAGCAAAACATGGAGCAAAGCATGCATTTATATACAGAGTGGCCCAAAAATACTGTCACAAAGTTCTTTCTTCATTTTATTCCTCCTTTATATTTTTTATTCATTCTTTTCTTCTCTCTGTTCTCGCGGCGGACGGTCAGTTCTCCTTCCTCTCTCGTCTTTCACCCCCATCTCCGCCATATTCCATCAAGAACTCAGATGAAGAATCCCTCTTTTCACCTTGGCAAGTGAGGGCGGTATGTTGGCCATCGTGTCTTTTCTTCGTCTCTCCCCTTTCTGTCGCGGCTGCCCTACCCACAGTGAAGATTTTCAAGTGAAGCTTTTGTCCCCACTCCCACCCCCGTGATATCCTTCTTCATCCCCCTGCCGCACACCGTAAGGTATAATGATAAAGATAAAGATAAAGATATATGCGCCACAGTGGTGCAACTTAGTACAGTTCTTCCCTACATTCATAGCTACCTTCCTCTTTTGTCAGATTTAAAATATCTCCATTCCTACGTGTTCTATGGGCCTTTGAGTAGCCCAAGTTCAGAGGCCTTTTGCTCGGGGGTATATACTTTCCAGGCTCGGTAGTCCATATCTCAATGGAATGACCGTTAATTCATACCAAATTTTAACATGATCAAGCGAAAAGCTTCATTAACATAACTTGTTTTCGGCTGGACTCTAAAATTTAAAATACCTGAGATGTTACTAGTGAAGCAATGTACGAATTTTGAAGCTTTTCAAAAATTTTTGGTGACTTTTGACATATTCTTTACTATCTCCGGTTCGAATAAACTGATGATTTTATTTCTGATAGTGGTAATTACTATGGTAGTACTGATCACGGCTGACCACTTTGCAGACACGGAAACAGCTATTCCATGTCTGGAATAACGATTATGTGAAAAAACCAGAAGGTCAGGATAGGGAAATACTGAAGCGGGAACGGATAATGACAATTTCAGTTTAGCTGCTCAAGAACAAACTAATAGGATGCAGAAAAGTGCTTAACTACGAAATTTGTTAATTTGATTGATTGTAGGCGCGCTACAAGACCGCTACGTGTTTGAAATTAGTCGCGAGCAAGAGACCCTAGAACGTAGCTCAAACACTCGGCGATATCCAAAAGATGAGATTGGCATGACACATTCTGTAAAAACAACTTCGTTTCGATACTACTAAGTAATAACATACTAAATTTTGAGGCATTTTGGTTGCTTCGTTAGCGAGTTATGAGACGAAATGTAGTGTAACAGTATTTTTGGACCACCCTGTAGATTACAATTGGTTGGGGAAATATAGCAGATGGATGTGTTACGTCGGTTGTCGTCATCCATCCTTACGACAAAGGAGACGAAGTGGAAACATGGTTTGCTAACATTATGGCTTATAGTAATCTGCTTGGCATTGTTGTATATAACCTTTTAAAGGTTCCAGCATTAACCACAGTTCGTTGTTGTAATCATCGATCGAATAACACTCTTTGCTTGAATTATAAGAGGACTGTCGTGCTAGATAGATCAAGTTCAAGTTCAGTTTGACTTGACTCTAAGACAGAACAAAAGTCAGGTGTTATACTGTAGCACACGCATTTGGTTCTGGAAAAAAGAAGAATGCTGTCTGCGTCGAGTTCGGCCAAATCATGATTAAAGGGACATGGAAGCGAGAAATTTTGTGAAATCAAACATGGCCATACTTCTAGAATATATTTCTGAGACGATAAGAAAGATAATAGCGTTTGAAAAATATTTTTAAAAAATTTCTGGAGCGAGAAATATTTATTTGTTCCGGGAATACCTCGATGTCATTTGCCTCGTTACTATGCGCTAAACGCAGTAAGACTGCGCCTTGGCTGGGAAATGATTTTTAGGATAACTCGCGAAGTAGACATTTTTGTGCACTCTGGTTTTGATTTCTATATTATTTAGGCGATAAACTTTCATATGAAAGCCAATCTTTTTTTCTTCCATGTCCCTTTAAATAATATCATGCGATGAAATTTCAGTGAATGATATGCACATTAATAGATTGCAATATTTTTAAGACTTGCCCATTATATGAGAAAGCACAGCAATTCCAATCCTCCCTATCACGGTTGCTTAGGCACTTTTCGAGTTTCTTTGATTTTTTCCCATGCTTTCCCGCTTTAGTAGGTATCACTACCAGTTGAGAGATCAATGAAGAATTAATTAGTTGTGTAATACGATGTGAACATGGTAGAAAAGACAAGAAATTTCATCCTTACGCTGCTTAGACCGAAAAACGGTCCGAACAGTAAGCCACGTGTGAAACCCTAGACAACGCGTTACGCGCTATTAGAGAAAGAAAAGTTTAAGTTTAATGGCCAGACCACATACAAAAGTCTAGAAATTTAAGAGTTCAGTAAGGCCTTCTTTATCGCAGGAAGATAGAATAACGATTCTAAAAAGCAGGTGAATATTTCTTTGACCTTCAGATATGCAAAGTATTATGTTGTTATTTTATCAAATGGTTGTGTAAACAGCAAAACAAGGCAGAACAAGCAATTTTTTCGCAATAGTAAATCCCGGAAAGTTCTCGTTATTGCAAGACATGATGAAATCGTCGAACTCTGTGAAAATATAAGAAATCAAACAATGTTCTTCTCATTCGTCAAGGCCGTCTTCTCCGTGACCTCCACATGGTCGATACGGGATACTATCTGCAATCATTTCTCCATTTATTTATCCATGCTTTTATTATTATTGTGGAGGGTTGGTAAAGAAGGCATGCAACGTATATGTAAATGTCATTAAAGGAGCCGGCCCACGAGTACGGTAGCTTTTTGAATTCGCGGGCTACCCGGATATGCGAAGGGCCTTTCAGCTCTTCTTTTCCCACCGTTATTTTTGTTAAAATGATCGGAACTACGTGAAAAATCGATCTGGCAATGAATCAGAGCTGTATTTCATAACAGTCGGCTAGAATATCCATTTTTTGTGAAAAGGGCGTTGCTCTTTGCACCTTCGGTACTCCGCGGAGAGTGAATGAAATCACATACATAAGATTCGGAATACCCGATCAGGATGATTAGATCTAAAGAATGGCGTAAAGAGCGAATGGGGCCAGAAACTCGTGGCACGGCTCCTTTAAAGGGTAAGCTTAAATTAAAAAGAAATGATTCTGAGACTAGGGAAAGAGAGAAATCGCGGACCCTGCTGGTAAAGTCGTAGTCGTCAGGCGTCTCGAAGTAGTCGCCGTCCGAGAAGTACTCCTTCTCTCTCACCTTAAAGTAGTACTAGTCGGTGCCGTAGCCATGAAAACTGAGGCTCCTTTGCATGCACGAAAGGGAAGGCCAGCCAGGTCCCCTTTTTCCGCGACATGGATGCGCGATAATGCCATTTCGCAAGCTGCGCCGCACGTAAGCGTAGCTTGCGAAATGGCATTACCGCGTGCGCACGTCGCGGAGAAAGAGCGTAGAAGCGAAAACATTATCGCACGGCCTTAGAGAGCATTTTGAAATCGATGCATACACATCTCTTTTCCAGACTTTCCAATGCTAAATCAGCATTACGAACGCACTAGACGACATTCTGTCTCTTGTCTTTCCAAAGCCTAGAGAGTGAGCCTAATCTCCAATTAGCATACACGTGCCTTTCCGGATTCTAAGAAGCTTAAAGTTTAAGAAGCTGCACTAAGCGCTTATTTTGCGGTTATGGCCGGTGTGTGGGTGTTATACTGTATCTTATGCAGACCATTCATAACTTATGCAGACTTTCAAGGTTTCCTTCGATTTCTCCGTACCTGGTTCCAGAAGCCAAGACGGAGCAGGAGGCCAGTGATGAAGCCGAAGAAGGACGATGAGACGATGGCTATGCCCACCGCAGCCAGTTGAGCAAGTGCCTAGATTATTATTGGAGGAAAACGAACGTTGGGAAATCTTTGCAGCGCACTTCGCTAAATACAGTGAAACTCTCTTGGCAAAATGCCAGCCATGGCTAATCTCCGGCTCCGGCTGAAGTTTGTGGTAAGCGTTCATTTTCCATTAATAATATCGATGGAAGCTACTAACTTTATTCCTACCTTGCCTGAGCATTCCATTCTGGTCTTTTTGATGTATATGATTCATACAGCATTCATAACCGCGACGCGTCTCGTCACCAAAATCAGCGAAACATAGTCAAAAAGGTCAAAAAGAACCGAATGGAATGCTCTACTGAACTCTCTTCTTAAATGCCCCTCATCTCTAATAAAGCAGAAATGCGGCGACTGACTGAACTTTTTATTCTCAACCACTTTTTGTTCTCAACCTGTATTCACCTGTCCCGTCTGGTCCCGTCCCTCTCCTCCCTCTGTCGTCGCCATGCCCGGGTAGATCGTTGAGAGGCTGTAGGGGCTTACCACATCAACTTTTCAAGCCTTTTAGAATGTCTTTTCTGTTCCATCTCTTTTGGGTCACTGTTCCGTTTGCTGATAGTGCATTAGCCAATCTTTGGACACATTCTAAGCCCGATAAGACAATTTATCCGAGCTCACCTTGCTCCGTACTGCGAGGGACTGTAGTAGAAGGCGACGAAGACGGAGAAGAGGCCAGAGAGGACTCCGGGCATGCCTGAATTGTTCTATGAGAATTATTTTATCGCTAACTTATTCTGATGTAATAATGAAAATTGGAACAATCTACCTACGTATCCCTCAGTATACCATAGCGATAAATAATCTACGAACCGTGCAGGTTATTCACGCCGCATGTGTCGTGAATCGCGAGCTTCGAGGCGAGGAAGGGCTTAAAGTAAGTATTATTACTAGGGTCTGAAAACTAAAAAAAAACATTCTCCATGCTTCTCATCACTCTCTCGGTATCGTGATGCAATAAAAAGGCTCGGTGTTCAAAGCCTAATTATTACAAGCTCCAGAAATTTTGATATTTTTTCCGTTTTCCCAGCTCTTAAGCATGACGCTCTCCACTACTTTGAAAGTTATTTAACGGTAGCGATTTATATAAATATTTAAAAGATGCTAGAAATATAATAGGCCAAACTCGATGGCGTTTGTAACACGCAGAAGGAATTTAGTCATCATTATTTGTGCAATCCATCTTACATATCTAATGGTGTCGAAATGCCAATATATACCGTAATGTAGTGGTATCCGACGACGGACAGGAGGCCCGCGACGCTGCCGACGATGATCGCGATGAAGGGATCGAGGACGACGTTGGCAGTTGAACCTGAATAAATACCGGGTCATTCATTGATCTTGTTTTGGTGGAAGTTTGTTTGTATAATGTATCAAGCTGTGAACTAATATAGATACCTGCCTAAGGAATTTTTTAAAAGCGATTTTGTGCGCATTTGTTTTCGCTGTCAGTTTGCTTGTACATACCTATAATGTGCTGATCGGGAAACCACCATTTCATCAAATCGGGCATTTCATCAATCTCGATTAGCATACAATTAGAGTTGATGAAATGACCGATTTGATGAAACGGATGTTTCCCGGGCTGATCTGTAGGCTAAAGAAGGTCTCACCAATAGCAACTCCTCCCGCGATCGTGGAGTTGGCCATGTGCACCATGTTGAAGCGCTTCTGCAATCAATGTGTCATAATTTCAGATTAATAAACTATTTATTAATGATGGCGTTCAAAATAAAGTATGCCATAACAAATTAAACAAAGGTTAGATAGCTTATTGTTTGTTTTCTGTCATTTACCGAACTTTTGCAATTAAAGGACCTCCGTTCGGAACCGTAATCTATTCAATTTCCTGACGGCACCATCTATTAAAATTCCTGACGGATTCGATTAGTTTCTCTTCTACGCCCTTCGCTCTCTCGCTATGCAAATTATTGTGAATTAGCGTGGTTACGGTGCTGAATGGTCTGGTGAATGGAATAAATGGTGAATGGTCCTCCTTTATCTAAAATACCACCTTTTTTAGCGAATTTTCAATACCTTGTGGTCGACCGCCTGCGATACAATGAAGGTCGTGATGGTGCACCCAACCAGTGCGAGAAACGTGTTCATAATCGCCCTGCAATTCCTCTCAGTTCCAACTTTTAGTTATCGTTAATACATATAGGTATCTACTTGGCAAAATTTTAACTTATCTTCTCGTTATGTGGACTCTACGCTGCTTCGCTCCCTCGTCGTGGATATAAAATTACAGTTATAAACGGGGAAACCTGTGTCGGGCATCGGCGGGCTCCGCTACAGCCGCATTGAAGGACGGCCAGAAGACCCACAGGAAGAGGGCTCCTGAAATGTTTTCAGAGGTAAGAAGGATCATTACTGCAATTTGCAGCTTTTGTCTACAGCTCCAGACTACATATAATAGAAGTGTTTCTTAGTCGAGCATCCATAGAGAATGGCCACGTTATTTTTATCTTTTTTAATCTCCCGTAACGGTCGGCTGGCAATAACTTACTCTCCCTCTCTCGGACCCTCAGGGACCCCGCCCCCTGGCGGGGGACCGAGGGCGGATTTGACCATAGTTAGGGCCAGCTGCCTGGTGCGCCTCTTCTGTCTCTCCTTCTATGTAAGTGGTTTGGAAATAAAGTTGATAACTATACGCTGTTCGGACTATAAGGGCACATAGCATGGGTGATATATGTTCTAGTGGTAATAGTGCTGGATTGGACCGTCCAGCCTATTCCGCCCCAATAATTCGTAACTCACCAATCATCGCAAACAGGTCCGTGTGGTACACGCTGCCTTCGTGCTGGTGTTCACGCTGCTCCTAATTAAAGTAATTATTTTGTGTTTTTTTTAAATTATAACTTAATCAAAAACAATATTAATACCTTCTTAGCAAATGCCCGTGCGCAGGCCAGGCCGAAATACGCGCCGAAAATGTGCACGACGATCGATCCGCCGACGTCGTTGATCTGAATTTTGGGGATTTATTTTTTATTTATTTATCTATCGAATGCACCGTGATGGGTGCGGCAGGTATGGGGATGGACTCATTTCATGTATATACCTTCCCTTTCCATACATTCGTAAGATGCACTGTCTATATAAATGACAAAAAAAGTTCCGCTTGTAAATTTAAATATTCCAATTTGTTTGCATTCTCTTCATACCACTTCGCTCTCTCGTTGGAAGTGGGGATGAGACGAGTGATGGAATATTTTTTTTCTAACCATCACAGCATTCCGCCCGGTGAAGAATGTGCCTAATAGCGAATTGACCACAATTTTTGAATTTTCTTCAGAATGGCAGAAGCAATCTACACCAAAATTTCAGAGCTATTAGAGATCGTAGTAACGAACTTAAGTTTTTAAATTCATAATTTACAGTTCACTTAGTCGCCTAAAGAGTCATATCATATGTGCGGAAACAGCTATTCGCATTTAGAACGCTTGGAATGATGTGCCATATTTTTTAAAATATATAATGGTGATTTCATCACCTTCCAGCTGTGAACAAGGTAGTGCTCAGTCAGAATCGCCGCTGGTGTCTCGATCAGAGCCATGATTACGTACTGAAAACCTGTACTTATTAAATATTTTAAATGATTTATTATACATCTCTCTTTAAATCATATTCATTGTCGTTGTCTCCGGCAACTCTCTAGTCTACCTGACCCCTCCCTCATATAACCAACTGTTCGTAGTGTTTGTTTGTTTGCTTGCCTACAGTTCCGCCTGCATTCAATCCCATCCTGATTGATAGAACGGGGGGATAAATAGCCTGCCGTCTAATGAATGACAAACAGATCCCGGAGAGAAAAACAGCAACAGTTCAATATGTGCCGTTTCCCTCACAATAGAGAGAAAGAGTGATCTTTCATTTACCATGCTTGCTGCGAAGAGTTTCACGGCATATTTGGTATGATGTTGGACACCACATAAGTAAACAAAGCTGAAAAAATTAGGATTCACTAACCTGCACAGGACTAAGCTTTCCGAGCATCGCTCCCATCTAGATAAGAATGACCGCCGCGGCAAAGTCGGCTGTAAGCAACCTTAAGGAAAAGGTCGGCTAAGGTCAGCTAAGGTCACCTAAGGTCAGTTAAGGCTAGCTAAGGTCAGCTTACTGTTCCAGGTTGAGCGTGAACTTTCCGGTCGCGGCGAATCCGTGCGAGACCAGACCGCGGACGATTATGCCCCACTCGATGGTTACACAGGCCAGGAGCAGGTTGATGGAGATGGACGAGAAACCGTACCTGTATCAGGGGCTTTCTTCAAGGCTCCCTCCGACCATCTCATTCATTCCTAGGTACATCCAATTAAGAGCGGTTGATTGATTGCGAGAGACAAGAGAGGAATGAAGAGACGCAGAAAGCGAGTGGAATCTTTGCACAACTTTTTCTAAGCAACGGCGAAGTTTCATAGTTTCAACTTTTTACTCGGAACTTAGGACACTGAGAGCTATTTATCCAATGATGCCAAAATGCATAGGGTAAAAAGTGGTCGGTGGGGGCCTTTTTAAAGTTGCGCATCACGTTTTTGAGCTCTCCAAAGGAGGTCAATAAAGCGAACGCCAAAATTCCTAGTTCTCACCGTCTCAGGAACGTCATCAAAAAGCCGAAGCCGATGAAGATCATGACGTGCGTGTCTTGGAACACTGCAACAGGACACGATAAGTTGAGTAGAGCAATCCATTCGGATCTTTTTGACCAGTATGTTTCGCTGCCTTTGGTGACGAGGCGCGTCGCGGTTATGAATGATGTGCGAAACATATGCATCAAAAAGACCCGAATGGAATGCTCAAAAGTTAAGCAAAGTCTTTGTTTTTTTTAATAAAGGGTGTTACTTCGACACTGTTAGTAATTATTTCCGTCTCTGACATACTTGAATATTTCGTGTTGAGGTAGTCATGACTGCTGTCCGTCTTGGGCATCGCGTAGTCCGGATCGAAGGTTGCGAAGAGGCCGAAGAGGACGATGAACACCACGTGGCACAGGACCTGACATGCGGAATTGAGTACGGATTTTTAGACCATTTTCTTAAAGGAGCCGGACCACCGTGTTGTGAACCCGAGTTTCTGACCATATTGGTTCTTTACGTCATTCAGTAGATCTAATCATTCTGATCGGGTATTTCGAGTTTTATGCGATTTCATTCACTCTCCGCGGAGTAGTGAAGGTGCAAAGAGCAACGCGCTTTTCACAAAATCGAATATATTAGCTGAATGAGATGAGATACACCTCTGATTCATTGACGTAACGATTTTTTACATTGTTCTGATCATTTTAACAAAAAGAACGACCAGAAAAGATGAGCGGAAAGGCCTAAATTGAAATATCAGGGTAGCGCGCGAATTCAAATGCAACCATACTCGTGGGCCGGCTCCTTTAATGCCATGGGCCTGCCAGTGGCATTAAGAAAAGTAATAGCCGTGTATAAAGGGATATGAAACTTATCCAAAAATACTTGGTACGTTTCCCGTTCACTAGAATTGAGCATTCCATTCGCGGCTTTATGGTCGTTATGCCTCACCCATCACAAAATACACAGCATTCCGCCCGGTGAAGAATGTGTCTAATAGCGAAATGATCATTATTTTTGAATTTTCTCAAGAGTAGCTGGACCAATCAGCACCAAATTTTCAGAACTTGTTGAATTCATAGTGGCGAGTTTATATTTTTAAATTCATAATTTTTCGTTCACTGGTTCGCCTACAGGATCGGATCCTATGCGCGAAAACCGCTATTCGTTATTATGTCCTCGTTACCTAGTTGTAACGTTGTATTATTATGCTACTTTCTTTGTTCCATCCTCTTTAATTTCATGTTCACACTATTCTTTTGCATGATAAATACTATTATTATTATGACGCTTGGAATGCTGTGAATAACGAACGACGGGTTGATTATAACTGCTCTAATGAGAACATTTCTAATTTGTACCGCTTTTTCTTGTATGTTTGCATCGAAAGGTATCGAAACACACCAGTTTTTTTTCTGGAAAGATGTACGTTTCCTTATACAATACTCTCCACTGCATTTGCTGATCGAGATATCAATCTGACAACAGTGTCAATGTAAGACTACACCCTATCGTGTGACGGTACTCTCGATTTCGCACATGGCCTTTTCCTTCCCCCTTTCGTTCTCTTCACCAGTTCTTGCACACTCTTGCACCTTTGGAGGGTACCTAGACAGCGCGACTTTCGATGTTCGACCTCCCTTTGAAACGGATGTGTTGCACCGCATGATATGTGTTGCAAATCGTTTCGGTTTTCTTTTCTTTCTTGACTGCTGGTTTATCATTTTGGGAAACCACCATTTCAACAAATAAATTGGTCATTTCACGAACTATACAATTCGATTTGATGAAATGGTTGTTCCCGATAGTTTTTTTTTTTGATTTGCAACTGCGAATTTATTGCGTATGCCGGGGTGCATGTTCTCAAGCCGAATTCCCGTGAAACAGTGTCTCAAGGTAGTCGCAGGTTTCGCTGCTCCGTCTATTCACTCTATTCTTCCCGTCGCAGTCTCAACCCCGCATGTAATGGGCGCTTTTATGACCGCGAATACCGAGAGGCAGTGAACGTTATCGTGAGCAGAAAGTGAGAGCAATTTGTGCGCCCGCGACCAATATGGTTCGGCCGAGATCGATGATCAGAATACGTTAGAGGGCGGTAAATAAAAAAAATATAATTTTTAAACAAAATGCAGACTATGACAGATATTCTCTCATTCTCTCTATCTGTTCCCATTCTCTCTCTCTGTTCCCTTCGCGTGCAGTTCGCTCTCCCATTCGTCTCTCAACGAAGAGTCATGCCACGCAGTTCAACCAAGGACAAGAAGGAAGAATCCCCCCTCTGAAGATTTGGCGTACGAGGGGAGTATGCGCCAATAGCGGATCAAGATGCTAATCAAGATTCGTCCTCACCTCGGACTGAGTGGGTTTATTTGAAGACGATTTGAAGTTCCTAGCCTCTCCTATCTATATCAAATGCCCCTCCTTTGGACCCCAATCCACTGATAGTCCTGATAAAGGTGTAAAACTGGATAACTGGAAACTGCATAACAGATATATTGCAGTAATAATGATTAATAAATAATAATTTCAAATAATAGCTCACCACGAGCACAGTGAACTGGTGCACCTGGGCTGGCGACGAAGACGCCATCCTGTAAATAGCATTGATTATTATGAAATAAATTATAATTAAAAAGGAATTAGTGATAATCATTGGAGGGGTAAGATCACGTGGCGAGATCGAAAGGAGAACAAAATAAAGTTTGGTTGAGAGACATTATCTGATTAGATACGGTATGCGCCCGACATTTCGAGTTATCCCCAATCGCTACTGTCTCTGCGTCGTATCGCATTGCCATGCCGTCTCGCATGCCACTCTCTCATTTCTGCATACTCCCCCGCATTTGGCCTATGATACAGAGCAGGACCTCGCACAGAGATCACAGCCCACATAGCTGCATATTAGCGCGTCTCCCCACTCCTCTCAAACATCATACGAATTAGCCACGCGGAACATTCTGACCCCTCTCTCTCCTTATATACCCCCATCCCAACTCGCGCGCTCTAATTGACTTACTGCCTAAGAAGGAGGGGGGGGGTAAGTGAAGCGTTAAATACCCTTTGAAAGAGAGACACAGATACTCATCTCTCACCTTCCTCTCCCTCATTTAACGCCTTCTTCCTCTTTATCTCTTTTCGTGGCGGCACCGGGCCTTTTTAGTTGCGCGTGAAATATACGGGCGAAAGACGGAGATACGGGGAGAGCACCGTAAAGTATTGGGCTGCGATTGTAAAGACGTCTATTGGAGGGAGAGCTTTGACCGAGATCGGAAGGTTAAAGCACCAAGAGGTGGAGAGATTATGAATTACGACGTGGTTTGAACTGCAGTATCGAAAGACGAGCGAACACTGCTCAGTAACTGCTCAGGGGTTTTGTGAAAAAGTCTACCGTTAGACAATCATTTTCGTGGTTATCGTCATCTTCTTTCGTTCCAAAATGAGTCTATTTCTCTCACTTTTGCACACTCTTTCGTCTTTCATTCGGAATGATTTTCTGACATATCTTTTTAATCCACTATAGATAATTATGCAGTACCTTTTTTATCAAAAAGTGTTATTTCAATATGGCCAATGAGCAAACAACGGAATTATTGTAGAAGCCCACCTCGAATCCCTGCCGTGCGGATTCGCGTTGTCCGTTCGATCTGAATAGGTGGCCGACTAGATAGATACTCACTGGACAGGAAATGCGCGAGAATAAGGGAGCATAGAGTATGGTGAAGAGGGGGAGAGTGTATAAGGAGGCATAAGGAGATGGGCAAACATGGGACAAATTCACGGCGCACACTGACATAGAAAGTATGTTCTGGCAGCAGGCGAATTACGGTACGAACTCTAGCACGGAATACATTTTGGCCCGCTCGTTTGGAATATTATGAATCTCTTCTTAGGGAGTTTACTACTAAATCCCCACCAGGTGGCTGAATATTATCTGTTCCTGAGGCTTTTCTCTCTCTGTTCCCCTCGCGCGCGGTCGGCTCTCCATTTCGTCTGTGATCAGAGTGCCCCACGTCTATTCAATCGCGGAAAAGAGGATGTATCCTCCCCCCTGAAGACTTGGAGCACGGTGGGAGAAGCTCCAAACGAGGATCGAGAGGACTACTCAAGATTCGACGGCAACTCGGACTGAGTGGGTTTTTGAAGAAGATTCGAAGTTTTTAGCCTCTCCCATCTATATCAAAGCCCCCTCCCTTGGATCCCCATCCACTGCTAGTCCTGATAAAAGTTGTAAACTGATGCTTTAGGGATTCCTTTTCTATTGCGTGGCAAGAGATCTTTGCTCAGAATGCCCAAGTATTGGATGATGGCAAATAAAAAATGAGACGAAAGTAAGCGATTTGTTACAAGTTGCTTGAAGTTGCAAAACGGTTCATGCTAACAATTAATGTGATCTGCTTTTTGGATACCATCGCCCTAATTTTCTGTGATCTGCTTCTTGGATACCATCGCCCTAATTTTCTAGCGGCCACCAACCAACGAAAATGGTAAGCCAACGGCATATATCAGTTGAAACATTTGCATAGCCAGCTAGTAGTATTTTGCCTACAGCAGGACAACTATTCCTGAGGATCCGATTACTCCCCTAATTTGCTTGGGTTTACGTACCGAGAGTAACCCGCAAGCAGACGGAATCGCCGACAGATGAAACACTGCCAGAAGACATGGCCTGAATTTGAGGATTGAGGACAAGTTGAATGCAATGGTATTGCCAGTCCTCGTATTCAAAATTTCGTTCCGCGCATTCTTGATCGGACTTGCGTTATTTGCCAGAAGTGCACAGCCAGAAGTGAAAATAACCAACCGAAGGACGAATCATTACCGAAATTGGAAGAGAGACAATAATCCTTAGGTGTGATAATGCAAAGCGCTTAATTGGGTTGGAAGCAACAGCAGATCAGCCATGATACGATACCATATTAATTAATTAAAGCTACCATATTAATTAATTAAAGATTTAATTAATAATTAAAGCTGCAGTGGTTCAGCCAGGTGAGATGATACAGTAGGCGCTAAACTAAGCATGCTTCTCTGCATTGCGCCTATGATTAATGCCCCGTGCTGCACCAGTGCAAAGCTAAAAGAGTTTGTGCCTCTCCACGGAGGAGGGCAGGAAGTTGACTCTCAGTTTCTTGCGCCGTTTAATTGCCGCGTGAGCTGGAGAAGAACTCAACCGTGGCTGAGAGAGGTCGTTTGTATCTTAAGCGTTTGATCTTCGTCTTCCTCCTTTTACTCGTCGTCTATGGTAGGAGTCTGTGCAGTGAGCTGCGTGGTTTATGCGTGTAACCCCTCTCGCTCTGACCAAACTGACCCGCGACCAATGCACGCAAAAAGCTATGATGCGGGAACGAGAGTGACACCTGGTTGTGCGAAATCGTCGCGCCTTACCCTTCTCCGGTATTGCCCAACATAATGTTAACATTGAAATCAACATAATGCGAACACCAATGTTTACATTATGTTACGATTAATGTTTACGTTACGTATTTGGCGCACCGAGATATGTTAACATTATGCTGAGAGGTATGATGGTTCAAGGTGGGTATAGAGCAGAGCCACAGCTCTTCGCCTATTTCCTGCATGAGGAGCAGAAAGCCGTTCAAAATTGCTCACGCTTTAGATAGACTATAGCGGGCGGTGAATTTTTTTTATGTTGTGTGCTGTACATCCTCGAACTTGTATTTCATCTACGCGCCTTGGGGTACATATAAAAGAGCGGCCTAAATAAACCGGGTTTACGGGGGGCACTGTGTATAATGTATACATTTTGTCGAAATCGGTATTATGTTCACATTATGTAAGGCTGATTTGAGCCACTTTTTAATGTTT
>LS896968.1:130899-141295 GCA_900490955.1 Micoletzkya japonica | reverse complement strand
CACCTCCGCCCCTTCCCTTGCTCTTCCCTTCCTGCTCCTCGGAGAGCGAGCGCGAACAGGCATTGCCAGGGGTTATTTAGATAGACGGTCTAGACTACAAACTACCCCACGAGATTTACCGTATCTCGCACATTCAGATGCCCGTATTGAGGCCTAGATAACATTTTCGAATCGGGATTTTTGCTCATCTTGCTGTCTACCACAATGTTTCCAACGGATAACTCAGCAACGATTTTTTTCATGGGACATTTCCTTTAAAAGAAATCGGCATCCTTTTAAAAACAAAGCATCATGCGCTTCCAACCAACCTGCGTGAGGATGTACTTGCCGAGGGTCTTCGTCGTCCTGACGACGTTCGTCTGAACGTACTCGTCCTTGCCTAGCACGACCCGGTTGAGAGGGGAGTACGGTAGTGGGATTAACAAGCTACAGTAATTGGGGGAGCGGAGGGACTATCCATGGGTCACGGGGATAAATGTGCTGGGGATTAACCATGGGAGCTACCAAACCCTCTAAACCTCCGTTAACGTGAACGCGAAATGATTTAGTTTTCGCGTGCCCGTCAGCCATTATTTGTTGCATCTTGCACGAGTCTATGTCACTTCTGCAGGCCATGGATCGCGCAGGTTATTCCATCGTTGACTGTCATAATGCCAGAAACTTCTTCGAAACGTTTTTGTCTTGAAGGTATAGTGACATATAATGAAATGAGACAATTTAACTCCGATCACTACACTCCACTGTCGTGAATCTCATCAGCATGCTGAGTCTTCCTGTATGATCTGAGCAATCGGCAGGTACACATCAGTAGGAGCGCGCAATCCGAGCACGAAGTCGAAGTGATTGTATTGCGTCAGGTAGTTGCTTTGCTGAAATTGAATATTCTGCTCGCAGTAATATAGGTTCTAAATCACAGTGTTATAAATGCCAAAATGCTTAGGATACGGTGTTTTCCGTGCGAGAGTTCATGCCGAAATGAGGGTTATTTTTCGGCATCTCGTTCGCTTAACATTTTGACAGTTGTCAGAACACGTTGTCAGAAGTCATCAGTATTAAAATTTATTTTTCAACATTTCTCAAGCGAGTAAATTGATCGTCTTAGTTCGGTGTATCATAGCAATATCAGACCTTGACGTAGTCCGGATTGAGCCACTTGAGCAGATAGTCCTGTATGTCAGTGGGATCAGTCAGATAGTCAACGTCGCCCCTAAAATATTCTGAATAGGGTTGGGAAAGGAAGCAACAAACGACGACTTCCTTTCATTCATCTCCTGCGTCGTTTAGGAAGTCGTCGTTTAGCGCTTACTTTCCCAACCCTAATTCCGAATGAAGTTCGTCATAAATCTTACCAGTAAAGATACATGTCGGTCTCTATCGCGGAGTAATTGGAGTAATTGCTGAAAGGCAGTATGCCGTATTGTTAGAACTACCTAAAGGTTCTGTCAGTAAACTCATTCCTAATTAGTCTGGACTTGAGACGACTGACGAAACGTTTTTCTTACCCTATGTTCTACTAACCGTTCCGTAGACAGCTTCATTCGCCGCAGCACTACCGTAGTCGTATCGGAATACGGAGCCATTGCTTTGAATCTGAAAGGTGGAGGGGGTTATGATAGCGTGGACATTACCTATGCATTACACGAAAAAGTCCCATAAATTCCCCATAAATTTCGCTGCCGCGCGATTAATCCCCCTCGGCGATCGGTCAGCGACCGTCGAAAGTTCGGCATTAATTGGGCAACGGGGTCGCGAACTTTCCCATGTATAAGCATAGGAGTTCGCAGTTATTTCCGACTTCCCCCAAAGGTCGCCGACCGGCCGCCGACCAAAATAGGTGAAGGATCGGTGACGTGTTAGAGAGAGGCGAGAGAGCATGCGATTTGGAGAGAGCGAAAAGAGCATACCCGGTGGTGCTCTTTTCGCTCTCTCACTCTGCCCATGCTGAGGGATGCTCTCTCGCTGTCGACGATCTTTCAAAAGTTGGTGAACTTTGGGAGAGGAGAGGAGACGTAAATCGGGCAATATTCATAGAAGTTTCCTGACTTTGGGAGTGAGTATTTCGAGAAATTTTGGTTTGTGACCCTAGGTGAATTTGTATGGAGATTTAGAATATGTAAACAGATTTGTTGCACGACATACAGTAAGCTCACAACACAGTGTCGAATTCACAAACTTTCTCAATTTTTGAAGTAGGAACTTGTAATTTCTTCTATGCATTTAATTTTCGATCTACATTACGAATGTTTAACTTTTGTTATCCTATTTTAACTTGATAGGGTTGTTAACAATGCAAATCTTGGAATTAGATCCTAATTCTAAGCGTATGCTGACGCATCAATTTTCTGATTCCAAAAATATAGAATTCGTACACATTTTATTGAGATAAAGTATGAAAGGCAAAATCTGCGAAAACAAGTTTCACAGAGGTGGAGTCGAATCCGCAATGTGAAAATACCATGAAACACGCATACCTATTGCGCCATACAAGATATATCTTGCTAGCGCTACATTCCTCTCACGGTCCTCTCCCTTCCCATAGCCGAAAGTTGGCCAATTCCTCCCGAATTTCTGCTCAACCCGCGCGACCTGCCAGCGAAAGATCGCTGAGAAGTCGGTGAACTTAGGGGGGATTAATCGCGCGGCTGATGTGAGCGTAGACCCACCAATTCCAGCCAGTGCAGTATGTTCTTTGTCGATGTTCCTGCGGGAAAGTGGCCGTTGTATACAGCTATGCGGGACTTAGGTTTTGTCTTATATTAGAGAATAAAAGGAGTACATTACGTGGTTGAACTGGTTCGTCTCCGGGCCTCCAAAGGTGAAGTAGGCAATTGAGCACAGGTCTCCTGACAGGATAAACTATTTAATGTAGAGACGGGTTACCAATATTACAAGCGCCAAAAAGTTTGACATAAAACCGTTCCGGCCGTAGCCTCATGCCTCCTAAAGACCGTCTATGAAATAGGAAAAGTTTGACATTTCTGACGTACAGTAAGACACACCACCACTGGCAATCGCGAAATGAAATGCTTTGCCGCAGGCTGGTTCACATTATTTCATGGTTCATTCACTCATTCGTTTATGTTGTTGATGTTTGGACACAAATACTAGCCCAGGTTATACGAATAGCGGGAAGCTACAATATCCATCGGGAAAAAGTCGAAATGTACGAGGATGCCGGAATGCGGACCATCAGGAAAACTTGAGAGTGGTCAGACACCTTTCCGTTGACTTATGCTAATCTAGGAACGGATATTACATCAAGTGTTGCGAGCTGTACCGGAAGATTTGCCAAAATGTCAAAGTACGACATGGTAACACAAGTCAAACGTGTTTGGAGACGGAGCGGAAGTGAACAACGTATTATGGGCAATTGGATAGTCTGTTTCTATATTTGGGCACTGCCCAGTTGCTATTTAACCCTTGGTTCAAATGGGCATCGGTTGTGGACATCTGAAGATCAATTCAGAAGGACAAGTTCGGAGAAGACAATGTAGAAGACACGGAGAAGACGCGATTCTACCGCACGAATGCACATCTCTTCCAAGTATATATCAGATAGGTTGCCAGCTAAGACTATACTCTAATAATTATATGATGTAATAAATTCGGGATAAAACAAACATGGAAAAGCTGAAAACTATTAGGGAACCGGAAGCTTTGTGGTCAAGTTTCAGGTTCTCCGGGCGAGGGTTCCTCTGATTCAACTCTACATGTGCATAAATCGACTTCGTTTAGCTAGGTAGGTTCCTTCTATTAACTTAATAATGAGAATATTACAGTTCGATGTTCGAAGCATCGGTCCTGCAGTTGCTACTAGTTTCAATACATGAAAACGGCCGTCTCCTTTGCATATAAAGTTCGGAAAACCTAGTCATTATACATTATCAATGAGGATAGGAGAATACCACAGAACTGCGGAAAACTCGAGCGATGCAGAAAAAGCGCAAATAATAAGCGCACTGAGCGCTTATTCTCGTGGCCAATGCAAATAAATAATGAAGCTCCAATCAGCGCAAACTACGAATAGTTATCGGCGAATGCAAAGAGAAAAAATGTAAGCATAAAACGCGGCACGCGACAAATTATTGCGAACAGTGAGGTAAAAAAACCCATATTCGAAAGTCTGCGCGTGAAACGTAATCAATGGCGATCACACTCGGAACAATAAAATCCATGTACAGTAAAAACAGCACAGTAATCTAAAGAAATATCAAACACCTCATATGTACCGTTAAGCTAGTAAATTGTGGGCCGTGTTTGAAACACTTGAAACAAGGCCATATCTCGGCTGGGAAAGGTCGTACAGAGTTCTGGTTGGAATTTTTGGAATCCTCAGGACGAGATCTATTTGTGTATCAAGTTTGGTAATGATTCATCAAGTTTAAAGACCTTTAAAACATAAAAATGTGGCATTGGAGAGGTTCGAACAGGGATAGCGAGAATTTCATTCATTCAAGATATATAAAAGCCGTTTTAACCGGTTTAGAGGTGTCTAATCATCACCAAACTTGATACACAAGTAGATCTCGTCCTGAGGATTCCAAAAATTCCAACCAGAACTCTGTATGACCATTCCCAGCCGAGATATGGCCTTGTTTCAAGTGTTTCAAACACGGCCCACAATTTACTAGCTTGACGGTACTACAGTAACCAACATTACAACGTACAGTATATTCTTTATTCAGGTTGCGTAATGATAGACCGGATTACGGTAGTTTTCGTGGATATAAAATCGAGAGTCCCTCGTCGTCCAAAATTATGCTATACCCATGCTGTAGCCTTTACGATAAAAAGATTTATTCAATTGAAATACAATCGAATATGACGTTGACGCTAGTTAGTGAATACCTGAGAGAGCCGATGAGCCAGTAAACATAGCATCTCGTTGTCAGATGTCAGATCAAACTCCTCGTCGCTTCAACTTCGTCTCGCAGTTCTCCTCGTCTTGTAGACTCTTCACCCCCTCCCACCACCCATCCCTGTCCCCTCGCACCCTCTCTCCTACCCCCATCACCCCTTCCCTCGTCCAACGATTCCCCGGTCAGCTGTTGGTTACCGGAGGAATCGCAGTGGATGGAGAGTCCCAGACGGATACCGGGATGCTGAGGAAGTAGATTGTAGTAGAGATTGAGAAGATGGAGGTTGAAGAGGCGGAAAAGAGACCTGAAGAGGATAAAGAGAAGAAGATGAGTCGGCTACTCATGGAGGTGTCCTCACTCGCGTTGGTCATGATGAAGGACCGTCCCAAGTCCCAGACCCGCTTCCAGCACTGTGGCCGGTCTGTCGCCATGCTAAGGAACTGGTCTGTCTTCCTCTCTCCCCAGAACCCCTTCTGCCCTGTAGACCTCCCTGTCTCCCGTCGACTCGCCCTCATCGCCTTCCAGACGGGCTTCAATCTTCGACAGATCGGACGAGTTGTGGACAGGGGAACAAAGGAGAAGGAGTACTGTCCCCCTTGCAAGAAGGCGATTCCGCTGACTGCCGAACAGAAGAGGGAGAAAGTGCTGCGAGCCTTCTCGGCAGGGACAAGACAGCAGGTCAGTTTATCTACTTTTTATTAACACACATAGACTAAAGTAGCTCGAAGCCTTATTACCGTATCCCTCTCAATCATCTACCGTACCCCTTACCGTATCCCTCTCAGCTTCGGTATGCCATTCACCAGTTCTTCCTCGAACAACGTAGACCGACGATCCACATGTTGCTTGAATGCAAGGCTGACTGGCTGTATGGAGTGAGACACTTTATATAAAGTAGTCGTTGATATAGAAGAGTGTTATGCGTTTTGTTTAGCTACTTATAACTGGTCAAACCTGCTCAGAATGACTTCGATCGGGACATCAGTCCG
The DNA here is from genome assembly GCA_900490955.1 of Micoletzkya japonica. NCBI lineage: Eukaryota > Metazoa > Nematoda > Chromadorea > Rhabditida > Diplogasteridae > Micoletzkya > Micoletzkya japonica. Next base: position 135,447 of record LS896968.1, on the reverse strand, counting down.
AGCACCCTCCGCCGCCTGCTCAAAGCCATGGGATTCCATTGGAGGAAGATCTCCACGCGCACAAACATCTTCCTGTCGGCCCAGCTCTGTAGGCTGAGAAACGCCTACCTTCTGTGAGTATTTTCTTCCTAATACTAAGTTAATCTTTGATTTGTTCGCCTAACCTGACTACGAATAAACCGTTCCGCCTATGATCTACTGATTATACTTACATTCAGGCAGATGAAGGAGTGGAGAGAGAAGGACGCGTACATCGCGTATTTGGATGAGACATGGGTCTACCCAGGCATGAAGCATGCTTATGGCTGGGTGGACTCATTCTCAGAATCCCATCCCTTCCTCGCCCTCCAACTCGGGCTTTCGGTATTTTATTTCCTATTTCATTTTCGTGTGTACATCCCGTATTCTACCGTTCTCAATTGTATTGCTCACCTTGCAGGCTGGTCAAGATCCGGAACACGTGAGAGGGGAGAGACTCGTCATCGTGGGGATGTTCTCCGAGGACGCCTTCATCCACGTCCGCGTCTACCGCACCGACAGAACGGAGAACTCATCGAGCCGTGACTATCACGGCGAGATGAATCACACGGTTAGTCCGTTTGTATATCTGTACCTACCGTACTCCTACCGTAACACCCTCCCCGTAATCGCTCCATACCTAACGTACTCCTACCGTACTCGTTTCTACCGTAACTCAATATTACCTCCCTATTTTGGTGTACCTTGAGGTGTTCGAGGCGTATGTGAAGGGGGCATTCGAGAAGTTGGCCAAGTTGGCGAAGGAGAAGGGAAGGCCGGCGGTTCTCGTGTTGGATAACGCGAGTTATCATTCGCGGTATCTCCCTTTCTGTAAACTTGATATTTTGTCTATTCAGTTTCCTCTCGAAGATTCCGTCGAAGAGCAAGACGAAGAAGGAAATGATCGCCTTTCTAGAGGAGAACCAGCTGCCCTTCAACCGAAAGCTGAAGAAGGACGAACTGCACAGGAATGTGAGTCCTTGATCTAGCGTAATCAGCTTATCGAATTTCCTCACTACAGTACTATCACTCTAGTCTACTCTATTCTTCTCTATTGGCATCTACTTTAAGGTGCTCGCCCAGTTGGACCCTGCCATCTACAACAAGCTGGCCGTGGATGAGAGAAGGAACTGGTTAGTACTTTGCTAGCTCATTCATACTTAATCGCCACTATATAGCTGTCTGACTAACTGCTTGTATCGTAAGAAGTACGATTTCGGAGCGAAAATGGTATAGGAGGGAACGCTATATGTATTTCATTTCCCATTCCTCATTGCTAGGTATTCCCCAACTATTATTAAGGAGCACATCAAGGAAGGAGCTCTGGGCTTCCTACCTCCCTCGGCCACCGTCCATCCCTTCGAGTTCGTGCGAGGCGAGAGGAGGGCGCAGTTCGACCTCGACGCTGTCAAGGTGAAGGACAGCGAGCTGGAAGAAGTGGACAGGGCGATTGAGGAGGCGGAGGTGAAGGAAGTGAATGTGGGGGTGGTGGTGAAGGGTAAGACTAAGGGGGGAATGGAGGAGGAAGAGGAGGAAGTGGAGAAGGGGAGGACCCGTTCAGTAGGGTGGGACTGCTTGATGAGGATGGGGATGAGTTGGGGAGTGATGTGGGGGATATTGGAGGAGGACTAGAGGAGGAGGATGAGGGAGATGAACTAGACGTGGTTAACTAGTCGTGCTTGTTCAGTTATACCGGCACATTCCGTCTCTTACTAATGGAAAAGTGGCAATGAAATCAGCAAAACGTTACCCCTGTATGACCGACGGAATGTGTCAAACAGCAATTAATAGCCTTTTTTATACTTTTTAAAAGTATGTGACAGTTCGGATGGATCGACAGATATTAAATGATCAAATTTTCATACCCTAGTAGTCTAAACAATATGTTAATAGTGCACTATTTCGTCATACAATTTAAAACCTCATAGAGGCATGAAACATCCGAACGGCCACCTCTATATTACCATATCAGCTAGAGCAATTGTTTAAATTATGGCATATTACCTATTTATGTTAGAGTCTATGTCAGATTACCGATCAGCATTCATTTGTTTGTCAATTAATTTCCTATTTTATCCTTTCCTCGAAGAGGTTAAACCTTTTAAGCCTGAGTTACCGGGACAGCAAAGACAGCACCGGGACGTTGTCCCCGCAGCGGGCCCCGAGAGATCGCCGAGAAAGAGAACATCGAAGGGGAGATCCGGGGGGGGGGGGTGAACTGAACAGTACCACAAACCGCACGCTGTTTTTTATTATAATCATTCTGGCTGTATGTCACGTCATGGAGAGACGCAGACATGGCAGTTCAGTACTCAAAAAGTTAATGATAACTAAGAGAAAAGGAGAAATGACTGATCTAATCAAAATTGGAGAACGGGCGCTGAGGGTCGCGGGGAGGAACGAAGGAGGCGAGGAGGACCTGGAAATAACACTTGTTGTTTTTCAGATACAGTCAAATACAAGCGGGCATAATTCTTGCGAGTTCGTACTAACAACAAGATAGGTTTCCTTTTCAAGCTACGATCGTGAAAGCTGTCAGTGTTTTCTACATTATATTACAGTAATCCTTTTCCGCCATCACTGAAGAAGACTAAGTCCGCACGAAGTCTAAAGAAATACATTGCTATTATGCAACCAATCATTGCTCAAAATGAAAATGTACAGACAAGAGTCTGTCCCATCTGCTACAGTACCCTACTTCCCCTTCTCTCACCTCAACACAGGATACTCTCCAAGTGTCGCAATCTGTTCCGCGATTCTCTCGAGATCCGACGTATGTCCCCCACGGTTTCTGTGGATTGTAGTAGAGGAAGAAGGTGTCGGGTGAGTCCGGAGTGTAAGCCTGCATACCACCCTCGTTCAACTACTACCGTAACCCTACTTCACATAGACACTTCATAAGCATGCATAATATTTTCTTCAAAAACATGTGAACCATCTTGCCAATCATTATTATCTAAAAAAAAGGAACATGGTTCACTTGCATGAGTAAACTGCTTATAAGAATTGGGAAATTGAAATCGCACCTCATACAGCGGATCCACGGCCTCCCGGGTGTGCGCCTGGTTCCTCTTCCCGGGGAGTGGGAAGAATGACGACAAAAAATAAGGTTTTACAGGCTAACCAGTTTATATGCCCGTCACATAGTGATGTTACCCTGAGAGAATAATCTAATTGAGAAAACAGAAGTGAAAATTGTTTCCTTTAATCAGGGACCGCAGCGCGCGCCCCAGGTCAAGCGTCAACATACAGTTCACGAGTCCTAGGTCAACTAGCGCGCGCACATGATCGCATTACGTTCAATGCAACAATCATCTGTTAAGCCATAGCTAGATAATACTACATCAAATCTTTATCTAACCCTGTTTTTTGTTGAACTGAAAGCGCGCTTGCATAAAGAACATGAACAGGGAAGGCCCTTCTTAGTTGGCACGTAGAGTACGGCATCTTAAGGTGTCTCTTAAGCTATGAAAACAGACGAACCTGCCCAATGGAGTGGATGAGTAGTTGATCCGAGCGCAGCGTGGCCATCTTGCGCGGAGTGAGCGGTTTTCGGCTCGAGTCTGAACAACAGACCTTGAACTAGATTGAGATTTTGGGGCAACCAATTATCGAAGTGAGCAGAAACGATAAACGTGTGAAAACAAACAAATAAAACTATGAAAAGCATCGAACAATCCTCCAAACAGGGGATGGCCTTGCGAGCGACCGAAATTTGTAGTTTGATCACGAGTTTGACACAGCGTGCGCTCCGCGCCCCAGCGAACCCGGGCAGTCCGTCATCACGGCGATGTACGAACTATTTTAATACTATAATACAACGACAAGCATTGCTATGCAGAAGTTATTTCATGTTTAGCTGTCAATGAGAAAACCTTCCCGAAAGTGCATCATTTCCGCGTTACTCACCTTTTTATGTGTGATAATTATTTAAACTAACTCTAGTTAATAATCATAATGGCTTGCTTGTAACTGGATCAACGCAGATCGTGGTTGCTTCCAGAATGCTGAGCACAGTCTCAGGCAGGAGCCCAATGCGGCGTCGAATACCTGAATTGTCAGCTAAAGGTATAAGAAGATTCACAAATGTCAAATCCATTGTACCTATTAGGGATAGAAGAGAAGAAGAATTCTCATTTCGTGTATATTCTCATTTCGTGTATATTTTCTCCCTCTCCCCCCACTTCAACCACTAGAGGCCACCGTTTCAAACTAATCGTTCAACTTGCTCGTAGTTACCATTTCAAAACAACTTCTGTTTTTCGTAATCTCTTTACTTGGAACAAACTACCCGATAACGTATTTGATCGTTCTCCGCTTGTATTTAGGAACTTCCTCGCCTCCTTTCTTTCCTCTGTACATAAAAATTGAGCTTTTAGTAAGCTCTCTTATACCTACTAATAATTAATAATTTATCTACATGCCCAGCATGAAACGGAAAACGATCAGATAATAACATAGAGGTGACTCTCCATATAGGTGAACAAGACGGTTGTTGTGTGGTAATGATAATGGGGAAGGGGGGAGGGG
>LS896968.1:86138-97565 GCA_900490955.1 Micoletzkya japonica | reverse complement strand
TCAACCACTCCAAGACCACACAACCACTCCAAGACCAGACAACAAACCGAACTACGAAAATATAACAATTAACTGCGTGGAATCAAACACATGATACACAGCCGAGTGAACCGTCGGCTACCGTAATCGCACCACGACAAGTATCAGTTTGCGATAGTTACAGTAGGCCATACGAATAAAGGAGTGCCCACTCCTTACAGAAACACTTACTTTTGGTTAAAAAAATAGCCCATCTTGCGTCTTATGGGATAAGATTTATACGGATAAGCTGGAATAAATTTCCAACAACAGCAAGGTCTTAGAGTAAAATAGTGTTTACCTATGAAGCATAGGCAGGCACAGCATTCCTACCTAAACGGAAGTGTCTAATAGCGAATTGGCTACTAATTTTGAACGTACTCCACTACGGCTGAATGAATCTTCACCAAATTTTGGCAGCTCTTTGGAAAGATGGAGGGCAAAGTTAATTTTCGCTCATTTCGCACACCATAGATGGGTTCAAGATATTTTGTATGGTTGAAGAAAATGTTCCGTCACTTGCCATCATTCCTATCTATTTCCCACGAGACAGTGCAAAGAGAGTAAGAAGTGGGAATGAGTTTACTAACGGAACGCCAATAATTGCTCAACCTTCGCTAAAATAAAAGAAGAGAACGGAAACTGAATGAACGGAAAGTTAAACAAAGGCGGTGTAGAAGAAGGGTTCGGCAATGATAGCTTAGAGAGGAGCGCGTAAAAGACATTATTCCAAAGTCAGCGCTGTAAATTTCATCTAGATGCTGTATGAAAAGCTGTGAAACAAAGTAAGTCCACACTTTGATATTAGGCTAATGAAATGTAGATTCATTGAAATATATATAACTGCACAAAGTGCAACCCTCAGTCCATGGCGGACAGGTTGCCTTTGGTCGACTTGTACCCAGGACACTATTAAGTCATCTCTTTTATTCCTCCACAATATAATACACAACCTTCTAAAGACCCTCTCTATACCCGACTCTCTCCTCTCGGGGCGGAGTCGCTCTTCTCTCTGGCGTATAATCGTAGTCCCTCTCTATACCCGACTCTCTCCTCTCGGGGCGGAGTCGCTCTTCTCTCTGGCGTATAATCGTAGTGCATAACTCTAGAGCACACAGTTAGTTGATGCGCTTAGGACACGCCAGTCGGGCTACGCGCCGCGAAGCGGCGCGTAGCCCGGCTGGTACTATTAAATTTCCCTCATACCCTACTCGAGTCGGGAGTCCCTCTCCCGTCCTCCTCCCCCCCTCCATTCCTCATTCTCCCTCCATTCTTTCCTCGTGGCCAGTCGTCCCTCATGATCGCTCTCATCTTCACTTTCTCCATGGCTCTTTTCGCCGGAGTCGTAACAGGTGAGGGCAAAGGGTATATTACAGTATATTACCGTATACTACGTGGGTTATATGGCGTAGCCACTCCGTTTCGCTATAGAAGGTGCAGATTCATTTCAAAACTTCAAAATTTCAAAACTTATCTCTTTAAAAACTTCTGAAACACCTCTAACGGCCGCGCAAATTGTGGGTAGAGTGCGACTATCGATTAAATTTACATTCTCTCCGTATCTCATTCTCTTCATTCGTGTCCGCTCTCTCCGCGTGCCTGATCGCATTATCTCATTCGATAGCCGCACTTTATAGTGGAATAAACCGATCCGTCAGTTTCTTCCGTTCCAAAATAAGTCCAATTCTCTCACTTTTCCACACTCTCTCCCCTTTTATTCGTAATGATTTTCCGACGGATCTCTTTAGTCCACTCTAATTGTGGGCATTTCCTTTGAGGCTGCTCGTCGAAGAAGAAGAAGCCGGTGGAATTGGAGAGCGGGACGAAGGAGAAGTCTGTGTACAAGCCGGCTTTGAAGGAGGACAAGAACCGCGCTACACCCATAAATGAGAAGAAGCAGGGAGACGGGAAACAGCCAGCGAAGACTCCGAAGGAGAATGAGAAGAATGAGAAGAATGAGAAGGAGGAGAAGGAGGAGAAGGAGGAGAAGGACGACAAGGACAAGAAGGCTGACAACTCGCAAAAGTCTGAAAAGGTACGGTGGAGAAGGATTACGGTAGATTCTAGTTTTATTCAGCTAGATAGCGGCTACGAGGGCCAGATATTGTGTGGAAATGCGCTTAGAGAGAAAGATGATAGTGGCCGAAAAAGACTCAATATGATAAAATTTGCTATCTCAGGCCAAGACGAAGGCCCTGATGCCGGTGGTTGAAGACGATGGACAGTACGAGAACACAAAGAACATGACGGAAGAGGTTATTGTTCAATATGTGCAAATATTAAAGGGCCCCTCCAGGCAATATCTACCATATGCATTTTTTACATCTTTGGATAGCTCTCAATGTCCTGAGTCTCATGCTGTCTCCTTTTAGTTGAAACTTAGCCGTTGCTGAGAAAAAGCTGTACAAAGATTTCACTCGCTGTCTGCGTCTCTTCATTCCTCTCTTGTCTCTCACAATCAATCAACCGCTCTTAATTGGTTATCTCTTGAAATGAAATGAGATGGTTGGAGAGACCCTTAACACTTCTGTTCGAAAGCTACTGATCCCCTATAATTAACCAACTCTGTTAACACATTTCAGGAACTCCGCAAGGCTCTGTAGGCCCGTCTTTCATCCAAACAAGCATCCCTCCCCCTCCACATTTCTAGAGTGCGACTAGCGGATGCCCATCTCGATCTCTCTTCATTCTTTCCGGCTCTTTGCTTGATACTGATCGAGTTCGTTAGTCGCACCCTTTTCCATTCTTCCCTTCGACCTCTTCCCTTCACCTTATTATTCCTTTCCCGCACAGCATCGGCTGTCTGTCGATAAATCTGTTTCTGTGGAGTCGAGGTTCGATACATACTTTACGATTTAAATCTACAAAATAGCGCAGAGTTTTGCTCCATTTTGCACTCTGATGATTTTACAATTAATAAAAAAAACCTCTAACAATAAGAGTGGACCAATTCCCTTCATTTCCCCCCTTTCCCCTTGGAATAAAATAATATTGTAAAACATTAAAAAAATTTCGCATCGTTTAGTTGTTTTTAATTATTTGCTTTAGAGTTAGGGTAATACTCTAATAAGACTCTTACTGCTGTGTTCAGAAATGCCATGACACCTGGAAGCACATAATCTTCATCAGCCTGGACAGGATTGTCGAACGGGTAAGATCTTATTTAAACAACTAAGAACTACATTAATAAATAACGAAATAACGAAAAAACAACATGATAATGATTTTATTGTTCAGCTCTAAGATATCCTTCGGCTATCCAATGCACTGGCACTGCGCTTGGTAAGATACATTTTATGTTCATCATATAGGCTGATTCTTGTCTGAGTCTCTCGTCGTGGGCGGTTGCCCCCTTCGTCTCTCTCTCTCGAAGATCGACAAGGATCCTCCCCCCCCGCAAGAGTGGCGCCTGGGGGTCGTAGCGCCAAGCATGAGTGGACGAAGCGGAGGAAGCGGAAGAAGGCTGGCCATCAGAAGCTTGAACGTCCATGGGATGGCCGATGATGCGAGGATGGAGGAGATAGGGATGGCTTTGGAGGAAGTGAAGGTGGACGTGATGGCGGTGCAGGAAGTGAGGAGGAAGGAGGAGGCCACGATTCAACTTCAATCAGGTCGAATCTTCTATCATACTGGCCGCACTGATAGTCGCAGTGCCGGCGTAGGATTCTTCCTTGATAGTTCTTTGGTCAGATTCGTGTCGATTAGCCCCCGCATATGCTTTCTTGACCTGCAGTTTGGCCGCGTCCTGTTCCGCCTTTTCTCTGTCTATGCGCCCGCTTCATCCCGTCCTCAGTCTGAGTTTGACGATTTCACGAGAGAGCTTGAGAATGCTTACACGGATACTGTACCACAGGCATGCTCTTTCCGTAAAATCTCCAAAGTCATTCTTGGTGATCTCAATAGCAGAGTCGGGCGTTTTATGGGAGCAGAGGACAGTGTTGGAAATTACCTATGGATACGGTACGCGCAATGAAAAGGGTCAAACTATAGTGGACTTCTGCGAATTTTTCGGCATGAAGATCGGGAACTCCTTTTCAAAAAGCGATCTGGTCGAAAGTACACTTGGGTTGCACCGAACGGAGTTGTCCGCAACGAAATCGACTACATTCTTTTCCAAAAAGGACTTCATGTCCTCGATGTCGGTGTTGCGGGCAGCTTCCAATTTGTGTCTGATCATCGCTTGGAAAGGGCGGTGCTTCAATTCCAACTCAACCCACCCCGCCAATTCACTGGCAACCAAAAATTCTAGATCGACCGCCCCCTCTATCGGTACGCACTCGAAAGGGAAATGGAGGTACTAGGACCAAGTCCTCCATATGATGCGCTAATTTCGTCCATTCGCTGCGCCGGAGAGATTGCGAGAGTGGTTGTTCCTAATGTGCGGCGTCTTTCGCAGCGTACGCTGAATCTTCTGCAAAAAAGACGCCAACTCAAATCCAATGGCGGGCGCGTTTCGCGTCTCGAGTGGGTACTGACCAACAAAGCCCTTAGGCAGAGTTGGAAGGAGGACAAGGTGCGTCGATTCAATGAAGTTGTCAGTGAGGCCGTCAAGAGTGGGAGGAGTTGGAAGAAAGCGGTTCAATCCCAGTGTATTGGGAAGCAATTGATCACCCGGATGACTGATTCCGGGGGGGGGGGGGCAATTGAACCAACAGACTCAGATCGCTCAAGTGTTCCAGTCATTTTACAATTGATTGATTTATTTATTTATCCACACTTAAATAGCAAGGCAATGTTAATATCAGGAAATGACACAGTATAGTTCATAAGTAGGCATAAGAGAGCTTTCTAAAAGCTCAATAGTTATGTACAGAGGTCAGAAAGGAGGAAATGAAGTTTCTAAATGAAAGTGGAGAAAGGTCGAATATGTCATAGGGAAGTTTGTTCCAAGCGAAGAGAAAATGATGATGATCTCTATCTCTCGATTTACAATGATCTTTACCGAGGCAACGGAGGTGATGGATATAGGGAGAGTGAGGCCCAACACGACTGGGATGAAATACGCCCAGCCGAAGTTCATTTTTGCCTCGCTCGCCTTACATCCGGTAAGTCTCCAGGGAAGGACGGAGTCGTTGGTGAAATGCTTCGTTGCGGTGCGGACATCCTCACACCTGCTCTCATAGATACCTTCAATAGGTGTCTGAGTGGGCAAATTCCGCAAGGCTTTGGGGATGGACGCATTATTCTATTGCCCAAGGGAGGAGACTCTTCGCTCTCTAAAAACTATCGGCCGATTACACTTCTGCCGGTAGTTCAAAAATCCCTTACGAGGATTCAAAATAACAGAGTCGCTCCTATCTTGTACAATGCACGAAGTATGAACCAGAACGGTTTCCGATCCGGTTACTCAACCTCGGATGGTATCTTCACGCTCAATCTCGTCATATCCAATTGCTAAGAGTACCAGCTCCCGCTGCACTTGCTGTTCTTGGACATTCAAAAAGCGTTTGATAGTGTACTACCCGAGGCTGTGTACCATTCAATGCAAAAGGAGGGCGTTCATCCCAAGTTGGTCAAATTCCTGTACCAGTTGAGCAAGGAGAGTCATAACTCCGTTGTTGTCAATACCAAGGCTTATCCGATAGACATCGGCAGGGGAGTACGGCAAGGGGACTGTTTGTCTCCTCGTCTGTTCTCTTCCACTCTTGAGGATGCCTTCAAATCTCTCAACTGGGGCAGGAAAGGGAACAACATAAATGGGAGATACCTCAATCACCTTCTGTTTGCCGATGACGCAGTACTCATAAGTCATGACAGTAGGCAAATTCAAATCATGGTTAACGAGCTTACTGCCGCACTTAGCACGGTCGGATTGTCACTTAATGCTAGCAAAACAGTGGCAGTCTCTTCCAATCCCAGAGGACTAGAGGTTGCTATCAATGGCCATAAAGTTCGATTGGTGGAGCGATGTGTGTACTTGGGGCAAGAAATCTCCCTAGATGACAACCGCTTTGCGGGAGAAGTCAACAGGAGATTTCGAGCTGCTAATTTCGCCTTTTCTAAGTATCGCACAATCTTCACCAATCGACAAGTACCAATGCCCATCAAAAGCGCCTTTTCGAAGGCGCGGTCCTCCCTGCTCTCACATACGGCTCTGAAACTTGGGTACTCACCGGGAGACTGGAGAACAAAATTGCTGTGGCTCAGAGGAAGTGGCAGCGCTCAATGCTCGGGGTAAGTTTGCTTGACAGGAGGACGAATGAGTGGGTGAATAGACATGCTAACGCACAGTGTTCTGACAACAGTCAAAATGTTAAGCGAACGAGACGCCGAAAAGTAACCCGGATTTCGGCGGGAATTATCGCACGGAAAACACCGTATCCTAAACATTTTTGGCTAGTTTGCTTAACATTCAGAACACTGTGAACGTAAAGGACGCGGTTCGATACTGTAGAGAGAGGAAGTGGTTGTGGGTTGGTCCACAGCATTCCTAGCGTTCGATTAGCGAATGGCGGTGCCCACTGCGATCTATCGTGACTGCGGCCGCAAAAATGAACCAAAATTCACTACTTTTAAAACTTAAGCTCGTCCCCACCAGTCCAAAGAGCTGCCAAAATTTGGTGAAGATTCATTCAGCCGTAGAAGAGTTAATTCAAAATTAGTTGCCAATTTTCTATTTGACACTTCCCCTTTCGGTGGGAATACTGTGGGTCGCATCGCGGGTCTTGATTATCGGAGATGGTCGAGGGCTGTTTTGGAAAGGCATCCGCGGGGGCCTAAGCGAAGGCAAGGTCGGCCAGTTATTAGGGGAGAGATGACTTGGTGAAGGCGGTCGGACCCGAATTCTTGAGGAAGGCGCAATACAAGGCAGAATGGAAGACACTCATGGCGCTTCAGATCCAGTGACCTGCAACACCTGGTCCCTGCCCTGCTGATCTTGATAAAGAGCGTAAAACTTGAAATATATGCTGATGCATAAGATTTTCACAAGTGCACAATTGATAGAAATTAAAATTGTCGCAGGATGACTAAATACCTTACACTTAGAAGCCCAAAAAGGAAGATAGTTTGTCATTTCTTTTTCTTTCGCCTCTCATTCTCATCGCTCTCCGCGAGGCATACAGAGTCGTACTGAAAATTCCTTAGAATTTTTCGTTCTAGATCAACTAGATACGTAACGCACAGTCACAAGCTCGGAAGCTGCTGCACGAAAAAGGAGTGTTTTACACTAGCAGAGACTTCTCTGTTAATTTATTACGCACTACGTTCCGTCAGCTGTTTCCTTCCCATTTGTAATGATAAAAAAAGTAGTGATCCATTTCATGGCGTAAAGATTGAAGATTTACAAAAGGTTGTTGTTTGACTCTTTAATGCGCTAAATCACCTTTAATCTTCTCCTTATTCTTTTATTTCTTTAGTTGGTAAACACGTCACCCGATCTTAATATAAAAGGCATTCCAGCTCTGTGTCTTCCGGAATAAGATTCTGAAAAGAACAGTCAGATGTGCAAATATAACGGTAAAAAAATCCTATTTCGAAATGAGAAAAAAAGAGAAGTAACAAAATACATTTTAGGACCATTGAAGATTATACTCCCTACAAGATTCTCTTCCACTTCTTCCCGTAATCCCCCAATTCCTCCCGCGCACCCAATCGCATAAACGATAAATAAATAAACAAATAAATAAACTTTTTCATAGATCTTTTCATTTTTTCATAGCTTCATTTCACTTTTTTTCATTTTTCATTTTTTCATTTCATAGCTTCACTTTATAGACAACTGATTTCTGGCTATGAGCAATTTGCAAGGAAGTGATTTTCATGGAAGTGACATGGAAGCGATTTTGAAGTAAAGCTGATATGAAATATCTTGTCGTAATTAGTGCAAAAACAAAAGAAAAAATAATATAAGTGGATAAATGAATGAATGAATGTATAAATTAATAGTAAGAATTTTCATCAAATTCAAAATCTTTTGATTAGTGGCTGCTTCCTCTCTTTAAAATGGAATTGTTGACTATCTTCCGCTCCTCCTGTCGAATCTAGCTTTCGCCACTTTTTAATTATAACAGAGTTAAAACAGTTCTTCCAATCTATTCACAACAGCTACGCCTCATTTGCTTGGTTCCACCATTAATTTATCACAAGTGTTAGCGGTCGACTGGTTGGACAGATCGACTCAAGAATAGACTTCGTTGTCGTTGTAGCGTGTAGTTGTCCTCTCAATGCAGCACGACGGTCCTCTTCGTGCGCAGCCTCCGGAGGATCTCGACGATGAGGTCGACTTGGGGCGCGAGCGAGGTGCGCAACTGCTTCTGCAGATGAACGACATTATAAAATTGAGAAAAAAACAATTATTGTTGAAAAAACTTCTGATGCCCCTAGTAGACTAATTTATAGTAGACTAATTTATAGCATAATCATAGCTTATCCGAAAGGGCGTGCGTCTCCTCATTCTTCTTATACCTCTCCTCATTCTTGGGCCGCTTTCACTGAATAGCCTGAATACTGAATCCCGAACTCGCCTCGGTCTCGTACAGCAGGTTGACGATGGTCGCGTGCCGTACGTCGTCGAAGGCAAACTGAACATGCATTTATGCGCTTTCACGGTAAATGCGGTATAATAGATTCGAAAAGATGATTAAAGGGCCCCTACAGGCAATATCTGTTCTTTGCATTTTTGTCATCATTGGATAGCTCTCAGTGTCATGAGTCTCACACTCTCTCCTTTTTAGTTGCAAATTCGCCGTTGCTGAGAAAAATCTGTGCAAAGATTTCTCTCGCTGTTTGCGTCTCTCCATTCCTTACAGTGTTCTGCCGCAATGCAAGACCTTTGGAAAGCGAAAAATCATTCCGACATTTACTAATACGGTAGATCGGTGTGCCGCACACCACGAATGGGGATTTAGGATCTACTAGAAGTTCACAAAGATGAGGTTCTTACCATTTTCGCTTTCCAAAGGCTTAGAATGTTGTGTCCTCTCTTGTCTCTCACAATCCATCAACCGTTTTTTAAGAATGAAAAATGGTTATCTATTGAAATCAATGAGATGGTTGGAGGGACCCTCTAAATGAGAAGATAGCGGTAATGATTAGCAAAATGTGGATAAGATTGGCTAAAGACGGTAGACTATGATTGGGTAAAGTTTGTCGTCTCATTCCTACTTTCGACGCCTAATCAGAGTCCAAACAAAGTAATAGTAATAACAAAGGAATAAGTTTTTGTCAATAATACATATTTATTTATTGTTTTTTTTTATTTTGTTTATATACTTTTTAGTGGAATAGTAGAATATTATATTTATAGTGGAATAAACCGATCCGTCCGTTGTTCTGATTGCAAAATGCGTCTAATTCTCTCACTGTTGCACTCTATCTCGCTCGATATTGCAAGTTCCGCCAGAGTTGCCCAAAAGTACGCAAAAGAACTCCCGTGTATCCTGTAATATTCGGAATGGTTTGTTGACGTATCTTTATAGAGTGGATGAAAAAGATCCGTCGGAAAGTCATTCCGAACATAAGGCGAGAGAGTGTGCAAAAATGGGGAGAATTAGACTCATTTTGGAACGAAAGAAACTGACGGATCGGTGTTTATTCCACTATATGCCGCTGCAACCTGGTCGTCCAGTTTCGGCTGCACTCGGATGAACGGTGCCCTGTGGGAGTGCGCCAGCTCCACCGCAAACTCCGCCGTCGGACCGTCGCTGTTGCCGGCCTTGAGAATAAAGATTGAAGATCAACGATCACAAAAAAGAACCTGCTGAATGAACTGCGACACGACGTGAGCCTTCTTCCTCAAGACACTCGCCAGATCGAGCTCCGTGAACGACTGGATCTTGTTCGCAGCTGAAGCGACGATTTCGTTTCATTGCATTTTTAATGGTGCGTTCAATGTCGAAGGGGGGGTCAAAAATCCTCGATTATTTGCTATGATTCTTTGTTGACATTCGATGGGAAGCGGTCAGATCTTCCAAAAGATGAAAGGGACCCGACCGCTTTTCCTGGAAAGACAGCAAAGAATGACCGCTTTTTCGGAACGTCAGCAAGGAATAACAGATGTCGAGGAAAACGCGACCGCTTTTTGTGAACGCACCATTAATTACCGTTTGGGCCAGCCCACGAGTACGGTAGGATTTGAATTCCCGCCCTACCCTGATATTGCAATTTAGGCATTTCCGCTCATCTTTTTCGGTCGTTCTTTTTCTGAAGATGATCAGAATAATGTGAAAAATCGTTTTGTCAACGAATTAGAGCTGTATCTCATCTCAGTCAGCTAATATATTCGATTTTGTAGAAAGCGCGTTGCTCTTTCGACCTTCAGTACTCCGCGGAGAGTGAATGAAATCGCATAAAACGCGGAATACCCGATCAGGATGATTAGATCTACTGAATGACGTAAAGAGCCAATATAGCCAGAAACTCGTGGTCCGGCTCCTTTAAGCTAGTAAATTGTGGGCCGTGTTTGAAACACTTGAAACAAGGCCATATCTCGGCTGGGAAAGGTCGTACAGAGTTCTGGTTGGAGTTTTTGAAATCCTCAGGACGAGATCTATTTGTGTTTCAAGTTTGGTGTTGCCATTGGTGGCATGTAATATAAGGGAATAGCCCGATTATCTTCCTAAATATATAATACTCACTTTTTAATATTGTAATTTAATTAAATGGTTAGTTGGTTATCGCAAACTGACTTTTGCAGCATTTTGAATTCCCTCCGCTGCGTGGAGGCTTGACTGAGTATCATGTACTTTGTTTTGTCATCCTTTTCGTATTTTCGTCAGTTCTTCTAGTTTTTCCTTCGCCTGTCGGTTGTTTCGTCGCTCTTTCTGTGAGTTTTGCCTTTTATTGTTTATTCATAGTCTTTTCGCGTAATAATAAGCTTGCAAGTCGCATTTGCTGGAGTTTGCACGTGAAGCGGGGTACACACACTAGGAATAGAGACATATTGAATTTGTGACAATCCGCCACATGGGGGCCGAAGCCGGTCATTTCTAGTGTAGTATTCCTCCGTGCATTTATACTCGCTTTTGCCACTGTTTGAGCGTGCGTGTTCGCAAACGCTCCAAGCTGTTATTGCCCGAATTTCCCTTCAGCCGATCGTGGTTGTTGCGGCAGACTGTGATCTTTAGCCTCCAAGGTTAAGGATAAATAAGCAGTAAAGGCACACTATCATCTACGCGTCTTTTGCCCTCTGGGTATAGGACTGCCTGATAGCAACTCACCGATCGTATTATTTTTAGCCCAAGTGGTTAAGAATATATAATATACGATATTCGGAAAGATGGAATGGGCTGGAAGTATGGAACGAACTCGCCCGATGGAAGGTAGATCACGAAGGAGTGATTTAGACATTGATGAGGAAAGCATGGGATTCCGATATGGAATGGAGGCTCATGTACTGCATGGATCGAAAGATCAATTCAATGTGCTGCAGTCGCGCACAGTGCAGAACAGGACCGCCCGACCCCAGGA
>LS896968.1:67910-80275 GCA_900490955.1 Micoletzkya japonica | reverse complement strand
TCAAAATGCACCTTTTCACTGATATTTTGCTTAGATCTTTTGAATATACGAAACTTTCCCTAATATTCAACAAATAAAGGCAAAAAACCGGAAGTAAATTGATAAACTGGTGCGCGAACGCCAAAATTTCCTTTAGAGAGTAGGCCGTGGTGTGCCTGTGAGTGCACGGCGCGGACGACGTTTTCTAAACGTCATAATGAAGCACTCCCTTTAGGGTCGAATCACTGTGCGGAGTGCGCTCCAAAGATTTCTCAACGTTCCTTTTCCTCTAGTAATAGCGTCCTTATGCCGCGTTCCCGGCAAATACAATGCCGTCTATCGCACTCTACCCGATCTGCCGGCATAAACGTACGCACCCTGCCCTTGAGCTGGTCGTACTTCTGGAAGCGGAAGAAGTCGGTGAGAAGGGCGGCGGAGGGATTCGGAGTGAACAGGGAGCCGTCGACCAGCCGGCCGCAGGGTGAGAAGAACACCGGATTGCAACTGCAAATATCCCCCCCCCGCTCTTTTTCTTCTTATTTTTACATCTATTTTTGGTCTTTCTTTCACTCCAAACTCGGTAAATTGCAAACTCAGGACTTAGAAATAGCTTCCATGATATGTATGAGCATCGATTTCATTATTTAGTGGTTGATGCGTTTTACCAATAGAGCTTGCCATTTTTGCCATGATCAATTGCTAATGAGCCTATGGCTATCATGTGGTGAGTGGATCATAACCGTCAAAAACCCGAACACAATGCTCTGCTTACCAAGCAATGAGTCCGGCCTTCCACTGGGAAGTGAGCCCCGGGTTGAGATAGACTTGATTTGCGGAGCAACTGCCACTGGAATAAAAAAGAATTAGTTTAATCTGTCGAAATTTGTAGACAGTTTATGGTGACATCGGAAAGATAAAAAAATCTGCGACTTGAAAAGTTCATCCATCAAAGATGAGGTAGTTTCAGCTGGTAATATAAAGTAGAGTGCAGAAAAGAAGAAATTAGGTTAATGATGGTATTTTCAATGATGTTTACATCGGCATGTAGGATCGGAAGTTGACTTGCTTAACGGGATAGGATTCGATATCCGCCATCGGAATGAACACTCTGTAATGAAGGCCATGGTTTGCCATACGGCCCATTCAAATTTTTCCCTCCAAAAGTTCGACCGCGATGCTTGAGCGTTACGCGCTACGCGCTGCCGGACAACAGTGCATTGGGATATGGAAGCGACAGATTTTTTGAAACCGAAAAACCGACAATACTCACAAAATGCGTTCCTTAGACGGTAATGCAGATAATAGCGTTTGAAAAATCTTTTTAAAAATTTCTGCAGCGAGAAATAATTATTTGTTCCGGGAGTACCTCGATGCCATTTGCCTTGTTACTATGCGCTAAACGCAGTAAGATTGCGCCTTGGCTGGGAAATGATTCTTAGGATATCTCGCGAAGTAGACATTTTTGTGCGCTCCGGCTTTGGTTTTTGTACTATTTAGGCGATAAACTTTCATATGAAAGCCAATCTTTTTTGGCTTCCATGTCCCTTTAACACGGTGTGCTAAGAAAAAGCTGTGCTAAGATTTCTTTCGTCGTCTGCGTCTCTTCATTCCTCTCTTTTCTCTCACAATCAATCAACCTCTCTTAATTGGTTATCTCTTGAAACGATTGAGATGGTTGGAGGGACCCCTTAATCATCTTTTCGAGTCCATTATACCGCATTTACCGTGAAAGCGCATAAATGCATCTGACGAAACGGTCGATTTCATGAAAAGGTGGTTTCCCAACATTTAATTCGATCCTCTGTGAATTCACTGAGCACGACCGAATGTCAACGAGGGCAGAGAAAAAGGCAGGGGCAGAGTACCGCTCGGGCTTCAACGAACAATGCGGAAATATTGTACCTATTTATATGATATAGCTAAGTAATGAATGCTATTGCACCTCTTCTTCAGTGAGGCAAGCGTCTTGAACTCAAGCTTGGAGCGCATCTCTTCCTCGACCTCGCGCAATGAGTACTTGGGAATCTTCTGAAAAAAAAAACAACTAAATTATCACAGCTCTGGAATACTGCTTGTGGAAAATGAATATGGAAGTGCTGCGAAAATAGTTCACGAACAATGATATATAAACAACTCTCTCGACGCTTCTTCACGTACAATGTATTATTAGAGGAAAAGGAACGTTGAGAAATCTTTGCAGCGCACTCCGCTAAATACAGTGAAACTCACTTGGCAAAATGCCAGCCTGGGCTAAACCTCGCTTGGCCACAGCTCCGGCTGAAGTTTTACGGTGGTTAGCGGAAAGAACTGTGCAGCTCTCTCAACGTTCGTTTTCACCAATAATAGCACATTATTCAACCTACGTGGGGTCCTGGCTGGGAGAACGATCGCTGTGCCATCTCTAGGAATTCACGATGAATCTCGCGGAGACTCTTTCCTGTAAAACTGCCGTTTTTTTATAAGACATTCCTTCTTGAAATGTGATTAGTAGGTAGGTCTTTACAGGAAGCGGCAAACGGACCGTTTTCGTGGTTGTGTTTCATGAGCGTAACTGTATAAACAACAGCCCTTTATAAAGGAATAAAGGGATGCGTAACCGAAAACATTTTCCCGTTCCCTATCTTCTCGCCTTGTCCAATTGACATCGCCGTGAAGGCGGAGAGGGACGTGGCGCCGATCCAATCCACCACCCGGTCGAGCGGAAATCCGAGAAGTCTTTCGATGTGAAGGAGCATCTCAAACGTCACCTTCAGATAGGTCTTGAGCAAAGAGTTTTGAAATTCTCGAACTCGCTTCGAGTTCCACTTTCAAATACGTGCATGCACAATGATTGCGCGTTCATCGCTATGCTTCGTGGTGATCATAAAAAAGAAAAATTCTGATTTTATTTTATTTATTTAGTGATTGTGGGTATTGACACCCTTCGTCAATACCCGCAATCCGTCTGCTGTCACTAGAGTGCGTCTATCGAATGAGATAAAGCGATCAGGCTCACCGAGAGAGCGGAGAAGAATGAAGTGAATGGGATATGGAGAGAATGTAAATGTATTCGTTAGTCGCACGCTAGTTGTCACTAACTGTTTCTTGTTCTCACCTGTATCTCTACTATTCCCCTCACTCCTCCACCGTCAAGCGACCACAGAACCCTCTCGTCGTCAATCTTAATGTTGTTTCTTTTCTTCTTAATTTTTTTGATGCGGAGGTCACCACAAATTCGCAATTAATGCGCCAGATTAATCGAGATTAATTGACGTAACTTTACAATCTCCACAATCTACCTCGGTGGAGGGTACGTCGATCTTCTGCTTAGCAAGTGCCAAGTTCGTCTCCCAAGTCGAGCCTAAGAGGGAAATGATTGAGACTAGAAAATCTCTTCTTAAAGGTTCGCGAAAGGCACGTGTATGCTAATTGGGGTTTAGACTGATTCACTCTCTGCGCTCTCCTTACTTTGCACGGTCTCTCGCTCGAAGAGCGGTTGTTTCAAGCACGATAGTAAAGCTCAAACGTAAAATCAGAAAATGGGATTGCCTGATTCAGAATCAGGGTGCTCCATATCACGACATAAAGATTTGCTATTGTCAAAAAGTGGGTTGTGGGACGTAGTTACCCGCTAATTCAGGAGATAGCGAAATTCCTCATTGCCTACCGAAGGGGGATCCGGGCTTGCCCTCCTGGAACACTTGGATCATCGTCACGATCCTGAAAGAATGTGATTTTTTTTATCTTGGCAGCAAAAACGATTTCATAGCTTTATAATTTTTTCATCGCGTTGATTGCATTACGGCACCTCTTGCCATTGTGCACGCTCCGAGACCACTCGCTCCCTCAGCTCTTCCGATTATCGGTGCTTTCTACCGTAACCCCGCTCCTCGCTACTCAGTGAGTCTAGTACAATAAACCGATCCGTCAGTTTCTTTGATTCCAAAATGAATCTAATTCTCTATCTATGGCACATACTCTCGCCAGATATTCGGAATGCTAAACTGAAGGATATTTTTATTTCAGTACCTAAAGTACTCACGATTTGCTGGTCGTCAGGTCGCTCGGCCTTTGCCCGTATTCGTTCTCCCTATTCCACAGCTCGAGATCGGTCGCGAGCGCAAGGAGACCGCGACACATCAGCTCACTGTTGTTCTGAGCGTTGACTTTATTGCCAGAAGAAAATTTTAGAACCTTTTAAAATTATGCGAATTTAGCTCTAGGAGACATGAGTCTTCAAAATTGAGCTACAGTTCATTTTTCGCCTCAGTGATTGCGTAATCCGGATTCGACAGTTTCTTTTTTACGCTCGAATCCGGATATAGATAGTAATCATTGAGGCTTCAGGAGATTTCCCATAAGCACTCGAAATCCTCCTTCGCGAATCGGAGGTATTTTTGACGAAAACTTTCCGTCAGTAAGCAAACGCATTCCTACTTAGTCTGTACTCCCTTCACGCCGCTTCGCTCTATCGTCCGAAGTAGGAACGGGGCGACTGACGGAACATTTTCGTCAACCATAATTCAAGGCCCTTGTCCCTTTCTACCCTGCATGCGTAGTGCAAGACGTTGTTGCCGCGAACGTCCGTCGCCTCGAACGTTTCTCCGTTAAGGTAGGCCCTGAGCTATTCATATTTCCTCCTCTAGAGAGATATTTTTACCAAATTTCCAGAGTGTTTTCCTAATAGTTCCACAATTCGTAGCGCAATGCGCTGCACAGTATTCTATGCATTTTTAAATTTAAATAGAATAAAAAATAATACCAGAGCAGATCGTCCAGACTGTTACTGAGGACGATTTCGAACGGCGTCAGTTCGAAGTTGGGATTTTCGAAGCCCTGAGAACAACTTGAAAATTACGATGGCATTCGAGAAGAGATAAATCTAAACTATACATGCAAGGAACAAGCTTTGATTGGGGTTAAATCAGAATTTTTTACGTGCATATAAAATAATAAGAAAACCGGCATAATTTTGTTTCTCCAAAGGTGAAATTGTGGACCATTTCGTCGAAACAACCTCCTGCGGTGAAGACACGAAGGATGAATGAGCGAAAAGGAAAGAGAAGAGGGATTATTCGTCAGGATTAATCGAGTAATAAGTAGAATTTTCAAACAAAGCATTATTTGAACTTTTATCATCTGCGCCTTATTATTCTTTCACGTTTTCATCACTCTCTCGGTTTAAAAATGCGATCAGAAAAAAAAATGCTATGATAAATAGACTCGCCTACATCTTCCCGCTGATTTCGCTTCGACTTCCCTTTGCTCTTAGGCCGACCCATGTCGAATGTCCGCGAGCGAAGCACACCGCTAGAATGAAACCGGAGAGCGATTGGGAACAAACGATAATATGTTTATCCTGCGCTTACTTTTAAGTTTCAAGCTTTTCAAGATTTTACTTTCAAGCCGACGCTTTACCCCTCATTCGGAGCAGAGCATTCCATTCGGGTCTTTTTGATGCATATGTTTCGCACATCATTCATAACCGCGACGCGCTTCGTCACCAAAGGCAGCGAAACATACTGGTAAAAAAGATCCGAATGGATTGCTCCACTCAACTTATCGTGTCCTGTTACAGTGTTCCAAGACACGCACGTCATGATCTTCATCGGCTTCGGCTTTTTGATGACGTTCCTGAGACGGTGAGAACTAGGAATTTTGGCATTCGCTTTATTGACCTCCTTTGTCGAGCTCAAAAACGTGATGCGCAACTTTAAAAAGGCCCCACTTTTTTACCCTATGCATTTTTGGCATCATTGGATAAAGTGTCCTAAGTTCCGAGTAAAAAGTTGAAACTATGAAACTTCGCCGTTGCTAAGAAAAAGCTGTGCAAAAATTCCACTCACTTTCTGCGTCTCTTCATTCCTCACTTGTCTCTCGCAATCAATCAACCGCTCTTAATTGGATGTACCTAGGAATGAATGAGATGGTCGGAGGGAGCCTTGAAGAAAGCCCCTGATACAGGTACGGTTTCTCGTCCATCTCCATCAACCTGCTCCTGGCCTGTGCAACCATCGAGTGGGGCATAATCGTCCGCGGTCTGGTCTCGCACGGATTCGCCGCGACCGGAAAGTTCACGCTCAACCTGGAACAGTAAGCTGACCTTAGCTAGCCTTAACTGACCTTAGGTGACCTTAGCTGACCTTAGCCGACCTTTTCCTTAAGGTTGCTTACAGCCGACTTTGCCGCGGCGGTCATTCTTATCTCGATGGGAGCGATGCTCGGAAAGCTTAGTCCTGTGCAGGTTAGTGAATCTTAATTTTTTCTGCGTTGTTTACTTATGTGGTGTCCAACATCATACCAAATATGCCGTGAAACTCTTCGCAGCAAGCATGGTAAATGAAAGATCACTCTTTCTCTCTATTGTGAGGGAAACGGCACATATTGAACTGTTGCTGTTTTTCTCTCCGGGGTCTGTTTGTCATTCATTAGACGGCAGGCTATTTATCCCCCCTGTGCTATCAATCAGGATGGGATTGAATGCAGGCGGAACTGTAGGCAAGCAAACAAACAAACACTACGAACAGTTGGTTATATGAGGGAGGGGTCAGGTAGACTAGAGAGTTGCCGGAGACAATGACAATGAATATGATTTAAAGAGAGATGTATAATAAATCATTTAAAATATTTAATAAGTACAGGTTTTCAGTACGTAATCATGGCTCTGATCGAGACGCCAGCGGCGATTCTGACTGAGCACTACCTTGTTCACAGCTGGAAGGTGATGAAATCACTGGGATAAAACGTAGTTTATGGCCTGCGATAGGCCTACTAGTTATGACCTCTGTTATAACTCAACAGATATACATTTATTATATATCCATTTAGTATCCATTTATTCCATTCCATATGAAAGGGGGTTGGGAGCGTAGCCACACTACTCACTCTCCCTCGACCCGAGTCCTCAAGGGCGGATCCAAATGTCTCTCATCTCCATTCTCGTCCTATCACACAGTGCACCACCATTATATATTTTTAAAAAATATGGTTAGAAAAAAATATTCCATCACTCGTCTCATCCTCACTTCCAACGAGAGAGCGAAGTGGTATGAAGAGAATGCAAACAAATTGGAATATTTAAATTTACAAGCGGAACTTTTTTTTGTCATTTATATAGACAGTGCATCTTACGAATGTATGGAAAGGGAAGGTATATACATGAAATGAATCCATCCCTATACCTGCCGCACCCCTCACGGTGCATTCGATAAATAAATAAATAAAAAATAAATCCCCAAAATTCAGATCAACGACATCGGCGGATCGATCGTCGTGCACATTTTCGGCGCGTATTTCGGCCTGGCCTGCGCACGGGCGTTTGCTAAGAAGGTTTTAATATTATTTTTGATTAAGTTATAATTAAAAAACACAAAATAATTACTTTACTTAGGAGCAGCGTGAATACCAGCACGAAGGCAGCGTGTACCACACGGACCTGTTTGCGATGATTGGTGAGTTACGAATTATTGGGGCGGAATAGGCTGGACGGTCCAATCCAGCACTATTACCACTAGAACATATATCACCCATGCTATGTGCCCTTATAGTCCGAACAGCGTATAGTTATCAACTTTATTTCCAAACCACTTACATAGAAGGAGAGACAGAAGAGGCGCACCAGGCAGCTGGCCCTAACTATGGTCAAATCCGCCCTCGGTCCCCCGCCAGGGGGCGGTGTCCCTGATGGTCCGAGAGAGGGAGAGTAAGTTATTGCCAGCCGACCGTTACGGGGGATTAAAAAAAGATAAAAATAACGTTGCCATGCTCTATGAATGCTCGACTAAGAAACACTTCTATTATATGTAGTCTGGAGCTGTAGACAAAACCTTGCAAATTGCAGTAATAATCCTTCTTACCTCTGAAAACATTTCAGGAGCCCTCTTCCTGTGGGTCTTCTGGCCGTCCTTTAATGCAGCTGTAGCGGAGCCCGCCGATGCCCGACACAGGTTTCCCCGTTTATAACTGTAATTTTATATCCACGACGAGGGAGTGAAGCAGCATAGAGTCCACAGAACCAGAAGATAAGTTAAAATTTTTGCCAAGTAGATACATATATAGGGTATTAACGATACACAGCATTCCGCCCGGTGAAGAATGTGTATAATAGCGAATTGACCAATATTTTTGAATTTTCTCAAGAATGAATGAACCAATTTACACCAAATTTTCGGAGCTTGTTGAGATCATAGAGGTGAACTTAAGTTTTTAAATTCATAAATATTCGATGATTAGTTCGCCTACAGGATTGGATCCTATGCGCGAAAACCGCCATTCGCTATTATGACGCTTGGAATGCTGTGGATAACTGGATAACTAAAAGTTGAAACTGAGAGGAATTGCAGGGCGATCATGAACACGTTCCTCGCACTGGTTGGGTGCACCATCACGACCTTCATTGTATCGCAGACCCTCGACCACAAGGTATTGAAAATTCACTAAAAAGGTGGTATTTTAGATAAAAGAGGACCATTCACCATTTATTCCATTCACCAAACCATTCAGCACCGTAACCACGCTAATTCACAATAATTTGCATAGCGAGAGAGCGAAGGGCGTAGAAGAGAAATTAATCGAATCCGGCAGGAATCTGAATAGATGGTGCCGTCAGGAATTTGAATAGATTACGGTTCCGAATGGAGGTCCTTTAATCGCAAAAGTTCGGTAAATGACAGAAAACTAACAATAAGCTATCTAACCTTTGTTTAATTTGTTATGGCATACTTTATTTTGAACACCATCATTAATAAATAGTTTATTAATATGAAATTATGACACATCATTAATAAATAGTTTATTAATATGAAATTATGACACACGGGACCAGACGGGACAGGTGAATACAGGTTGAGAACAAAAAGTGGTTGAGAATAAAAAGTTCAGTCAGTCGCCGCATTTCTGCTTTATTAGAGATGAGGGGCATTTAAGAAGAGAGTTCAGTAGAGCATTCCATTCGGTTCTTTTTGACCTTTTTGACTATGTTTCGCTGATCTTGGTGACGAGACGCGTCGCGGTTATGAATGCTGTATGAATCATATACATCAAAAAGACCAGAATGGAATGCTCAGGCAAGGTAGGAATAAAGTTACTAGCTTCCATCGATATTATTAATGGAAAATGAACGCTAACCACAAACTTCAGCCGGAGCCGGAGATTATCCTAGGCTGGCATTTTGCCAAGAGAGTTTCACTGTATTTAGCGAAGTGCGCTGCAAAGATTTCCCAACGTTCGTTTTCCTCCAATAATAATCTAGGCACTTGCTCAACTGGCTGCGGTGGGCATAGCCATCGTCTCATCGTCCTTCTTCGGCTTCATCACTGGCCTCCTGCTCCGTCTTGGCTTCTGGAACCAGGTACGGAGAAATCGAAGGAAACCTCGAAAGTCTGTTCAAGTTATGAATGGTCTGCATAAGATACAGTATAACACCCACACACCGGCCATAACCGCAAAATAAGCGCTTAGTGCAGCTTATTAAACTTTAAGCTTCTTAGAATCCGGAAAGGCACGTGTATGCTAATTGGAGATTAAACTCACTCTCTAAGCTTTGGAAAGACAAGAGAAAGAATGTCGTCTAGTGCGTTCGTAATGCTGATTTAGCATTGGTCTGGAAAAGTCTGGAAAAGAGATGTGCATGCATCGATTTCAAACTTCTCTCTAAGGCTGTGCGATAATGCTTTCGCTACTACACTCTTTCTCCGCGACGTGCGCACGCGGTAATGCCATTTCGCAAGCTACCGTCAAGCTGGTAAATTGTGGGCCGTGTTTGAAACACTTGAAACAAGGCCATATCTCGGCTGGGAAAGGTCGTACAGAGTTCTGATTGGAATTTTTGGAATTCTCAGGACGAGATCTACTTGTGTATCAAGTTTGGTGATGATTAGACAACTCTAAACCGGTTAAAACGGCTTTTATCTTAGAAACCCCGATAAATTCTCTCTATCCCAGTTCGAGCCTCTCCAATGCCACATTTTTACGTTTTAAAGGTCTTTAAACTTGAGGAATCGTTACTAAACTTGATACACAAATAGATCTCGTCCTGAGGATTCCAAAAATTCCAACCAGAACTCTGTACGACCTTTCCCAGCCCAGATATGGCCTTGTTTCAAGTGTTTCAAACACGGCCCACAATTTACTAGCTTTACGGTACGCTTACGTGCGGCGCAGCTTGCGAAATGGCATTATCGCGCACCCATGTCGCGGAAAAAAGGGGACCTGGCTGGCCTTCCCTTTCGTGCATGCAAAGGAGCCTCAGTTTCATGGCTACGGCACCGACTAGTCCTCCTTTGAGGTGAGAGAGAAGGAGTACTTCTCGGACGGCACAGTCTTCTAAATGTTAAGCGAACGAGTAAAAATGCGTAGGATACGGTGTTTTCCGTGCGAGAGTTCCTACCGAAATCAGGGTTATTTTTCGGCATCTCGTTCACTTAACATTTTCACTGTTGACAGAACACTGTGACGGCGACTACTTCGAGACGCCTGACGACTACGACTTTACCAGCAGGGTCCGCGATTTCTCTCTTTCCCTAGTCTCAGAATCATTTCTTTTTATTTTAAGATTACCCTTTAAAGGAGCCGTGCCACGAGTTTCTGGCCCCATTCGCTCTTTACGCCATTCTTTAGATCTAATCATCCTGATCGGGCGTTCCGAATCTTATGTATGTGAGTTCATTCACTCTCCGCGGAGTACTGAAGCTGCAAAGAGCAACGCCCTTTTCACAAAAATGGATATTCTAGCCGACTGTTATGAAATACAGCTTTGACTCATTGCCAGATCGATTTTTCACGTAGTTCCGATCATCTTAATAAAAAGAACGGTGGGAAAAGATGAGCGGAAAGGCCTAAATTGCATATCGGGGTAGCCCGCGAATTCAAATTGTTACCGTACTCGTGGGCCGGCTCCTTTAATCACATTTACATATACGTTGTATGCCTTCTTTACCAACCCTCCACAATAATATTAAAAGCATGGATAAATAAATGGATACATGATTGCAGATAGTATCCCATATCGATCATGTGGAGGTCACGGAGAAGACGGCCTTGACGAATGAGAAGAACATTGTTTGATTTCTCATATTTTCACTTCTCAATTTTTAATAGCTTGTAGAGTTCGACGATTTCATCAATAACGAGAACTTTCTGGGATTTGCTATTGCGAAAAAAATTACTTGTTCTGCCTTGTGTTGCTGTTTACACAACCATTTGATAAAATAACAACATAATACTTTGCATAGCTGAAGGTCTAAGAAATATTCACCTACTTTTTAGAATCGTTATTCTATTTTCCTGCGATACGAAGGCCTTACTGAACTCTTAAATTTCTAGACCTTTGTCTGTGGTCTGGCCATTAATCTTAAAATTTTCCTTCTCTAATAGCGCGTAACGCGTTGTCTAGGGTTTCACATGTGGCTTACTGTTCGGACTGTTTTTCTCTCTAAGCCGCGTAAGGATGAAATTTCTTGTCTTTTCTACCATGTTCACATCGTATTACACAACTAACTCGTGCGAGCTGAAGGTAGGTATCACTACCAGTTGAGAGGGGGAATATGCAATGTTAAGCACTTTTTGAAACACTGTGCAAGTTAATATACATATGAATGAATTATAAAGTTTCTTTTATTTATGGTTTAAGTGTTGTTTTAGGTTAAACCATCGATTTATCTTCGACTTAATTCTTCATTGATCTCTCAACTGGTAGTGATACCTACTCAAGCGGGAAAGCATGGGAAAAAGCAAAGAAACTCAAAAAGTGCCTAAGCAACTGTGATAGGGATTGGAATTGCTGTGCTTTCTCATATAATGAGCAAGTCTTAAAAATATTGCAATCTATTAAAGGGATACAGGACCGAAATAATTCGAGACAACTTTCCGTTTGAATTGGGGATGCTCTCCCGAAGCGCAAATCTCCGAGGGGTGGATGGGAAACAGTACGGTAGCTTCCCCGGTTGACCAGTGTGATCTGGGAGAAGCTGCCGCGAGATTGCCCTCGGGGGAGATTGAACTCACGGGTGCTGACCGCTGCAATCACTACCTTGCCAATACACTACAGCCGCTGCTGACAGCTTGCCAGTGGGGGAACCCTGATAGCTCTTGACCTCGCCCCTGCATCGGTGCAGCGAAGTCTTTTCTTTGAATATCTATGTCAAACGAGTTTCCCTCTTTTCTGATTGTAAATAGATCACGAAGAGCGCTATTGTATTCTTGTATGTGATAAAGGATGTCCAGTCATTCACCATGTCCCAGCCTCGCAGATGTGTCTTGTGTCGATCAATGACTGTATCCCTCGTCTACATTTCCCGTACCGATTGGAAGAGAGAAGACCAGCTGGCCCGTCTCTCCCTCTCCTCATCCGATCGTCATGCCCTCTCCAACTCCCTCGTTCAGCAACTAGGCAAAGGAGGATCGCCGGT
>LS896828.1:58347-82892 GCA_900490955.1 Micoletzkya japonica | reverse complement strand
GGAGGCAGCGATGCGACTCATCTTCGGTTCCCTTCTCTACAAATCGGTAAGAAAGAAAGATTTTGAGTGGGAAAAGAGATATGTTTTGAAGACGAGTACATGATGGAAGACAAAGGAGAAGAAGAGGAACCGACTACTTCAACAGCCGAAAGGAAGAAAGAGCGAGGTGAATTAGTAGGAGATATGGAGAAGTAGACTATTTGTTTCACAGTCATCGGAACCATGAAAAACATCACAGTCTGCCACTGCATATATTCAAAAGTAAATCATACCTAATTTGAATGAGAACCATAAGCTCAGAGATAGATGAGTGTAATTACCATTCATTTCAGCCGAGGATATGGAAGTGGATCAAGTGGAGGGCAACGGGATGGAATAGTAGCAAACAGATGTACCCACCACTATGACGTTTCAAGTGTCCACTCAAATCTTTCAGTCTTACTAGGTAGTATCCCCTTCTCAATTATCGCAGTCACCATCCTCTTTCCTTTCCTTTGTTAATCTGATGTCACATTTTGCTTATGCTTTGGTTACCATTAATCTGTGGAAAACACTTTCTGTAAATTACGCCGGTTTATTTATTATCCGAGTTCTCAACATTGTGTTATCAGTAGACCTCGATTCCTTCTCACAATAAAGTGCATTTGTTCTTTGAGGAGCTTCACTAAGGAAGCACTGGTGTTCTATTCAGTCGATACTCCTCTCTTCAAAAACTTACAAGAAGATGCCGCGAACAATCCGTAAATTTATGAAAAACGACCTTAGCAGCGACCTTTTAAGGAATCATTATTTAAAATCAAAATCCGTTTACAGAAACAGCTACTAAACCCTTCATCGAAAGAAAATCGCTATCCAAGTTGTGAACTTGCAGCTAAAAGTTTGACCTTGTAACGAAGTAAGGTAGCCAGGTGATCGGATGAATGTTGTTTTTCGTTTTATTGAGCTCACAGAACAATATTATGGTCATTTTATTGAAAATTTGTGCATTTGAGCACTTTTTAGTAAAAAAGGGTGCGATTTCAAGCTTATATTCTACAATTTTGGTAGCGGTTTTCTCTAGATAGAGGGTTTAGTAGCAGATTCTGAAAACGGATTTTGGCTCTACATAGTGGTCCCATAAGACCTGTTTAGGTCATTTCTCATAAATTTACGGAGTGTTCGCGGCATCTCCTTGTTAGTCCCTCACGGGTTGGGAATAAGACAAGTGATTTCCCTTGATGCGACCCGCTTCACCAAGCAAACTCGCCTCTTCTTCACACTGATAATACCTCTTCAATTTCTCAGGAAACAAGAAGGTCGTAGCCTTGTCACAGTTGAACTCCCAATGCCCTATCTCACTAGCAGCCCGATTATTGATATTCTGCTTTTCATCCACACCCGTGACTACCGAGTAGATTAATATCTCAAGATCTATCTCCCTATGGAAACGCAGCACCTGCTGATTTCTCAACGAGGAAAACCGACGACCGATCTTCCGTCCTGGTTACCGTATCCTTCAACACTAGCACAGCCTAAGTAAAGAAGGAGTTAAAAGATCACCCCTATAAATCATTGTGCAATGTCTTCTGTATAATAGATTCACGTTTGTACGAGCTTGTACATTTTGCACTGCTTGTGTTCTAGTGAATAGTTCAACATCTTAAGTTGCTCTACCTGTGACAACTTCATCTCAACGTGTGATTTATCCATAAATTGTGTAATAACTTCTATCTTAGATGCATAAGAGGGAATTTGCGCTCACTATATCACTTTAATATTGTGCTTCCAGACTTATCTTCAACCGATCCCTCTACTCACAACAACATTGCCATGGTAGGTTATGCATTTTTAAAGTAATAACATCCCAAACTTGAAAAACTGAACAAAATTACTATCGTGTTTCTAATTTATTTTCATTTTTTATGTACTAATTTTATATTCGGGAACTCACTATATCGTTTCAGCAAGATGGACGATACAACATCTTCGTTTACAAGGAGAACCCGTGTATGCGTTTACATCTTGCTTTTCTCAGTAGATCTAGACACTCTTCCCCTAGTATTCTCCATTAATCTAATAGTATGCGAGCTATCTCATAGCTATCTCATAACTTCTGAATAGATGACAGTTCTTCCATACTTTCTCCTCCTCTCCTCCCCACTTTACATCCTCACTCTTTCCATTAATTTCATGGTCTATCTACACTGCGTAAACTCAAACCGTTTTTAAACCAACGCGTTCTACCAGCGCTGAAGATATTCCACAAATAATCTTTGCATCCTTTCTCGCTCTTCTTCTCAGACTTTTCTCGCGCCTTTATTATTACAAACTACTATTCGAATGCGATCACTACTGTATTAATGGCTCTATCCTGCAATGGCTTTGATCATTCTGCTTTGAACGATCCTTCTCTGGTGATAGAT
Organism: Micoletzkya japonica; assembly: GCA_900490955.1. Lineage (NCBI taxonomy): Eukaryota > Metazoa > Nematoda > Chromadorea > Rhabditida > Diplogasteridae > Micoletzkya > Micoletzkya japonica. Next base: position 80,490 of record LS896828.1, on the reverse strand, counting down.
TGGTTTGTCTCGCAGCCTCACCCAGTCTCAGGAGTCCCCTCAGTGCTCGGTAATTGGCTAGTCTTATTCATAATTTGCCCTCTTCCGTTCTTTGAATCCTTCCCTTCTGCATTCATTCAGGAGTATGACGTTGATACGAAGTTATACATAGCCTATGATTGCAAATCATCCGCCTCATCCCATTCCACTATCCAATCTTCCCTAGACACTCTCTATTCTTGGACTGTCCCTGTCTCCTTCCCTCTCAATCAATTCTGTCCGTTCACTAAAGTGACTCAACAGCGTGACCTAAGGGGTCCAATTACTGTCCACGTCCACGTAATATTACCTCACTCAATGATAGTGTTAGCAAGGCCCGAAGTTTTCTGTTCATGCTCCTCCGTGTTGTATCTGTAAATGGCCTTGCATTGATTGTTAGGTGTTATTGCTGCTATGTTCACCTCCTCAAGGATTTCAGCTCTGTTTTATACAATCCTCAAAATCACCGAAAGGCCGAAAGAGTCAAGTACATGTTCACTTGTATTGTCTTCCATAGATGTTCCCTTCTCCTACCTATCTTCATTTTCTTCCCTCATATTTTAAGCGTCTTTTATCCTTTGCTTACATCTATTAGTGCAAAGTAGGGTGATATCCGATTCGGTACTTGGTCGACAATTTGTGCTCGACAAGTCATCTCTCGCCAGAGCTATTGTTTTAAGGGGCCGGCCGTAGCAGAGCCACATGGTTCGCCATTCACAGAGAACTCACTAATAACACAATCAGATTCCATTCATTTTCACTTTGAGTGTTTGGATGGTTTAGTACAATTATTTGCGTCGATCATTACTGCCCCTCCATTAAGTCTTTCGAAAGTAGATTATCATCACATGTTGACTCGTGAGCAATAGGTCCCTCCGCATCCCCTAATTGCGTCCAAGGGGTGTTCATATTTTTTATCTTAGAACATGCGAACTCTGCTCTCACTGCACTCTCTCAAGAAGGTTTAGACAGTCTTTGTCTCTTCTACACTTGTGATATCGGATAATCCTCTCTTTCACACCGTAGTTTATGTATATCACCCCTCCACACCTACCATTCTCCTTTCATGTTCCTTCTAATAGTCGCATGCTATTTTGGAGAGCCGTCCTATGTCTTATTCGCCTATAAATTCTTGTATGCTGTTTCATGCGCGAGCATATCGATGAATATTTAAATATATAGTTATATCTCGATTATTGGTGAATTGTTTCTGAACTAGCCAAGAATTGAACCTTGGAATTTTTCCTGATTGTATCTTCAGCTGGTTTTTCAAGATAGTACATGTTTTTCAGTCTACTCGAGAAACTTCGGAAGGAGATATCGACAGCCTGATGGGAACTGCTTCTGTCCATGGTGGGGAGAGGTTGAGGGTTACGACTTCGCTCTCTATGAGGAACCCCGTCTCCCCAACTCCAACGTCCTTTAGCGCACACGTGGAGACGTGGTACACAGTGACGGCAGGCAGGTATATATTTAAATATATTAAAGCAATTAATACTAGTCACTCTGTAATGTTATTACCACGTTTACACACGTCATACGCGAATTGACAAGGTAGGTTAAGCCACTTTGGATCAGATTTAAAAAAATGGCTGGTCAACTTGCACTACAATGTGTCGCTTAGACCGGCATATTGCAAAGGTATACATTTCCCAGCGGACATAAGATACTCTCTTTTTGCCTTCTTGTGGAGTACGTCACATGGGAGTGTAGATGTATAGTGCTTGTAATCGACTGGATATTAGTAAGGAAAGCATAACGAACAAAAACATATGATGTCTATCGACCGTAATATGGGTTGACTTTTCAGGAGGAGTGGAGAAGCAAGCGCCCAAGACTTCTGCGAATTGGTGGATGAGGAGGATCCCGGGGTGCTCGTGAAGGAGGCAGAGAACTACCTGAGCGTATGTCGGCTGCATTACTTTATCACCAGGACTTAGTCACCCTTGCTTCGCCTGAGTACGAAAAGTATCACTAGACGCTTATACTCAAGTGCTATTAGTTCCTTTCACTTGCTCTCACTGATCATTTTCCAGTTCGTCACAACCGTATATCTGCCCCACGAGTGCTCCGGGGATTTCGTAGCCTTCTAGTCGCCAATTGGCCAGCTCCGCGTGGAAAAAGCAGCCCTGAGGAACTACGCGGGCCAATTCTAAGCACTCATATGGGTGGTATATATTTTCGGTTCCATTTGTTATGTTGTTACTAATATTACTTACCTGCGTGTGGCAAGACGCTGCTCATATTAATTATTTATGTTTTCTCTGTTCTTCCCATGCCCATTGAGCTGATAAAAGACTGCGAAATTAATTACACATCATGAGGCGATTAGAACGAGGTGATTTAATGAACCATAGCAATAAGGGAAGAGATAATTGAGATACAATTGGGCAAAATTATTCCCAACCCCGAATGAAAACTTAATATACATATGAGGCTATCGATTGTGATGACTTTGTCACCGACGAGTTTCCTTTTTATTACTCTACCGATACCATCTCTCATATCCTCTGATGATTGTAGTAGAGATCGATCCCGTCTACAACCCACACTGTTACATAGTCTAGTGGAAGTGGAATGCTAAAAAGAATGACTTGGTACATCATCTTTTTGAATTATTAGTGTCTAAAACAGCTTTGGGGAGACGTTGATAACATGATTTTCTCCCCCTAGATCAGATTTGAGATACGGAGACGTCCGTGTCTCCTTTATTCTTTTCGATCACACTTCATTGATTGTCGGAAATATCTAGCTCTCTCCCTACACTTTCATCATCAATGTTATTGTTATTTGACCTTGGTCTTTGCCATTCCTCTCCTCCTTTTTCTACTCATAATTTCTCAACGTTAGCTTCTCCCCCGATGGACATTCCGACCAACAACCAGTTCAATAATTGTTGCTCGAACCAAGTGGGTTTCAAATAACTTTATCAGTTTACTGTTTTGTTCTGTTCCAGTAAAATGTAAGACATTAGACTGAAGTCCATAGCCAGGTAGCATCGAACGTGTCCAGTGTGAGTATGACTGGGGAAGTTCTTCGGCATCACGGTAGGAATCTGCCAGCAGAAGTTCTACCTTTCATCAAAGCCAACGTTTCCGGTTAGTGAATCTTCAAAATTATAAAACAGCGAAGCTTGAGGAGTGAGGAGAAGTTTAGCAATTTTTTTATATACGAATGCAGTAAGCTTAAAGTCTCTAATGAGACGATAGCTGGATGAAGATTACAAATGATTCTGCTTTAAGATAGGGAGCGAACGGAACGGCAGAAGAAGGTTGGCAAGAAGGGAAAGACCAACAAGGTGTGATTTATGTAAACTAGAATAATATGACTATTATAATACGACTAATCACAAATTAGAATAGAATAGATAGAATAATATGACCACTCACAAATTCTACCTGCAGGCTGCGGAGGAATTTAAGAGGAAGGTCTGCAACTTCTTCAAGTCTATCTTGCCGAAGGAACCCACGGAGCACGATGAGGCTGCCTACCACTTCACCTTCCGTTTTCCTGACAATCAACAGGTCGGACTTGTTTTGGAAATCATGAAATGACAAAGTTCTCACCGCCATGGCAAAATGTATCTAGCCAAGGAAGGCTACATGTCTACAGAAGGTTTAACTAAATTTTCTGTAACTTTGACGTATAAAGTGAAAAATGTTTGTAAGATCAGTCGACGATTCAACAAGCACGATACTCTGGTGGATGTGATAAACTTCGTCGAAAGCGAGGGTTTTCCGTGCAATCGCTACTGTCTGAAGAACTTCGACTCTTCGCAGAAGGAGGTCAATTTAGCTACAGCAACGCATTGAAAGGATATCGAAAGAACTCATAATACTTAAACATTATGTACTTCTCATAATTTCATTTTTTTAAAGATTTCCGCTCTGAACATGAACGCGAAGCTATCTGCCCTGTCTTTCAAAGCGAAGGAGGTGATCTACGTCGAGAAGCAATAGACAACTAATCGGCCATATCATCAAAACTCCATCCCTACCGAATGGCAGCCACAAATTCGACAATCATGCAAACAATCAGGGTAGCAAAAAAATGCCTTCACAGAACACAAATTCTTAGCTCTCTTCTATTTGCGATTGTTATAGTTTGCACTAGCCTCAAGTAATAAACCGTTCCTGTTTGAGTACAATGCACCAAAAACAGCTATTTGTGGCGGATTTCGCCACGAAACCACCAATTTCCACCACTTTCCACTATCCAGTCATCAATTTGACCAACCGAACCACTCCGCTCCACTAAGCTACAGTAATCCATTTGTCATCACTCACGCGATTGGTTGTACTTTGAGCTGTTTACGCTCATTTACATCATTTGCGTGCGTGATCCTCAGCTCTATTCTCTCTCTTCCCTTCATTTGCCTACGCCTTCCCCACCTCTTCCCTCATTAGCATGCCTTCTCCGCCGCGGGTATTAAAGGCGAGCTCCAGCTCGTTTCGTCGCTGTTCCACCGTCCTCCCACCTTCTCCGGTCGTCCCTCTCTTCCTTCTCTTCTCCGCCCACTCTTCTCGACACTCCATCCACTCACTCTCTTCATCCACCACGGATTGAAGGGAGTTTCCATTGATAACCACCAGCCAAGGACCACTCAATCCACTCTCCACCACCGTATCCACTCTTCCGAATTCCACTCCTCTCCATTCCATTCAACCCACTTCACGACTCCACTGTTCCTTCTTATCTTTCCATTGTCTTTCCCAATCCTATATATAAAGTAGTTATACTTGTACACGGGGGCAATACATCATACGGTAGATAGAAGATATCCGCCATAGCTATATTATAAAATGTCGATCCTTCTTGCCATGTGTAATTCTCGCACTTTCCTTAAGTACCTTACTATGATATCATAAATTACGCTACCCAAATTACCTAGTATAAGACAAACGAAAATAATAGCAGGGGAATTCCTACAGGGCATGCGTTGCTGGAGGGATCTTCCGTCGGTTGCGGGATTTCTTCCGTCGGTTGTGGAGTGGTAAACTCGTCATCCTCCTGTTCACCGCTGTCATCTCCTAGGTAGATGATCCCAAGTGTGTCTCCATCGGGAAATCGAGCGACTCCCGTTATCAGATTAATCTTTACAGCGATTTCGGAGTTTTCTTGGGAGTAAGGCAGCTCGTAAAAGAGAGTCTGACGAACGGCATTGCACGTGTGGGTTACCTGCAATTATCATAATTTCGGATCTATCGGTCTTTTTTTCTGAACAGATGAGTCCAGTAGAGAACAAAAGTAAGAAGAGAACAACCAAGAATCCTCCTAATTAGTCAGTGATTATATCCTTTTACGGTAATGAGAGCCAAGCCAGACCATTTTTTGACCCAAAGCGACAGCGGTGAAATCCTTCTAATTACTCAGTTATAATAGAATATAACCTTCAACCAGAGCGACTCTCCGAATCGACGTACAACTGGCATATCGAAGCGGAAGACTCCTTTGTGCACGAATCCTATCTGAACTGTTGCGATATGAAAGTATCTTAATTTCTTGAATCAAATGATTGAGCTTGTTTTCCTGTTTAAAGGTGGTGTAAACTTTTTGTGGCACTCATCTGGCCTTCTTTTTGTGATTTTGTGATGCTAATTCTAAACAGTGTTTGGCTTGGCTGTCATTACCGTCTTTTTAGTCTGTACAGGCTCTTCGTGGCGGGAGTTTCTAATGTTGTTCTGTTTATACCACCTTTGAAGAGGCTACCCCATTCTTTTAGTACTCCGCAGAAGGTTAACGAAACCGCATAAGATTCGGAATGCCCGATAAGGATGATTAGATCTAATGAACGACGTAAAGAGCGAATATGGTCAGAAACTCGTGGTTCCGGCCCCTTTCAAGAATTAGTGGAACCTCACCGTCAGATATCTTACCGAAACGCTTTTGAGCGATTGTCCTCGCAGAGGCTTCGTATTAGTGAGTAGCATGAGATAAATCTCAGCACTGACTGCCCTTGGATAGGCACATTGTAGCAGACCGTCGAACTGATAAAAAAGGTGTTCACTTGATCTAGTGAACGACCCATGGTTAAGCTACTCAAAACTAAGCTGTTCAATCATTTTGAAAATCATGACTCGCGTCAGGAGTCCATTGTTATTTCTCGTCAAAAGTAAACCATGATAAACCTGTCAGACGAACGAACCTTGGCATACTCGGTCAACTCGTTCTTAAGTTGCTCGGCCCCAAGAGGGGCAATGAGAAAGATGAAGACGGGTACGATCATAATGATACGAAGAGAAACTGCCGTCCCCCCCTTTCCACTTCTTCGTTGTTTCATGCCATTCATCTCGATGCGTCATGTCGTGACAATACCCGTTCCTTTACAAATGCGAGGAAAGATAATAGTGGCGATTCCCGGTATTCTGCTTCTCCGTTACCTGAAACAGTGTTATCGGGCTATTTTTTCAAGCTTATTAATATTCTAGCAATAGAATGTCCCTATCGATTGCACTCCACTTTGAATTGTCTGTACAGCAACGGCAAATGAATAAGCAAACACACAATCTCCATAGAGGTATATATGTATATACACTCTACATACACAAGCTACATACACTCTAAGTATTGTTAGAAACAAATTCGAAATATCTATAATTTAATATTATCAATGCATAGCAAAGAAATACATTTCGAAAGGCGCGCATTTATAGAGCGAGAGATGTGATCGGATGATAAGAGACGAGTTTTGTTCATCGCTCTCTTCTCTGTATTCGCGCATTGATGGCTGATCTTCCATTCGACACGAACCTTCCCGTTTGTGTTCCGATCGAGTGAGTATATCGGGTAGTTATACTTCTACTAAGTATCCAGTACTTAACTAAAGTCAAACATGTCATCTTACCTCTTCAGCGCTATGGTTAATTATTCATAAGGATAATTCATTGAGTAATTCTTTAAAAGGCTATTATTTCGATATTATTCATACATAGATAGTAGAGCTTGGAAATTCTTACTTTGTTCAATACGTTTCATATTGAACGAAAACTAAGAAAGGAGACAAAGGGATGAAAGTTTAGAGTAGGGCTAGTATCACTCTCTATCATTCTCGAAATCTTATACTGGATAAAAGGGTTTTCAGCGATTACACTTTAATTTCAAGAACACGTTGTACAAAAATCCAAATATTGAGAATTTTTTTAAATTTTTTCCTATTTTTTGAATTTGGTTATATATGGCACTCGTTCAGTTATGGCATTTTATAACTTTTCAGTGAGACTCTCGAAGAATGTGGTGGAACAATAACAATTCAAGGAAGGGAGCACCATTTTCTAATAAAGGAATTGAAGGTTGCTTAGAATATTGCAAATAGCCATAAATAACCTTTCTAGAAAAAGATGACTAGAATCAATGAGAAGGGGTCCTTCGGCGATATGTACAAACTCGACTTTCAAGGGACAATGGTGGCAGTAAAGGTTTGAAACAAATTCAATGAATTTTAGAAGAGAAACAAATTGCGTAATGATCACATCGTACTACATTTTTTAGGCTGTTCAAATCGAGAACGACGAAAGGAGAAAGTTCAACTCAAAGCCAAGGGTTTGTAGTAAAAAAATTTCTTTCCAACACTTTAGGCGTCATGTAACTTATATCCTCATTTTTCAGGTGGACAAAGAGATTGACGTTAGTCAGAAATCAGCGTCAAACTGCAAATACGTGGTGCAGTTCTTTGGATGCGCACTAGAAAACTGCAAAAGTTACATGTTCCTGGAATTCGTGGAATGCACCCTGAAAGAAGTAATTATTATGCCAATGATCTCAAAAATCTTTTCTATTTCGCTTCTAAATTTGCTCTACCTGAAGGTTTACTTTAAGTTTTAAAAGCAGTTGAACGTATTTATTCAGTGTATACTCGCATGCAATGATATTTCTACAGAGCAGAAGAAGATATACAAATTTGATGAGAACATAGTTGGAAATATTGTAATTGCGGTGAGTTCGACGACTTTAGTTGTTAAAACTAATCTTCACAACCTTGATTTTTGCAATATCTAATGTATCTAAAGCTAGCTTAGATAAAGTTGAAATTTAAGACCTGAGATTTTTTAGTATTCAGCTTTATTTTTTTCAGACGGTTAGTGGTCTTTCGTACCTGAAGGAATGCAATCTCGTACATAGAGGTAATGAATGTTATTAAAATTATGATTATGACGGCTTATGCAGTTCTCGACCCTTAATAAGTGGCAATTAAGAATCGACTCACAGCAAGTACTACAAAAGATAAAAAGATAGAATATTCAAATTTTAGACGTGAAGCCGTCCAATATTCTCATCTCTAAGGAGGGTTGCGTTAAGTTATGCGATTTTGGAATGGTCGGAGAACTAGTTCATTCACATGCCTACACCTCGCAAACTGGAACTAAGAGCTATCTATCGGTACGACAATGTTGCTTCTTGTTACATAACAATAGTGGAAAACTCATATCGCAGCTTTTAGCCGGAGAAGCTGATTCCATCAGCCGACTCTAATCGCATAGTTTACGACGTCAGGGCGGATATCTGGAGTCTGGGAGTGTCGTTGGTGAGGAGATTTATTTTATTTTATTTCAACTACAGTAATAGGATTAGGGGTATGGTTCGCTCCTAAACAAAGAACTAACCCGGACTGAAAGAATCCACAAGTGCAACTGCAAACCATGCATCAGGGGGGATACACAGCAAGGTTTATTGAGTGTTTCTCCTGTTATCGCTTGCATTTCTTGCTATTGTAGCTTAAACGAGAGCTATTACACAATCATTAATATCTATTATATTATTATTATTATTATTATTATTATTATTATTATTATTATTATTATTATTATTATTATTATTATTATTATTACTATCTGAGGTCTATGCTTGCACGGGAGTGCATCCGTACGAGGCGAAAGGCGACTTTGAACTCTTCGAAAAGATCGTGAAAGGCGACCCACCTATGCTCACCTCCAAAAACTACAAGCTGAATAACTTCGTCAACTTTTGGTAGGCTCATCATTGGCAAACCTTCCACTAAATTCCGACCCGAACATTTGCAGCCTTGTCAAGGACGTTCAACGAAGACCGAAACTCGCGGAACTCAAGGAGAAAAACTTCTTCAAGGAACACTCAACTCGCACCGAACTCGATGAGAGGATAACCGCCGATCTTGTGGTCAAAGAGGTCCTTAAACGAAAAGAACGTGGAGACTTCGCCAACCGATAACACTGTATACATATACGTCAGTATTTATCAAGCTATGCAATAAATGGTCAATATAACGATACTGGAGTTTGATGAAGATGGTTCATGTAAAGCAAACGCTTCAAAATAGACAATACAAGACAAGCGAAGGCAAGAGCAAGGAAAGTTCGAGAGTGGACCCCTGACTTGAGTAATCATCGGTTGGTTCCGGTTCGAAGCCACGGTCAAAGTAGTACGTGTCGTAGTTCTCATCGCTGTCTTCCACCATTTCGGTGACGTCAAGCGGCTGTCCAACCCAGATTTCCGAGTCTCCCGTAAGGAGGTTGATCGGGCCTTCGAACTTCGCCCTACCTTCTGTGTAGGAGAACAGGTAAATGAGCGTCTGGCGAGGACCGTTGCACGTGTGAGTGACCTGAAATGGCATTTCCCCCCTAATACCTGTCACGTACTATACCAACATTCACCTTGCCTTTTAAGCATGACATTGTTCGAGCTTAAAAATACCTAGAAGAGTGTAAATAGGATGAAGCGAACGGCATTATAGATAAACCTTGAGACATAGCGACTCCCCGAAGGGCCTTTCAACAGGCGATTCCAGCTTAAAGCTTGCTTTGTGCATGAAGCCAATCTGAACAGTTGTCATGTCGAACCCATATTCATAGTTTATACTAACGTATGTTGTTCTGTGAGTTATATGAGTAATTCTATGTTTCTTACCGAAGTACTTTTGAGTGAGTGTCCGGACATTGGCTTCGCATTCGTGAGCAACATGAGATCAACCTCCGCACTCACGGCTCTCGGCTTCGCGCATAGTAGCACTCCCTCCACCTGAGACACAAAACTGTCAACTTTCCCAAACTGTTCGAGACTAACGAACCCTGAGACATGTCATCAAGCATACATTGAAGGAAATGAAGACGGCAGACTAACCCTAGCATACGTTGTCCTCATGGCGGCCCCAAGCGGGACACTCAGGACGATTAAACCGAGTATTGACATCATGATACGAGAAAAAAGGGGAGTGATGATGCCGTCCTCCTCTTTCTGCGCTGCGCTTTGCCATTCATATCACTTGCGTTCGTGCGTCATACACGACAATGCAACCGTCCCTCCACTCATATCGCCACTACTGTACAATACAGAGCAATTACGCTCAGAACACGTGATCAACAGAAGCAATTTGGAAGCGAGATCAGGGCAAAGAACGCATTTTCGAAACTCTTGCACGAAAATTTTGAAACTAAGCTGTGCTTTTTCTAGCTACCAAAATTCGTAAGCGATCATACACTTTCTGTCAAATGACGGTAAGCTTTTGTCAATCATTACTATCACCCCCCCCCTTTCCCTTGACAAGTCCATAAGCTTTCTTCCACCGCCTGAAACCTTTGGGACAGTTTCAATTAGACGCATTTCCTGTAAAGGGCGCGAGGGCGCCACGACGACATGAGTGAGCTCATAAATAACAGCCGCCTTCTCGATCCTAGTCTTATCGACAGACAGTTAGGAGATGATGCTGCTACTCTTCCTGGTCAGCGCTGTACATGCGTCTACTTGCGACAGGCCGGACAAGCTTCATGGTGAGAGATAAAACGGCGAGTAGCTCCAAACCTCATAGTGCTGAGGCGTACAACCCGTGCGAGCTTAGAATTCAGCTTTCATTAGATAGACAAAAACAAAATATGAATTTTTTCGAGGGAAATCGAACCCACGTTGAATGCTTGGGGTGCCTCCATGCTAGACATTACACCACGAACGCTTATGCCAACATTGAGATCCCCTTGAGATTGCCGCGTTTGCCCGGGCGTCACTCCGGACATCGAAAAGGACTGCCCTCTCACGCGCTTCGACTGCAACGATCCCGATTTCTACGGAAGCTACGTGAAGAGCTACGGCAAGAATGTATGACTCTGCTAAACAACCCATCCCGTTTTGACGAAGCCAAAATTGTAAAGAATGCTGGCAGGAAGCAGACTGCGCCAAGATCACGTGCCCTGAGGGTTCGAAGCTGTTTATCGACGGTGTAGAATACCCGGATCTGGTCTGCAAGAATAAGGAATGGTTCACGGGCTGTGATTACTCGAAGAAAGTCGAACATGCTTCGTGCATTCGCGGTGTGTACAATTGGTTTGAGAGTGTACTTTTTATGCGTTTGACTCATGGTGAATCCTAGCCCGGAAAACTGGCATTGCACTCACGGTCCCCTGTGAAGAAAACTCTTGGAAGATATGTAGGTCGAAATGTGGTTGATTGTCAGAGTGCGGGAGCAAGACGTGCTACACCTCGGCCGCCTACCTCGACCCGGCCAGTGACTATGCCGAGGTCGAGGTCCTCGATCCCTCAACCGAACACCAGTGCTCGACCGCCAAGTGCCCTGAGGGCTACGCGTATGCTTACTACCATCTAACTATCCGTTTCGCTGCTTTTACCTACCATACTGTGCGTTTTCAGTATAACCGGCGACTTCGCCGATGGGACTTCGTCTCAAATCGACGGAGTAGTCTCGTGTATGGGTAGTGGAACGTGGACTAACGGAACGGTAGAGGCGACGAATGTGTACTGCTATATGGATAGTTCCCTCGGCAGCACAACAACACCCGGAGGAACGTTGTAATTCTCGACTGTGCGATAAAGCTTGCATATTGATCTAATTACCAAATATAGCACAATATTGGAAAAGATATCGAACAGCACGATGTCGAGGGCAGGAGACAACGCACACATAAGAATCCTGTTGAATAGATCTCTTCGACTTATTTGTTCATTAAAGGGACACGGAAGTGATATTCAAATGAAGCTTATATGAAAGATTTTGTCGTGATTAGTATAAAACCAAAAGGAAAAATAATAAAAATTAATAGCATTCGAGAAATTATTTTTTTGAAATTTCGTCCGACGACATTACTGTGTTTAGCGAAAGGAATTAAGCCAAAAGCAACATTCCTCTTAACGACGGAAGCCCGGAACGAAAAAATAAAACATGCGATTTTCGAGTTTTTTCTTCGATTTTTTTATTGTTACTATATTTTTTCTCACATTTTGAAACCTTAGTAGAATTTTCATCGAATTTTAAAACTTTTGGTTAGAGGCTGCTTCCTCCCTTTAAAGGGACATGTAAGTGACTTTCAAGTGCAGCTTATAGTATTAATATTATGTATCAGTATTAATGATTTAGAAATGATTTTTTGAAATTTCGTCCAACAACGATGCTACTGTGTTTAGCGAAAGGAATTAAGCCAAAAGCGACATTTTTCTCAACGAAGGAAGCCCGGAACGAAAAAATAAAACATGCGATATTCGAGTTTTTTTCTCGATTTTTTATTGTCACTATGTTTTTCCTAATATTTTGAAACCTTGAATTTTCATCGCATTTTATAATTTTTTCATCGCATTAGAATTTTCATCGCATTTTATAATTTTTGGTTAGAGGCTGCTTCCTTCCTTTAAAAACTCGAATGGAGTCATGAAATTTCACAATAATTTAACCATTGCGCAGTTTCTGCTACCTGATATAGTTCGGAGACTTTATACATTACTTATTTCAAAAGCTCAGTCCGTCTATGAATCCGATATTGTGCTCATTGTCCTCATCCTCGAGAGTCAAAAAATACACAGCTAAGTGAGTGAACTGTACCGTAGGTAATTTCAGTCTCATTGGCTATTTTCGGAACATGTGTGTGAAAGCGGAGACTATGTAGTTGTGCAAACCACGTCAGCAGCATCTACGTAGCATCTACGTTCTCTCCGACACTGTTCATTATGCACCCTAATTCAAATGTCACCAGAGTGACTAAGCGTCCCCTGCGCCGGATGATAAAGACTCCTCGGGAGTAGTCCTATCTCGGGACGTAGACACAACCAACCATGCTCCGGCTTCTCTTCGTCCTAGGCGTTGCGTATGCGGGAACCTGCAGTAGGCATGGGAGTGGCTCGGAGAAGACGGTTAAAACCGACTGTCTGCATGGTAAGCTTTACCTGTTTTTCAGTACAACTGAATATAGCTGCCCGTAAGAAGAATTTGAGTGTTCTAAGCTGATTGCTCTCGTGTAGAGTACATCAGGACCCGTTTATAGGGTGATGTTGGTGGGACCGAGACATCTACCAATGAACAGCTTTCAACGTATATCTTGTGCCCTATTTCCAACTTCTCGATATATAAATATGGATCAATTAATCAATCTATCTTTTGTAGACTGTCGCTCGTGCCGCGCGCCTGACTTCAACGTAACGCGCGACTGTCCGCCCCAAGGCTACGATTGCTACGACGACGTCTCGACCATGAACGGACTCGTGCCTAGCTTCGGAAAGGACGTGAGTTTGCGAATCTAACAAAACTATGACTTTAGCCAAATCTACTACTCCTCGACATAAAAGTTGCAGAGAGTGCAATGTACTTCGACCTCACCCCTTTCCAATATAGCTGATGTTCAGGGCGCGGATTGCCTGAGTCTATCGTGTCCGAAGGACGCCACTCTCTTCGTGGAAGGCGCCTCTGCACAGTCGAAGATTCTCGCGTGCAAGGGCAACGAGTGGCACTTTGGAGACGGATTCTGGGGCCGCACTAGCAGTGCCCTCTGTGCTAGAGGTACTGGAGTATTATGCAAATGAGGGGTGGTTATGCAAATGAGCGATATTCACTGTTATTTGCTCAGCCTGCGGTCACGGTGCCTGCCACACCGACATCGGTACGCAGGATCCCACGATGTACTTCCGCGTGAACATCACGGGTCCTTCTCTTGGAGAGAATTGCGTCAAAGCAAAGTGCTCGTCCCCGCTGACGTAAGACCTAGCCGGATCACAGGTTTTGAGAGTCAAAACATGCTTATATGCGTAAATTGCGAAATGACTTAGGAGGATGCTCATTGTGATATCTTGCCAGGATGTACGGCGTCGAGCACGGAGATGACGCCAAGGCGCTGTCTTCGTCCCTGCCCGTTCAATGCACCGGGTCGGGTTCGTGGAAGCAGGGCGACACCCTGTACAAGAACGTCTACTGCGGGCCGAGTGGTTCAAAGTGAAGCTGACGATCAATGCATGGCCTTCATTCCGATAAAGCATCTATGGCACAATTGTGAACTTAAGAGGTTATGGACGTCGAAGCAGCTTGCCGAAATCCTCTATGCGCTTTGTCGGTCGTGGTGTCGGTGCTGAAGGGAATGATTTATTTTGCTTTGATTTGTTCATTGTTCTATGAAAAGCCTGTCATATCAAACGGTGTAGTTGGTGTATCAAAGAAAGGTTACTGGAATACCTTAAATACGGTCTCGAGCTCGGCTTGGACGGCCGGCGAGTACTTGGCTTTGATAGCCTTGGCCGCCTCCTTGCCCGCATTCCAATCGCCCTTGTGAGCCTCGTGAGCCTCTCGTATCTCGTGAACCGCTTTTTGTGCTTCTGAAAAAATATATATCATTTATCTTGCCCAGAAACAGCAAAAACTAGGCTATAGCACATAAAATATTAGTGCATACCAGGCGACAGTTTGGCAACCTTCGCGTCCATCTCGGCTCGGAACTTAGCCTGAAAGTTAGCTTAGATTCTTTTAGTTCTAAGTTTATCAGTTACACGTAGCGAAGTCCTCTCAAACTCGAGTTTTGTGCCTAGCTAAAGAATACCCACCCTCTCCTCCGGAGTGTGGTGGCGGTGGCCTTCTGGAGCAGCCTAAATTTTACGAATTTAACATTTTACTGTTTCTGAGATAAGATGTCACTTACCAAGGCGATAGCTAAGAGAGTAGCAAGGGCGAGGAGAATCACCTTCATCTTATGCAGGTATAGGTAATGAGTAATCTATGACTTAAGAGCGTATCACTTCCAACCGGGATGTGACGCTTAAATACGTACCCGACTCATCAACAAACATCTAAGAAGAGTGAGAAAGGGAACGATAGAGAGGGAGAAAGATGGGGAAGGCAAGATAGCAGACGATACGTATAAGGGAAGTGGACACACTTGATGCTGATGTTCTACGGGCACTCACTACTCGTAGCGAACAATGATCTTTCCCGAACTATGAAGATTAGCGCTAAACATTCAGTGACTTACCGCTACTAATCAACTCTTCCTCCGTTTGGCAAACTAAATAAGGAATGTGCCTACATATATTAGGTGCTATCCGAAGATTGTATTATGCACTATTACATTTATTGCCTTTATCGTCCAACCTTAGCGAGGATTTTCTTATGCATCCCGATGGGGTGAGACTCAAATAACGAAATACGATGTGCTTCCACAACGCGTTATTCGCAATTTTTCACTTTGATGTATTACTCTTGCTATATGTTTTATTTACTACTGAATAAAGGATCTGCCTTCAAAGGCTATGCGCTTCTCTTCACGGACTAGAGAACAGGCTAGTCGTTCACCCGGCAACTCGCAAACGGTTTTCTTCCTATTCATGTTCATGCAACGCGCACTTCCCCAATTTAGAGGGGAGTGTGATCTGCACCATCCGTCAGCCCGCATTAGCTCTCGGCCAAAGCATGAAAAGCTGCCCGAACCTTTCCAGGTAAAGAACAATGTAAGCTAAACAGCATTCTTTGAATTATTCCAGAATCACGTATTGAAATAATATTTTATTCGCTAGGAGAAGTGGGCACCATCGATCAAGCGAATATCCGCTCCTCGGAGACTGACTATGTATCAAAACATGCACTCAGTTGGGCGATCGACACACTTATAAATTTGGAACCACCCCAGCCGAAACATGTTATGAGGTGACAAGGCAATGGCAATGCAATTACTTTGTCTATGTTCTCCAGACATTAGGAATAACAAGAAAAATCTGTTCTAAGAACTGCATTGAATAAAGTGATTTAATCAATACTATTATATAATTCGCTTAACGTCCGTCTGTCCGTGGACATGAGAACACTCAAATAGGCGATTTATTTTTTTTGCAAAACCTCCTGCACCGAGCGGGGTTCGAACCCGGACCATGTCGAGCCACAGTCGACCAGCTTACCAACTGTGCTAAACTGACACACGCGCCTAGGGTGCGGGGTTGGTACATGGAGGAAACTGACACCGCGCGTCCTATTTGCTCTTGATTTTCGCATACGCCCAGCATTATTTGAACTGATAAAATTGGTCAAAATTGTTAGATATCTGTCGCAGAGGTGTATACTGCAGGAGAGGCCTAGAATTACTAAAATTCTGAAAAATGAAATTTTGAGAAAGTGTTGGATACTTGAAGGAGATGCCAAAATGCGGTCTAAGTAAAAGTTTAGACATAACTAATGGGTCTAGCTTCAGAATGCTGTGAATATGAAGAGTCTGTTTGAGGAATTTGAAGAGATTGGTCTTTGGAATATTCCCACATGATTTGAACAATTTTAATAAATAATTCCCCAACTAGTTTTAGCAATTTAATTCCCTATGGCTGG
Organism: Micoletzkya japonica; assembly: GCA_900490955.1. Classification (NCBI taxonomy): domain Eukaryota; kingdom Metazoa; phylum Nematoda; class Chromadorea; order Rhabditida; family Diplogasteridae; genus Micoletzkya; species Micoletzkya japonica. The sequence goes on along the minus strand of LS896828.1, from coordinate 63,932 downwards.
GGACTGTATTCAAGTTCAAGTTTTACGCTCTTTATCAAGATCAGCAGGGCAGGGACCAGGTTGTTGGGGTCACTGGATCTGAAGCACCATGAGTGTCTTCCATCCTGCCCTGTCTTGTACCTTTCTCAAGAATTCGGGTCCGACCGCCTTCACCAAGTCATCTCACCATCTCATAACCGGCCGACCTTGCCTTCGCTTGGGCCCACGCGGATGCCATTCCAAAACAGCCCTCGACCATCTCCGATAATCAAGGTCCGCGATGCGACCAGCCCACAACCACTTCCTCTCTCTACAGCATCGAACCGCGTCCTTTACGTTAGCATGTCTATTCACCCTCTCATTCGTCCTCCTGTCTAGCAAACTTACCCCGAGCATTGAGCGCTGCCACTTCCTCTGAGCCACAGCAATTTTGTTCTCCAGTCTCCCGGTGAGTACCCAAGTTTCAGAGCCGTACGTGAGAGTAGGGACGACCGGGCCTTCGAAAAGGCGCTTTTGATGGACAATGGTACTTGTCGATTGGTGAAGATTGTAAGATTCATAGAAAAGGCGAAATTCGCGGCTCGAATTCTTCTGTCGACTTCTCCCGCAAAGCGGTTGTCATCTAGGGAGATTTCTTGCCCCAAGTACACACATCGCTCCACCAATCGAACTTTATGGCCATTGATAGCAGCCTCTCGTCCTCTGGGATTGGAAGAGATTGCCACTGTCTTGCTAGCATTAAGTGACAATCCCACCGTGCCCAAAGCGACAGTAAGCTCGTTAACCATGATTTGAATTTGCCTACTGTCATGACTTATGAGGACTGCGCCATCGGCAAACAGAAGGTGATTGAGGTAAGTTCCATTTATGTTGATCCCTTTCCTGTCCCAGTTGAGAGATTTGAAGGCATCCTCAAGAGTGGCAGAGAACAGACGATGAGACAAACAATCCCCTTGCCGTACTCCCCTGCCGATGTCTATCGGATAAGCCTTGTATTGACAACAACGAGGTTATGACTCTCCTTGTTCAACTGGTACAGAAATTTGACCAACTTGGGATGAACGCCCTCCTTTTGCAGGGAATGGTACACAGCCTCGGGTAGTACACTATCAAACGCTTTTTGAATGTCCAAAAACAGCAAGTACGGCGGAAGCTGGTACTCTTTGCAATTGGGACTGTATTGACATGGTTTAAATAGTGAGGAATTCTCAGGAAACTTAGCTAAATGAAACTTTTACTCTAGGCTAAATTGACTCTTAGCTAAAACACTTACTTTTTGTAAAATTAGCCCAGCTTGCGTCTTATGGGGTAAGATTTACACTGATAAGCTGGAATAGCTTACCAACAACAGCAACGTTTTAGAGTAAAATAGTGTTTTTCCTGTGAAGCATAAGCAGGCACAGCATTCCTACCTAAACGGAAGTTTCTTATAGCGAATTGGCTACTAATTTTGAACGTTCTACGGCTACGGCTGAATGAATCATCACCAAATTTTGGCAGCTCTTTGGAAAGATGGAGAGGAAAGTTAATTTTCGCTCATTTCGCACACCATACATTGGTTCAAGATATTTTGTATGGTTGAAGAAAATGTTCCGTCACTTTAGGACAAAGAAGAGGAGGATTAGGACAAAGAAGAAGAGGACATCAAGGAGATGCGACGAAGCATCGTGATCAAGAACCTGCCTTTCAGATGGGAGCTTCCCCCCGAGGAGAGGACATGGGCCGACTACAACCAGGTAGTATCCCTACTGTCCTTCCTCGGTATCCCTGCCCTCCCCATCGCCGTTTATCGTCTGTGCGTAGGTTATGAATTCGATAGATTGACGAAAGTTGTATTGCCCTCGTCTCTCCATCAGGAATTCATCCTTAAGAACTGTCACCTTCTGAAAACTATTAATTGTCCTTTTGACTGGAAATACACTACGATTAGACCCTCTCTTCCTCGTTCCGATAGACCCATTCGATTTCGTCAAGTCCCTAACCGATCTGCTCCTTCCCGCCCTAGAGTAGTCTCTCAGTCTCGTCCTCTTCAATCTCAGCAATTCTCTCACTCTGACCCGAATCGTAATCAGCCTTCTCGTCCCGGTCCCAGTTATCCCCATTCCTATGCCAATGTGACTCAGTACGGTGCTCCCACTCAGTCTCGCTATTCTCCTAGTTACATGTCTCAAGCTGGTGGTTACTCGGGTTTTCACTAGAGTCTCAGAACCGCAATCAAAGGCTCTCGTGCATCCTCAAAGGTTACTATGAAAACTGTCGGTCCCTCAACAACAAGGTAGACTCACGGGCTCTTATTCTCAAAAAGAACTTTCTCGGGTTTTACAGAAACCTGGTTAACCTCTGCTATTCCTGATTCTATCATCCTCAAGAACTTTTCAAATACTTATACAATGTATCGTAAAGATAGAGATTCTAAAGGTGGTGGAGTTTCCATTATAGTTCATGCTTCCGTAAACGCCGCAGTCGTTAAAGAAGAGAGTGTTAGAGGTTCGCAAGAATACATTGCGTTAGATATGGATGTAAATGGCGATTTGATGCGTCTAATTTCTGTATACCGTACTCCTAAGTCTAGCGATAGTAAAACTGAATTACTACTAAAATCTTTGTTCGACCTATCCACTTGTGCTCATCCTACGGTAATAATGGGTGACTTCAACTTTCCTGACCTTGATTGGTCTCAGCTTGAACCTCTTGGCTTAACCAAAACATCAAATGAGTTCATTTCATTTAGTAAGTCTCTCGGAATGAAACAACTAGTCTTATCCCCGACTCGAGCCTTGAATTATTTAGACCTGCTCCTAACAAATCGGTTAGGACTTATCTCTAATGTACATGTTACAGCTCCTTTCTCGATCTCAGACCACAATGCTATTGAGTTCTCCATCAACATAAATCATACCTTTCCTGTGTTTTGCACTAGATTGAACTTTCGTGAAGCTGATTATTCACTTATAAACAGACAGCTAGCTCAAATAGACTGGCACTCGCTCTTTTCGACCATTTCAAGTATTGATATTATGTACAAGATTCTACTTCAAACGCTTGAGAAGAGCATTGACCTCTTTGTTCCGCTGGAAAAAGCCTGTCCAAATCTAGGAAACATCCCGAATCACCTGATGCGATTAATGAACAAACGTTTCGAACTTTGGGAAACGGCAAGACGCACTAACAATGAAGCAGATTGGCTAGCGTTTACCATTATAAACAAGAAGTTTCGCTTGAGGCTTAAGCGCTTTCATATTAAACCAGGAAAGAAAGGTAATTGAGAGTGACAATAGAATTCGCTTCTTCAGACACGTAAAAACTTGCAATGGAATCCTTTCTGTAACAGACTCAGACAAGGCGAATTTACTAGCTAAGACGTTCTCTACTGTATATACAGTAGATGACGGTTCCTACCGGACTTCACCGAGCATTCCCGCTTGCCTGACATGCTTCCACCTCTTCCCTCTTTTGAGTGTTATGAAATTTTCAAGCCAATAGAGAAATGGAAAAAGTCGTGTTGTAGAACACCAGATAACATAGATATGCATTTCATCAAAGAGATAGCCGTACCGTTGTCAGTTCCTTCAGAGTATATCTTCAAAGTGTCTTTCGATAAATCACAAGTTCCTTCTTTGTGGAAGCGCTCTATAGTTATACCAATCAAGAAACAGCCTCCCTATTCTGATCCGCTGAACTATCGCTCAATTAGTATTACTTCGTCCTTCTGCCGCATTTTTGAGAAACTTCTGTGTAGATAACTGCTTACTGTCTGCGAAACGTTCAGGATTATCCCTGATGAGCAATACGGGTTTAGAAGCAAACGGTCAACATAATTGCAAATGCTAGATGCCATGGAATACTGGACTAAATCAGTTAGCGAGACAACGCCTGTAGATGTGGTATACTTTGACTTTTCGAAGGCATTCGACAGGGTTTCGCATCAAAAGTTGCACAAATTGAAAAACCTAAATATTCCTGAAAAAATAATTTCATGGATAAAAGACTATCTCACCAACAGAACGTTTCAAGTGCGCGTAGGTGATGCCCTCTCCTCTCCTTATCCCACAATTAGCGGTGTTCCTTAGGGATCAGTTATAGGGCCTCTGCTCTTCCTATTGTATACTGCAGAACTCCGCTCGCTTGCACAATCGAATGGTGTCATAGCCCGCGTTTATGAAGATGATGTCAAAATTTATTCTGGTCTAGAGAAAAATTCAACTGGAGAAGTAATTCAGCGTGCCATAGATACTGTCTTCAATTGGGCAACTAAATGGCAATTACACTGGAAAATAATAAATGCGTTGTGCTGCACTTAGGTAAGACTAATCCTAAACGCACGTACACTATGAATGGAAACAGTTTAGCTGAAAGCCCGAATTTCGTGATTTAGGCTTCCAAATCGATCACGAGCTCAAATTTTCTTCGCATGTATGCCTGATTACCGTCAAGGTCAAAAGAGCTCTCAATCTATTGCTTCGTGCTCTAAGGACTAGGAACTCTGAGCTTCTATTGAAAGCATACACGATATACATTAGACCGATCTTAGAAAGCGGAACTACCGTGTATAGCCATTATCAGAAGAAGGATATTCTTTCTCTTGAAAAGGTTCAGAACTACTTCACTAGACGACTATACCAACGATGTTTTGGAAAATCTTGGAACAACATGCCGTCACATGAGACTAGAAACTCAGAATTAAACTTAGAAAGTCTTGAGATACGGCGAAGGAGCATTGATTCTAAAATGCTCCTCAATCTTGCATATGGAAACATCAGACTTTCCCATAGAACATCCCACCATTTCAACATTAGGGTTTCTAGAAGCAGAGAACCAGGTTTTATGTTAGCCTATTCAACAAAGAGCCAGAATTACAGGACCAATAGTTTCTTTGTGCGATCCGCAAGAGCGTTTAACTATACACGATTATAATCTTCTCGCATATAAATATATGTTTTTGTAATGCTAATATTGTTCTTCCTGTGATTTTTCTTGACCCTATTTTCTTTTCTTTTTTATCCCGCGTTTCTACGTAAATGCATAAATGTCTATCTATCTACCATCATCCCTATCTATTTCCCACGAGACAGTACAAAGAGAGTAAGAAGTGAGAATGAGTTTACTAACGGAACGCCAATAATTGCTCAACCTTGGCTAAAATAAAAGAAGAGAACGGAAACTGAATGAACGGAAAGTTAAAGAAAGGCGGTGTAGAAGAAGGGTTCGGCAATGGTAGCCTAGAGAGGAGCGCGTAAAAGACATTGTTCCAAGGTCAGCGCAGTAAATTTCATCTAGATGCTGTATGAAAAGCTTGGAAACAAAATAAGTCTACACTTTGATATTAGGCTAATGATATGTACATTCATTAAAAAAAATATATATATATATATAACTCTAGAGCACACAGTTAGTTGATGCGTTTAGGTGTAGCGAATTTGGCAAGCCAAATTCCCTTGTATGGTATGAGGTGTGGGGAGAAGAGGGATAAACAGAAAGTTTATCGCACAAAAGAACGGATGAAGGGAAATGGGGACCGGGGAGTCTTCAGAGGTACGTCTTGCCACCAGACGTATGAGAGAAGATGAATGAGATTGCAGGGGAAACACCCTTTCGGGTGGAGGATG